>OX578135.1:8246686-8311686 GCA_951213105.1 Amaurobius ferox | reverse complement strand
AGACAATCAACAAATTTCAAAAATGAGGAATGCAAATAAGAAAACAAAAAAATCAAGCAAAAAAGCTTGCACATGGAGGAGATTTAGGCTTACGAAAAGTTCATTTCGAAAAAATTCTCGTCGGGTCCATATATCTTTTCGAAATGAACACAAAAATGCTTGTTTCTGAAACACAAGATAGATTTTATCTATAAACTTGTGTTATATGGACGACAAGCATAAAGATTGGAACAATAAAGGAAACATAAATACCTCAAAACGCACCTCTTCAGCGCAACCATGACGAGCAAAATATGACTGGATCAACGTTGCCATATGCCAAAATGAAAAGATGTGATTTGCTGTTGCCAAAGAGAGTAATAAAAACAGTACTGCGCAAAAGCAATAAAATGAGTTATTCAACTGTTAAAGCTTCGAGATAAAAAGATGAAAATATAATTGCAGGAGAATGAAGAAGTACGGCTAAAATAAGATAATAAGGGGAGAATATGAGAATTTTAGGCTAATCGAAACTTATTAACTATACTATTGACTAAATATGCAGGATATTGATACATTTTACTGGTAATTTTGAGGTTATTAATGTGCAAAGCATGAAATTTTTTATCTGATAATCTATAAATTCTAAAAAGTTGATTAAGTATAATATTTGTAAACAATTGAATCGAGTTGCAGGAATTAAAAGGTAATAATTTATTAATATTAAATTTAAAAAAATCTTTTTTATCATATAATTTAGTAACTATCCCATGAGCAGGTTCTATAATTAGATTTAAATTCAAATAATAAACATTATTACTAATAGAAGTTTCATTAGGTATTAATTCCAAATTATCCGGATAGAAATCTATATCTATGACATAGTTATCAGTAAATACAAGACAAATCAGATCATCTACATATCTATAAATTTTATAATCAGTTGAAGTAAAGAATTTTTCATAATGATATAGGTATAAATTAGCTAACATACTGCTACTACAGCCACCTTGTGGAACACCTGAGACTTGTAAGTATAATTTATTACCTTGAAAGATATAATTATTGAAAAGAACAAAATGGAGAAGCTTAGGAAAATTGGTAAATTTTGTAAGATTAGAATGTTTAGTAATATAAGCATTATATAAAGCTAAAATGACATCATATAGATCAGTGATCTTAATATTATTAAATAGATCTTTAAAATCAAAAGTTTGAAATCCTATTATTTTACCAAGCGTTTTTAATTTATTTTTTAATTCCTTACTGTTATTTAGAATAATGTAGCTATCACCAGAATCTCGTAAATTGCTATTTAGTACATTTAAATAATTTAGTAATAATTTACTAGCAGTAGTAGAGTATGAATTATGACCACTAGTAACAGTTCTAAATTTAATAGGATTTTTATGAAATTTAGGTATAAGCACAATATATGGAAATGTCAAAAATTTATTATTAATATCTAAATCACTATACATATTGATAATTTTCAATTTGATACTATTAAGAGAGTGTGAATCAATTTTAAATAGACTATTATTTTTTAAATAATCTAGCAGATATTGAATATAGAATTTTTTACAAATAATAGCATAATTATTAGAGGCTTTATCTACATAAGTAATAACAAAAGATCTATGTAAATCATTAACAGAATGCTTTATATTATCCATATTATATATGGATCTAGATAAATTAATACTACAAATGGTATTTTTAATAGATCTTAAAATAGTAAATTTCCACATATTAAATGCCTCTAAAGGCTGAGCATATTTAGAAGCTAATCCATAAATAAATTTATCAAGGTCCAGATTGATTGACTTTAACACTTGTTTAGAATTATTACATGAAGGTAACCTGAATTTAGTGCCAAATGACATTATAGTTCTTAAAGATTTATCTTTTACAATGGCTAAGTCTCCAGTAACTATATGACCCAAGTGTGGATTTATAAATTCAGCATAATTATCAGCACTACAAATACATTCACCATCTAAATTTGTTGAGGAATCTATGTCGACTGAGAGAGATTTTGAAATTGCATTGTAATTAAAAATGGTTCTTCCAATAGGCTTGTTATATTTAAAAGTTTTAGTAACATTCAAATCCTTTACAGGCAATAAATGATGAAATTGATTAAATAAATTCTTAAAGTTTATGGAATTATAAATAGGATGCTTAAATGATATTACACAATAAGAATTGGAACAGTTATTATGATGAAATTGATTAAGTTTTATTTTTAAATATTTTGATCTAGTAATGAGCAAATCATAGAAAATATGATTAAAATGTTCATTAGTAAGATTTAACTTTAAGAAAATAGCATAAACTGTGTTTAATTGTTTTTTCTTAACTGCAAATACCCATGATTTAATAAATTTCCATTGATATGTGTTATTGAATTGTTGATGCATACTTTTAATCTCCGCTTTAATATCATATTGGGAGGAGCTTCCTTTACCGCGTTTAAATCTTTTGAGTTTAGCCAATTTACTATTATGTAAAAGAGGTTTAAAAAAAAGGTGATTAAAAATAGAATATTTATTATCTACAAAATTATTCTTAACAATATTACCATTGAGATATAACTGATTTAATCCATATGGAAACAGAGTACAATGTGATTTAATATAGAAGTTTTCAAAGAATAATCTATCAGCAGTATTTGTTTTAATGTCCAAAATATGTATAGTTATATTTTCAAAACCATGATGAGCAAAGTGTTTATATTCGATTTTATTAGAAGTAGGAAGAAAATTATTATTGTGGATATATTTTTTAACATGATCTCTATGTACATTCATACGTAGATGAATAGGATTACTGGTTTGTCCTATATAAGATATATTACATATATTACAAGATAATTTGTAGATGCAATTAAAAATTTTACAGAAAGTCTTATGACTATTTAGATTAGTAATTTGTGAGTTAGAAGCATATGGGCAGGTTTTACAATTTTTATTCTTACATTTATTGAAGTTATAATTTTTAGCTTGGCAATTATTATATCCAAAACAATCCATGGCACACTGTTGGTAAAATGATAACGGTCTAAACAATTCCCAACTAAATTGTAAATACCGGGCAATATTTATCATATATATATATATATATATATATATATATATATATATATATATATATATATATATATATATATATATATATATATATATATATATTTTTTTTTTTTTTTTTTTCTGTGCATCAATATTCTGCACCAACTCAATTACAGTATTTTTTAATTTAAATGACCATCCAACTTTGATTATTTCTGCAACGAAGCCTAATTTTAACGTATGCAGAATGTAAAGAAATCAAGCTGTAAGATGAGTTCTATAAGAATGGATGAATTGTTTTTAACGCAAAATTAGCTCTGAAGTCTGGAATATAGGTGATATCAATGAATGAAATATTCATTGATTTTACATAGAGAAGCAGCCGTTTTTATAGTATTGCCTTTTTCGATTAAGATTTAAGCATGGAGTTAGAAAGTACTTTTACCTCCATGGTTAAGTTTTTAAGTAAAATAAATTATTGTAGTACAGTGATAATTTGAAAAACATCACCGTTGAATGTATCGCATTTAAGAGATGTTTAAAATTGCACTGCAGTTGGAAAGTGTTTCGTAATCAATGCTTTATGCATGATTGATCTTTCTTGTTTGCTTATGTCTTCAGTTATTTTTACAGAATCACGATTTCGGTCGATATTTTTGAACTATACCCGAGATTCCATTTCGCCTTCATTTTTCGAAGCATGATCTCGTCTTAATGCCAGCCCTTACTCTGACTGAAACATATTTATAGCCCTCCATCGGTCTTAATTTACGATTTCCCGGACGAGGAGTTATAAATTCTTTCTTCGAGCACCTTTACTGGGTGCCAAATGGGTATTCAGTATTGCAAACATTTACTATATCCTCCTTTTGTTCCCATTGTCTTCAGATAATGAGTGAATAAATGAGTGTGGACGATTGTTTTGGACGGCTTCACAGCTTTTTAAGACGAAGATATTTATTTCCCTTTGTTGCTTACATATTTTCTAAAGTATTGATATTGTTCATTGTACTCGGCTCTTTACCGACTGAAGGACGCTGGGCAAGGCGAGAGTAAGTAATCATCGTAAACCTACCTGGTATCGCGACAAATAACACATTCGTGATATCGAGAAGCATTTCAATTCCGGAATCTGAACTTCGGTTTTACCCATTTTGGAACAATAGACTATATTTAGGAAAAATGAGGAGTGTTTCTGTGCAAAAGTGAATTATTTAGGAGATGTAAATTATTCTTTAAATGCTGATTTGATACTTAAAGGAGCATTTCAGGAGTTTGAATGACATTTTGGCAAATATTACAACTCTAGATGTTAATCTTCAGTAGAAATACATCATTAATTACAGCATATAAAGTTAATTAAATGTGTTAATCGGTTTCAAAAGCACAAAACAAGAAAGATCAATCATGCATAAAGCATTGATTATGAAACATTTTCCAACTGAAATACAATTGTATTTAAACATCTCTAAAATGCGATACATTCAGCGGTGATATTTTTAAAATTATCACAGTATTACAATAATTTATTTTACTTAAAAACTTAAAACCATGGAGGTAAATGTATTTTCTAACTCCATGCTTAAAACTTCATCGAAAAAAGCAATGCTATAAAATCGTCTGCTTCTCTATGTAAACTCAATGAATATTTCATTCATATCACCTATATTTCAGACTCCAGAGCTAAATCATTTTGCGTTAAAAAAATCAGCAATTTTTATGCACCTCTTATACAGCTTGATTTGTTTACATTCTGCATTCATTAAAATTAGGCTTCGTTGTAGAAATAAGTTGGATGATCATTTAAACTTAAAAATATTGTAATTGCGTTGGCGCAGAATATAGATACAGAAAATACTAAAAAATAAAGCCGAAATAATAAAATAAATAATTTCTGCCTTTTTTTTGCGAGATGTTCCTCAAAAAACTGAAATAAAATACCACAAATGTATCAATTGAATGCTTGTTTTATACGTAATTTTTAACGGCGAAAAAAATAAGATCAACCCCATTTCTCTAAGATGGATAATTCTCTAGATTTTGAAGTTTTTTTCTATATTTTGAGGAACTGAAGAGTTTTTATTTGTAGTTAAAAAAACTATTTTATGAAGTTTTTTCAAGTTTCGTGGTTACGTCCCTTGAGAGTTTTCCTAACACGAATTAGATTTTCGCATGATTCGAAAAAATATAACCTATCTTGTTTTGTAAAATGACCCGCAAATATCGCGAAAATCTGAAATGACTAAATTGCTGAAATACACTCTTTGGAAGAAAAAAAAAAAAAAAAAAAAAAATAAGCATCTCTAAAAATAATAATCCGATCATTTCGAAATTTCGCATGCAAATTCCTTTATACCAAGTATGCAAATGATTAAATTTGCAAGGTCAATGGGTGTTAACTTTGGTTAGAGCGCCCGTTTCTATTGCGCAACTAGCATCTTTTAAATCAGGTAAAAAATGTGGACGATTTACCTTCGCTCGTTATCGCCGTTCCAGTTCCTTGGAGACACCAAGAGACAATAGACATTAAAAATGCAAATTGAATATAATATCAGTAGTTATAAAACACCGGTTCTGCGGCGGATCGGGGAGGCGGCACAGCGCGGCACAGGAGGAGGGTCCCTCTTTTTGGGAGGAGGGTCCCTCTTTGAGAGGATCCTCTTTGGAGTGTCTTCCCTCTTTTGAGAGGAAGCTCCTCTCAGAGGGTCTTGAGACCCCCAGGAGGGAGGATGCCTCTCAGTGCCTCCTCCCCTCTTTTGGAAGTTTGGTGAGGCGGCACAACACCGGATGCCTCTTTCGGAAGAGGGCAATTGCGAAGTCTTTCAGAGAGGCATGATGACTCATACGGAGTGAGTTTCACTCCGAGTCTTGAGAGGGAATGTCACAATCGCTGACCTGAGGAAGTGGTTTCAAGCGATGTCGCAATCAGCGACTGACCTTTGACCTGAGGAAGAAGTTTCAAGGGATGTCGCAATCGATGACTGAGCATCACACAATCTGGAAATGACGTGTCGCGCCTTGGAGCTCCTTAGCACACGTCCTCCCTCTCTGCTGGTCAGCGACAGAGTGAAAGATCTTATCAGCGTGAAGTAGTTAAAGCGCCCTCTGGCGAATTTTGATGAAGTGCTGCCATCTATCGCCATTTTTTTTCCCAAAAGAATTTAATGTTTCACTGGTCAGGAGCTGGATTCGATCTTGGGTCCAGCTGATTAGAAGCCGCGCGTCTTACCGCTGTGCCAAAGCACCCGTGCTTTATAGGCAGTTAACTTCGAAGTGTACCTTATCAGTGGAAGTTAGATTATTTTTCAAAGTTCATTCGAATCGCTCGGTGAATAGCGATGCAAGGGTGCGTTTTAAAACAGAATGCTACGGAGTGAATATAAATCTGTGTATTATAACATTATGATTTTTTAAAACAAATGTATACACAAACTTTAAAAACACGAATGTAATAATTAGCTAAAATTGTATTCAGTGGATTTTTTTTTTAAAAATAAATCAATACGATTTTTATAATAATAACGAAATGATTTCGAATGTTTAAAAACAAATTGATTACGGATGAACACACAAATTGTGTTCCGTGGACACAAAAATGGTGTTACATGAATACGATTCGACCATTTTAAGTGTTGTGTATCTAAAAACAAATGTATACACAAACTTTAAAAACACGAATGTAATAATTAGCTAAAATTGTATTCAGTGGATTTTTTTTTTAAAAATAAATCAATACGATTTTTATAATAATAACGAAATGATTTCGAATGTTTAAAAATATAATAGATTATGGATTTCCAATGAACATACAAAAATTGTGTTCAATGGACACACAAATTGTGTTCAATGAATACGATTCGACCATTTTAAGTGTTGTGTATCTAAAAACAAATGTATACACAAACTTTGAAAACACGAATGTAATAATTAGCTAAAATTGTATTCAGTGGATTTTTTTTTTAAAAATAAATCAATACGATTTTTATAATAATAACGAAATGATTTCGAATGTTTAAAAACAAATTGATTACGGATGAACACACAAATTGTGTTCCGTGGACACAAAAATGGTGTTACATGAATACGATTCGACCATTTTAAGTGTTGTGTATCTAAAAACAAATGTATACACAAACTTTAAAAACACGAATGTAATAATTAGCTAAAATTGTATTCAGTGGATTTTTTTTTTAAAAATAAATCAATACGATTTTTATAATAATAACGAAATGATTTCGAATGTTTAAAAATATAATAGATTATGGATTTCCAATGAACATACAAAAATTGTGTTCAGTGGACACACAAATTGTGTTCAATGAATACGATTCGACCATTTTAAGTGTTGTGTATCTAAAAACAAATGTATACACAAACTTTGAAAACACGAATGTAATAATTAGCTAAAATTGTATTCAGTGGATTTTTTTTTTTTTTTTTTTTTTTTAATAAATCTAACTATCAATATAATTTTTTTTAAAAATGATTTGAATACACCCAAGTATAGTTACGCATTTTCAAAATGGTGTTAAGTGAATAGCATTCGACCATTCTGAGTGTTGTGTATCTAAAAACAAATGTATACACAAACTTTAAAAACACGAATGTAATAATTAGCTAAAATTGTGTTCAGTGGACATGAAACTTGTGTTTTGTGAACAGGATTCGACCATTCTAAGTGTGTGTGTGTGTGATTTTTGAAAAATAAATCTAAAAGTATATAAAAATAATAATAATGAAAATTAGAACTCACAGAACGACCTCTTCACTACCCGCTGGTCAAACTCCAAATGAGTGAGACACTCTCATTACGCTATTAAACATTAGATCTTATCATCACCAGCATAAGGTGTTGCCACCTATTTTTTCTAATAATATATTTTTAATAGTTGGATACTTCAACGGTCTGATTTGCTACACATAATCTAAAACACATCACTTTAATGATATTGTGCATCGAATATGATTCGGCCATTTTTAAAATGGTGGATGTAATTGAAATATCGAAGTTTAGAATTTAACAAACTAACGAATTTTCACACCCATAAATTTTAGCATTCAGTTTAAATAAAACCCAATGAATATGATATCACCATTTTAACATCGTAATTTTACTACCATTATAGAACTTAGAAGTGAGTGTACATTATTTTTCCCTGACACAAACACTTTTAAAATCTATTGCAAGTTTGGTTCTCACAATATATATTCCAATGAACGAGAATCGTCCAAGCGAGCATTTACAATAATCGTCCAAACACCCAGATAACGATTGCTATGGTCAATATCAGCACTCTCTTTCTCAAACATTTGATAAGAAATGATAAGACTCACGAGTTCCAAATATGAAGTCTATGTTAGAATAGATAAAACCTTACCATTGTAATCCAATCTGAAAAATAAAGTTTTTCCACAGCATGTGGTTTTGAGTATGTCTAAAAACCAAGTGGCATATTTAAAACCTGAAAAATAAAGTTTTTCCACGTATACCAAACGAGGCTGTAAAAATCCTTTAAAGTGTTTATGTTTGATTCACTAAAAACACAATATTTTTAAAAAATAAAACACACATTTTAATAATCATAAAAATAGAAATATACAGCAATTTTACAATTAAAATATTTACATTAAATGCAGCACAGATACCCAATTACTTGATTTTTATCACTCTAGCTGTTATTTAAAAAAAAAAAAAAAAAAAATTAATGTTTATTATAAAATATTTTAAAATTAAGTTGTTTAAAAGAAATTAAATTATTTAAAAGAAATGCAAAAAAAAATTAAAATTTAAGAATTGAAATGAAAATTTAATTAAAACTGCTAAAGAATAAAAATCAAGTAAATGGGTACTTACAATATTCCCCGTTTGTACATCTTTACATCAATCCCACTGAAATGGTCCGGGCTTATATAATAACTCCATACATTTTCATGTATGGAGTTGCAAATTTTAGGTATGCTTATGTGGAATAGTACATCCTGCTTCACACTTCTCAACTTATCCTCAGCAGATGTATTCATGCAGGCGTGTCGTCTCTGTGAGCAGTGGTCCACCACACAACCCTCACAGTAAAATAACTTTTCGCCTGCATGAAGTATTTCTGTCTGAACGCATTTTACGATGTGCGTTCGCAGCAACTCTCTGCAGTTTGGAGGCATGATTCCCTGTGGGAATTGTTTCTGTACAGCTAGAACTTTAGAAGGTAAAACCTTGCTGTACAGTACATGAATCACAGCCTCCGACACTGTGTCGTGAAGCCCCCTTAACACATTTATTTGTTCCATCGACAGTTGTACTGCCGATGGCTTTAAATGAAAAGGGCCATCACCGGACTGGTAGAGCTGCTGCATGTGACATTGACCATTGGCGTTCAGAACGAGGAGTTGGTTGTTTGCCACAAAGCTAGTGGTTTTATACACATCGCTAAAGTTGTGTATTTTTGTCACAAATTCACACCATGTTGGAGGTGTCATGACCACCCCATGTCTCGTTGGCACAAGTTCTCCTCGTACGTCTGCATATTTGCGAATGTGCAGACGCACAGAATAGTTCCACATGTAAATGTTTATAAAGTATAAAAAACCCAACGAGAACGTATGGAGTGGCTCAACATCGATGAGAAGAGTGGCAGGTCTGTTAGTACCAGAAGCAGGAACAGGTGTGGTGGCAGGTCTGTTAGTATCAAAAGCAGGAACAGGTGTGGTGGCAGGTCTGTTAGTATCAAAAGCAGGAACAGGTGTGGTGGCAGGCATGTTAGTACCAGAAGCAGAAGCAGGTGTGGTGGCAGGCATGTTAGTACAAGAAGCAGAAGCAGGCATGGAGGTACCAGGCATGGTAGCAGGCATGTTGTTGACAAGTATGTTGGTACCAGGCATGGTAACAGCAGGAGCAGGAACAACTTTCAAAATCATAGGCTCATCATCATCGGCGGTGGTGGCAGCCATTCCAAAAGCAGTAGTGTTGGTGATTGCGATGTAAGGTGGCGAATCTGGCCCAGCGTATGCAGCCTCAAGCCAGTCACCGTTCTCCAACAAACTCTGCGACATATTCAAATTGAAAAAAAAATGTCTAACACCAGAAGCTCAAAACTTGGAAAAGTGTGGAAAGAACTTTTGTGCCGAGGCGTTATATACCCTGACTATAATCACACGATCACTTATCTGCAATCATGTGATGACAGATCATGTGAGAAGACTTATCGTATATCACAGGGTGCTGGCTGATCACGTGGTCATAGGGTGATGTCAGATCATGTGAGAACACTTATCTATCATTATATGATTATGCCAGATCACGTGACAACACTTATCGCATATCACATGATGATGACACCTTGTAAATATATCCCTCCCTACCATATAAGGTCATGGAATGCACCCTTCTCCCGCTTATCGACACATGGTTTGTGATAAGCTTTTACTGATAATGTCCACCCAATGAGTCATTCGGAGTTGAACGCTCGACAGAGTAGGTCGCTTATGTTGGTATGTATACATTTTTATAATTTATAAGTGTGTTAGAAATAAAGACACATCATATTTCATTTACACATACTTTTATTTAAAGTTCAACCACTTTACATTTTTTCTAGTTCTTGTGGGTGTACTTTTGTAGGGATGGGCATATACATGCTTGTTCTTTACATAGTGTCGTGGAATGTTCATTTCATCTAATGCAGCTAGAAATGCTTCTTTGGCCACAACCTCGCTCTTCCTGTTGGTGAATATCAGATTAAAAAGGTCTACAATGTTGGATTTGGGAACAATGTCTCGATGATGTAGAATTTGCCCTCTGTCATTCCAATCCAATATATCTGGATGTCTTTTGATGAGTGAAATCATTTCATTGGCATATCTTTTTAATTTTGCAGGCACACTGTTTAATAGAATAGCATCATAGCTGTTTACAGAGTCTTTGGTAATCTTTTCAGATTTTTCCTTTTTAATTAATATTTTTTCTTCAGGGATATCCTGCTCCTCTTGGATCGACGCTTGAATGGGCGTGTTGAAGGAATTCATCTTTAGTTTCTTTTGCAAAAGTTCGTAATATAGTTTCACTTTATCGTCTTCGCCGAGAGAACTGTTTAAAATGCGAGCCATTTCCTTGTCGAAAGTGGTCATATGCTTCTCGCTGGGTACATGTTTGGAGAGAGACTCTTCGGGAATCAATGCATATTTTTTAGCGTGCTCCATTAAAAAGTGTTGAAATCACACTCAATGCTGCTGGAATCAATAAGTTTAAAAATCCACCTTTTTGAATGAGGAGTTTTCGTTTCTGGTACAGAGGTTTACGTCTCTGTGCCAATTCTCGCAACGTAGTCTTGTGTTTACGGAGCTTGACTTTTTGATGCTTCGTGAGAGGAATATTCCCTTTTAATGTGTTGAGACTACACTCGCAGAGAGCCTTTATACAAGAAGATGGAATTTTTTTCAGTAGATTCTTTCGTAATTTCGAGGGGCAAATTTGCAGCAGCTGCAACTGACTTAGTTGTTCTTGGGTGAGCGTCATCTTTACAACTGAAGAAAAGACACCGACACATTATGTTTTTATGCAAAAATGTGTCTCGCTTGGTAGACATATTGCGTCTGCCCCGGTAAAATATTAGTCCGCAATCGCATTTCTTCCAGTGTTTCACTCCGCAAATCTATAAACAGATATGAATAGGGTTTTTTAGTGGCGTCTTCATACACTTCTTGAAAATATCGAGTCTGCCTGGGATACAACTGTTTTCCCAAGTGCGTGATTTGACTCAAATCTCTTCGATTTTTACAGAGAAGGAGGTAGTGGGCGTTTAATGTAATTTCACGCATTTCTTTTCCTTTGTGAAAAAAATTTTGTGTGATAAACACGACACTCAGATTCATGTGGTGGCTTCCCTTTGTAAATAAATGCGTTAAGCGTTTATCGCTGCCACACTCGGACATTAGATCGTCTATAATAAAAAGCGTATTGGATTCCAAATACTCTCGATAATTCCCGGGTAGCCCTTCCACAAAAGTAACATCGGGAATTTCATCGTAAAGTGGTTGGTGGATTCCATAAAACCATACAATTTTATCGATGGGTGGTGAAAACATCTCCCGCTTGTGTTTTAACAAATCGCGAACAAAGAAACTTTTTCCGCAACCCGTGGGACCTGAAATGACCATTGTGAAAGGATGTTGCATAGTCGGAAACTCCATGGTAAATGAGGACACAAGTTTGTTCACATCCATATTTATTGGTAAAAAGGTGTAGCAATCTTAAAATGCTTGGTTACAAAATTATAAATTTTTATGTCATTAGATAGTTCGTTGGGTACAAAAGATAACATAAAATCTTTCAGAGAAGTTCCGCGACATCTAGAATATAAATAATAAATACAATAGTGACCACAGACGGCCGTGACATTGCTTTGCAGAGGCATACAATTATAGTCCATGCATTGAAAAGATGATACGTAGTCTGATATAGCTCCGTCAAAAGTGTCGGGTGAGTGTCCATAAGAATCGAAAAATTCTATACAATCTCGAAAAGGCAAGTAAAAGGCTAACCAGTGGCTGCCAGGTTCTGTCGATGAGTCCACATTAGCCACGAAACAGGTGGGATATCGTTCAAACTTTTCAGGTAGATTGTCACTTGCAAAAACACCTAAAAAGGAATCGCTCGTAAAAATGTTCTTGGATAGTGCTTTGTTCAACTGCTTGGTATCCATTTTTTTTTTAATTGGCAAAATCACACAGAATGTGACGAGACTTGTTAATTTCAATCACGTTTTCAAATTCCGCATACACCAAGATGGAAATGGTTTCTCGAAGAGCTTTAGAAAATTTCACTTCTACCCGTAAATTACCTTGTTGCTGTAAATTCATATGGGGACCATCACACATGTCGGGCGACAAATCAAAAGCATACAAAGTATATCCTGCTGCAAATTCGTCTCGGGTCAGGTGAATTCCCTTGTCTTGGTTAAATCCGGGGAACAGAGTGTGATACGCACGAATGTAGTTGTTGTCTTCAAAGTTTAATTCTAAAGGCTTGCTTGGAACTGGATTGCCGTCTACGTAAACACTTAAAAAGTTTACGTGTTGATGGTCTAGAAAAAATGGATTTAATGCATATTGTCCATTCATAGCAGCATTATTAAGGCATGCAATAACCACTCTTTTTGGCATAACACCCAAAAAGACATTATCTTGCATAAAAGACCAACTTCCTTTCGACACTGAATATGTTTTGCATAATACACGATCTATAGGATACTTTGCTAAATTCTTTTCCAAGGCTTGAACGTGTCCTAATAATACTCCGGGGCCTACTTTAACTTTTCGAACAAACATGGAAGCGTGCTCTAACAAAACTTTGTAGTCGGGTTTGGGGGCGTTGGACACTAAACAAAAATCAGATTTGCTTCGTGTCATTTTTATTTTCAAATCCACCAAATTCAACATCAGGCGATTTTGTTGAAATATATCGGAATGAATCTGTCCGATCATGTCCACAGTTCTACTTAATTTACTCATTTCATATCTTTTTTTCAATCCTTCGTTGGAGTTCTCTGATAGAGGGTCTATATCACTCAGATTCGTATCTTTAAAGAAACATTCACAGGTGAGTAAACTTTTCTTGGCATCTGCTCCATAATTTAAAAGTGTTTCTATGTAGGCTCTGTAGGGATAGGTGTTGGTGGCTGAAGAAATCACTCGCTCGTTTAAACTGACGTCTACTTGTGAGAATAACGAATGCAAAAACAAGTTCACGGGAGCTACCGATTCTTTATCAGGTAAAGGGGTTCCGTCCGATTTCACAATTTTCGCTTTAACATACAAGAATGAAGAACCCAAATCCATATATTCGTCTCCACTTCCCGATATGTTAAACTCTATGGGACCTCCATCTCGTATGTTAGACAGAGGGTGAAATTCTATAAAGTGGCCTTTTTCTATGGCCGTTTGGGTCGGTGGGGTCACAAATAAATCCAGTTCAGACTTGGTACAGGGAGTGGAATCTTTATGAATCAATGTCGTCATTCTGAGGAGAAAATATCGCGTGCTTTCACCTTCTTAGCAGCTGGAGAAATGATTCGATTTTTGGAGAGTCTCCTCTTTTTATGGAATTTTTTTTTATGTCCTGAACCAATCATCGTTTTCATTTTACTCGCAGCCTTGTCTGTCAGATTACGTCCTGCCTCCTTCAAATGGCGTTGGGCAGCCGCTTTGAAATTCTCTCCTCTAGTTACGTCATTCAACACATTCACTCCGCTATGCCACATTTGTCTTCCGACGGCTTTCGCCCCCGACTTTAAAAGTGGAACAGCCGCTCTGAAAAAGGACCGAAAAAGGCTTCCAAAGCCATAGCCTTTCTGAAAAGTGCTTCCTTGGTAGTAATCAAGGCCTTGACCTGTTTGGTTAACATAATAGTCTTCGAAGGATTTTTTACAGCATTCATAAGGAACATACATTATGAGAGGTACTTTTGGCGAAAGTGTAGTTTCACGTATGAGCGTCCGCGTTCGAATGGCGTCAATGCTCCTGTGTGCGTTCTTATAACGATTTCCAGAGTGTCGATCATTTTTCTACTCACGGGTAGGTAGTGAGGTCGATCGAATTTCATGGAAACCAACTCCCCGTCATTTCCAGTGACTTTAACGATACGTAAAAGAGGCGCCACTACGTCGCCGACAATTTGCGGTTCTACAATGTCTGAATATACAAACAGTACACGATAATGTGCGTTTACATCTGCTACATAGATTCCTTCGCTCATCACTTCATGATCAGATTCTGAAGAAATCACCATGGGCTCGAAACCCAACACTTGGGCTAAGCCATCTTGTAAAATCACTCTTGCCTTGTTCTTTACTTTAATGCGAACTCGTTTCGTGATAGGACTATAATTGAAGAATATCTTGTTTTGGTGTTCTTTAATGAATATAGCCTTTAAAACATCGGGAATGGTTTCGTAAAATCCAGGTGGGATTCTCCGTCCAATCATTTTCCCATCACCTAGATCAAATCCGATAAAATTGTTCTGAGCAGTGATATTCATCCAGGTATGTGGGTATAAAAACTCTGTGAGTCCTATCTCCCATGCGCCCTTTAACTCTATGGGGACGGGCAATCTTGTAATAAAATGTGAAATTTTATTCTCCGGGGAAAAACTCATCGAGCTGTCGCTCGGTAGTGTCACGTAGAAACTCATCTTGGCGAATGATTTTTTAAATGTAGAGTTCCCCTCTTTTATAATGTGGATAAATGAGATGCAGGAATCCACTGGTTAAACTTGGCAGGGTATCCACGATATTTCACAAAATATTCCAAATGTTTTTTTCGATATCGTTTCTTTAAAACATGTTCGATCGGATATTCCTCTTTCATTCTCACTTTCTGCAATTCTTGCAAGTAAAAAGTTCCTTGAATCACTTCTCCTAGTAAATCTTTAATTCTGTAAACAGCTGGCTCTCTTTTAACACATTCTGTAACTTTAAAAAGTTCTTCAGACCAGTTTGTTTCGTATCCCTTTTCAAATGTCATTTTTGCTTTGGATACTCGCACAACATCTCCCTCGCTTAAAATACATTTTGAGACACGAGTGGGAAAATTTCTATAAAGGGTATTCCACACTTGTGCTTCATTATTCTTATTGACTTCAACAGGGGCTTTCTTAATGCTAGAGTGAAAAGTGTGATTATAACTGTGTATGAGCGAATCCAACACATCCAAATAACGATATGTATTTTGACTGGTAAAGTATTTCCACATTTTCGATTTCAAGGTCCGATTAAAGCGCTCAATAACAGAGGCTTTTGTCGTGTTAAAAGTTGTAAAAAACTTCACTTTATTCTCTTTCAAATACCTCTGAAATTGTTTATTTTTAAATTCAGTACCTTGGTCTGTCTGTAATGATTTGGGAATACGTTCTGCGAATATGGTTTGAAAAGCCTCTAAAATATCTACTCCACGCTTTTGCTTTAGTGGTATTGCCCATGCGTATTTGGATAAAATGTCAATACAGGTCAAAATATACCGGAAACCGTCATTATGATTTTTCAATGAAGACATGTCGGCTAAATCCGCTTGCCATTGATGGTCTATGCCGTGTACAATTACACGATTCGTTAAAAATTTTCGTTGAACTGGCTTGTGCAGTGTGTAGGCGTCTACACTCTCCAACCATGCCTTTATATTCTTCTTGCTGACTTTTCCATGAAGAGCGCGATATAAAGCATCTACTCCACCAAAGCTGGCAGGGTGTCGCGGGTCTTGATATGTTAAATCCATCAGCTTGCGAGGGAAATATTGACAGTATCATTCAAATGTAATAAAATATTTCTTGGTAGTGTCACTCCTAATAAGACTTCCGACACAATGTATACCACAAACAGTAAGAAAAAATATACACATGTAATGATAACCTCTTCACGCGAAGCCATCTTTCGAAATGAGACGTTCCTCTGTTTTATTCTTCTTATAAACACATGAAAATAATTTTTCAAATCTTAATATTCTATCTTTAAATCGATATGCATCAATCTCCCAGAATCCTTTCCGATCTTCATCGTGGGGTATGTACACAATGTGTACGTAATCCGAAAAAGTGACACACTTCATCTCGCTAAATTAAAAAAATTATTGAATAAATAATAAAGTTCTCTGCCAGTAGAGGGCGCCGCTAGTCATCTGAGTGGTTTAAATATGGTAGAGAAGGTTAAATAGCAAACTGTTATTAAGGGTCTATGGAGTAGTTGGCAGAGCGTTCACCAACTGGTCCATGGATGCTTTTAGTTCCAGGTTCGAACCCCGACACTAAAACTAAATTTTACAACACATGAAAAAAAAAATTAAAGCATATATTAAAAAAAAAAATCGTATATACATCTGAAATTATATATCAATCTCATTCAAACTTGTTTATTTTGTATCAGACCCTTGAAGTATCCAGTTAGTAGAAATATATTATTATAAAAATAGTTGGCAGCACCTCATACTGCTGACGTAATTATTTTGTATCAGACCGTTGAAGTATCCAACTATTAAAAATATATTATTAGAAAAAATAGGTGGCAACACCTTATGCTGGTGATGATAAGATCTAATGTTTAATAGCGTAATGAGAGTGTCTCACTCATTTGGAGTTTGACCAGCGGGTAGTGAAGAGGTCGTTCTGTGAGTTCTAATTTTCATTATTATTATTTTTATATACTTTTAGATTTATTTTTCAAAAATCACACACACACACACTTAGAATGGTCGAATCCTGTTCACAAAACACAAGTTTCATGTCCACTGAACACAATTTTAGCTAATTATTACATTCGTGTTTTTAAAGTTTGTGTATACATTTGTTTTTAGATACACAACACTCAGAATGGTCGAATGCTATTCACTTAACACCATTTTGAAAATGCGTAACTATACTTGGGTGTATTCAAATCATTTTTAAAAAAAATTATATTGATAGTTAGATTTATTAAAAAAAAAAAAAAATCCACTGAATACAATTTTAGCTAATTATTACATTCGTGTTTTCAAAGTTTGTGTATACATTTGTTTTTAGATACACAACACTTAAAATGGTCGAATCGTATTCATTGAACACAATTTGTGTGTCCACTGAACACAATTTTTGTATGTTCATTGGAAATCCATAATCTATTATATTTTTAAACATTCGAAATCATTTCGTTATTATTATAAAAATCGTATTGATTTATTTTTAAAAAAAAAATCCACTGAATACAATTTTAGCTAATTATTACATTCGTGTTTTTAAAGTTTGTGTATACATTTGTTTTTAGATACACAACACTTAAAATGGTCGAATCGTATTCATGTAACACCATTTTTGTGTCCACGGAACACAATTTGTGTGTTCATCCGTAATCAATTTGTTTTTAAACATTCGAAATCATTTCGTTATTATTATAAAAATCGTATTGATTTATTTTTAAAAAAAAAATCCACTGAATACAATTTTAGCTAATTATTACATTCGTGTTTTTAAAGTTTGTGTATACATTTGTTTTAAAAAATCATAATGTTATAATACACAGATTTATATTCACTCCGTAGCATTCTGTTTTAAAACGCACCCTTGCATCGCTATTCACCGAGCGATTCGAATGAACTTTGAAAAATAATCTAACTTCCACTGATAAGGTACACTTCGAAGTTAACTGCCTATAAAGCACGGGTGCTTTGGCACAGCGGTAAGACGCGCGGCTTCTAATCAGCTGGACCCAAGATCGAATCCAGCTCCTGACCAGTGAAACATTAAATTCTTTTGGGAAAAAAAATGGCGATAGATGGCAGCACTTCATCAAAATTCGCCAGAGGGCGCTTTAACTACTTCACGCTGATAAGATCTTTCACTCTGTCGCTGACCAGCAGAGAGGGAGGACGTGTGCTAAGGAGCTCCAAGGCGCGACACGTCATTTCCAGATTGTGTGATGCACAGTCATCGATTGCGACATCCCTTGAAACTTCTTCCTCAGGTCAAAGGTCAGTCGCTGATTGCGACATCGCTTGAAACCACTTCCTCAGGTCAGCGATTGTGACATTCCCTCTCAAGACTCGGAGTGAAACTCACTCCGTATGAGTCATCATGCCTCTCTGAAAGACCTCGCAATTGCCCTCTTCCGAAAGAGGCATCCGGTGTTGTGCCGCCTCACCAAACTTCCAAAAGAGGGGAGGCGGCACTGAGAGGCATCCTCCCTCCTGGGGGTCTCAAGACCCTCTGAGAGGAGCTTCCTCTCAAAAGAGGGAAGACACTCCAAAGAGGGACCCTCCTCCTGTGCCGCCTCCCCGATCCGCCGCAGAACCGGTGTTTTATAACTACTAATATCAGAAAAGTACCCATGTTATTTTATGCAATTAAACTCAATTTAATGCATAATGAAATAAAAAATGTGATGTGGACAGCACATGACAGCTACAGACTCAAATACATTTTCTTAATATAAAAATAATCCGAATTGTCCAATAAGTTTTATTAATAGATATGCTGGTCACTCAGTTTTAATTTGTATTTTCTTGTAAATCGTTCCTGTAGAAATAATATTTTTCTGAACCGTTTGTTTAAAGCGCATTTTCATGTAACATTCTGTTTGGACAGCTGACGATTGTATTGGAACATGGGTACAGAGCATTCCAACATGACGTCACACGTTCTTTATCGTCTGCTTCAAAAGCGTTTGTAGGTCACCACGTAATCATTTTTTGATTTTATCCATTTGATTTTGTAAGAAAAGCATGAGATTTGAAGGAAAAGTTTATAAATAGGCCGAACTTTTGTGATATTTGGGATGTGGTAGTCAAGGTGATAGAGACTCCGTTCCTTTTTTTAGAATCCTCTGCATTCCCAAAACAGGAAAATCCGGTAATATTAAATTTAAAATTGGAAAGACGTGGAAAAGGGATTTTAGGAAGGATTGATAATATTGACAACTTCAAAACTGAAGTTCTCATAACCTTGAAAATTCAATTTGTGATAAACATCTTATAACAGGTAAGTTTATTCTTTTCTATTACTCTAAAATAACTTATTTATTCATAAAGTATTAGTTTGAAATGTTTCTGAACCATACTGAGCATAAGTAGGGTTGTAATCGGCAATAATGTAGCTCGAGAACACGTTAATCCATTTTTGAAATCTAAATTATATGGATCAATATCATTTATGATAGAAATTTTATTTTGATAACGCTTTGTCACTGCAAAATGCATGTTAACACAAAGGTTGTCTTAAATAACTGTCAATCCTACATTCATTCGCGGTTGCTATGCTGTTGCCAGGGCTGAGGACACGCGATGTGGAATACTCTATGTTAGCAACGATATGTACATTTGCTCTACCGAAGGGCCGCCTCAAAATAGCGTTGTCGAAATCATCCTCGGTATGGTGACAAAAATAGACGCAAACCCAATAGCAATAACTTTTGCCTCTGGATGATAAATAATAATGTGTTTTGCCTCGCTACTTCTGTGCAAAATTGATTCATTATTCTTGTAAATATACTCATGTCATTCTCTTCTGCATGTGTCTTTTCAAATGTTACTAAATTACTATCTTAGTGAAGTAAGCAACCTAATAACTTTATGAGGAAAAGTTCAAGCGCCCCAAGCGGAGAATGTAATAAGTTACGATAACGAACTCAACAAAGCGAGATAGCCAAAAAAAAATTACAATGACAAAGTTGTATAGCATTTTCTAGTGAGTAGGAATCGACACCAGGAATTCACGAAACGTGTATATGGAAATCAAAAAGCTGTATCATCAGGGACTGTAACCTGCACCCACAATGACACCTCTGCAATGCTTATTGAAGTACGCTATCATTTCTTTCTTGAATTCGATTGTGCATTGTTGATGGGAATCATTTTGAACAAGGTGTTCATCCGATTTCTGTGCATGTAAATGTTTATTTAGCACTAGCAGTATACCTGTTCTTCGTACGGAGTATATAATATAAAGAAACTCAAAATTCACGATCATGTTCAAATGCCTATTGTATACTAAATAACATTGTAATCAAAATATTTTATTAAAATGAAAAGAAGTTTAAAAATCTCTGTTCTCGCAATACAAAATTCTTTTCAAGGGCGGATCTGAAGAATAACAAACACATTCTGGTCTCGTTTGTAAACACATTAACAAAAAATATGAAGTTGAACCAATATATGCAAAATAAAAGCGGTAAAATTGTATGGGACCCGTACTACTTATATTCGCGAATATTAGAAGATATACCCGTGTATTAGTAAAAGATGATGCGTACTACACCATATGAGTTTCTAAAATTTTTGCCAAAATAAAACAGATGACGTAATAAATTGAAAATATCAATAATCCCGTGATCTTTAAACAAAGGCCGTAATTGATTCCAATATATGTCAAAATATGGGCCAGTATACCTGTGCTACTTATATTCTCGTAGATTAGAAGATATACCCGTTCATTGTAGAAGATATTACGTACAATATATGAGTTTCAACAATTTTTGCAAAAATTACACAATACCGTAATAAATTGAAAATATCAATGATTCCCGAAAATATCAATAAAAATAATGCTTAAACCGAAGACCGTAATTGATATAATCCAGTCAAAAATGCAAAATCTGTGAAATTTATTTTATATCTTTATTATTTAAATCGGAAAAGATTTAATAAAAATAGTCGCATAAACATATTGGATTTAAGTGGTCTTAGAAACTCGAAACATGGACTCAATTTTAAGTAGGGCTATTTCAAGGCTACCGACAAAATTTCATTCAATTCGGTTCAGTCGTTCTCCCGTGATGCGGAGACCAAACATGCAGACAGATTTTCAATTTTATTTATACAGATTCGTGAAGTGGACAGCCATTCTACTATAACCCTATTGTTTCCAATATATGCCTTCTGTAACAGTTTTAGGAGCTGATTTCTACCTATTAGAGTCACTGTCTAATAATTAGACAATGTTCAAATTGACTTTGCTTGTCTATCTCGCTTTGCTACCGAGTTAGTAATCTTAACTTTTCAAATTCTCCGCTAGGGGGTGCTGCAATCACTTTTCTTGGATGGCTCATGATCTTTATTATTTTTACTATCGATAGAACCTAACGTGTAAACTCATCTCAAGGACATTTTCTTAACTAAATTATTGAGGAAGTCTGTATTAGTTACATTAAAATCATGTGGTCATAAATATTGTTTCCCCAAATATTGTTCTCATTCGATAATTTGACAAAAAAGCATGTTTTAAGATCTTCTTAAGATCTGAAGACATTTCGAACACTTACGGAAGTATGTTCGATTTTGTAATGTCTGAAGTACAGAGTGATTATAATTAAAGTTCCCGGCTTGAAAATGGTCTCAAATAAAATGCACTGGTCAGAATGATTTGAAATTTTGCGTGAACACTCGTGGAGCAATGGAATTTTGTTTGGTGAAGAAAAAAAACAGTAGTTCAAAATGTCGCCGCTAGGAGAATGATTGGCGCTTTACTACACTAGAATGCAATACAAAAGTAATAAATGTTGACTTACTCATTGTGGCTAATGACGTAATAAATGTTCAATATGCTGTCCTTCGAATACGGAATTAAAAGTCGATCTTTCATCATCATATGCATGCAAGTAATGAAAAAAAAATTTCATCAATTGAAACAATGTTAAATTCTAAGCAAACATAAGCCGTATCTTTTTTCCCAAAAAGTGGATTTAACTTGTTTTGCATAATTGCTCTTCAAATGCTGCTGCAAATTTGCATAAGACAGTGACGTTGCAATAAACGTTTGCTATAAAAAAGGAAGATCGGAACTTATTTCTCATAACTTAATGGAAAATCTCTATTGTTCTGTCGCAATGACTCTATCATTAAAAGTCCGTGCTCTTGTCAAATAGTCTTATGAGAATAACAGCTCTTGTTTAGTAGCTATTAGAAAGTTCAGAACGTTTAAAAAGTTAAAATCTGGTCCTTTGTGTGGCAAAAGCTTGCACAAAATGATTTTAAAATTTGAAGAGACTGGCTCTTTGGACATCAAACCTGACAGGGGACGGAAAGCAGTCGATGGAAAGATAGTGGAAGACGTAGCTACAGCGTTAGAAGAAGAGATTAACGCTAATGCATCTACGAGTGAACGTGGAATTGCCCGATCATTAGGCGTACCCTCCAGTACGGTACAAAAAATTTTAAAACACATTTTGAAATGTTATCCTTACAAACTGACCCATGTTCAACAGTTGCTACCTGCGGACAATATTGCACGTGAAATGTTCGCACTTCAATTTCTGGCTCGGATACAAGTGGACGATGAATGGCCCTGGAACGTTTTGTGGACTGACGAAGCACACTTCCATCTCCACGGAACTGTTAATACGCAAAATTGCAGAATCTGGGCAACCGCAAATCCACAGGAACTACGCCAGGTGCCTCTTCATTCCCCCAAAGTCACTGTGTGGTGCGGATTTACAGCAGCTTTTATTATCGGGTCTTTTTTTTTTTTTTTTTTGAGGAAGTTGGTCCTCATGGCCCCGTCACCTGTTCTGTCAATGGCCATCGAAATGAACGTCTTTTGAAAAGTCACGTTATACCCACACTGCAAGAGCGTCAGTGTATCGATAACACTATTTTCATGCAGGATGGGGCTCCACCACATATCGCAAAACCAGTGAAGCGGCTACTTCGCAGTCATTTTGGAGATGGCAGAATCATCAGCCGCCATTTTCCTGTAAGATGGCCAGCACGTTCCCCTGATTTCAATCCATGTGATTTTTGGCTTTGGGGGCATCTGAAGAATGTGGTGTTTAATGGACACATTACCAATTTAGCGGAACTTAAAGCTAGCATCACATCCACAACATCTCTACAGAAACACTCAAATTGTTGAACACGCTATTTTGCGCTTTCAGCTGGTTTCAGAATGCGAAGGACAGCATATTGAACATTTATTACTTCATTAGCCAATGAGTAAGTCAACGTTTATTACTTTTGCATTGCATTCTAGTGTAGTAAAGCGCCAATTATTCTCCTAGCGGCGACTTTTTGAACTACTGTTTTTTTCTTCACCAAACAAAATTCCATTGCTCCACGAGTGTTCACGCAAAATTTCAAATCATTCTGACCAGTGCTTTTTATTTGAGATTGAGACCATTTTCAAACCGAGAACTTTAATTATAATCACTCTGTACTTCAGACATTACAAAATCGAACATACTTCCGTAAGTGTTCAAAATGTCTTCAGATCTTAAGAAGATCTTAAAACGTGCTTTTTTGTCAAATTATCGAATCAGAACAATATTTGGGAAAACAATATTTATTAAAATAGTTTAAACAAGTATTAGAACGTAAACAAAAATTAATTGGCGCACTTTTTACAAACTGTGCCTTCATCACTGAACTGTTCTGAAACTGAAGGAATCAAATAATGCCATCAAAAATCCCATTTACCAGGATTTGAATAGTGCATTTGTAAGTTTCCACATGATTTTAATGTAACTAATACAGACTTCCTCAATAATTTGGTTAAGAAAATGTCCTTGAGATGAGTTTACACGTTAGGTTCTATCCATAGTAAAAATAATAAAGATCATGAGCCATCCAAGAAAAGTTATTGCAGCACCCCCTAGCGGAGAATTTGAAAAGTTAAGATTACAAATTCTGTAACAAAGCGAGATAGACGAGCAATATAGTCTAATTATTAGACAATGACTCTAATAGCTAGAAATCGGCTCCTAAAACTGTTACAGAAGGCATATATTGGACACAATAGGGTTACCCTGTAGGTTATAATTACCCTGTAGATACCTGCATCGATCGGGTCAACTAAAAAATTGTACAGCCGTCCAAAAAAAAAAAAAAAAAGGGGGTGGGGGTGGGGGGAGGGTAAAACACACGACCAAAAATACCAAAATAGCTATGAAGAGGATGCATATTTTAAATATTGTTCCGTTTTGTTCTCTGATTTAAATTGTGCAATTGCGGCGGGGTGTTTCGTTTTTTACTTTCCTTATATCTATCTTCTTATTCTATATAATAAAAGGCAATGTCTGTGTGTCTGTCTTATACACTATACGTTTCGCGACCGCGCGTCGGAGAGCTACGAAATTTGGCAATCGGAGACCCGGGGGGGAGGGAAGGGGACACGTGAAAACCGATTTTTAAAATTTTAATTATTTTTTTATTTATTTAATGTATTATGCGATTTCGACCGTTTTTTGCCCTTTTTGCCCTTTTTTCTCCACGATCCAGACATCGTAGAAAAAAACAAATTACACCATCGGAAAGAGCAGAGAATTTCGAGTAAAAATATATCAATTTCAAATCTGAATTTCGATTTCTAATATTTTTTAAAGATTTTAAAACAAAAGTCACTTTTTGCTCAAGAAAACGATTTTTGGTTTTTAAATTCTCGCATCGTGAAAAGTACTCATAATTTCGACTAATAATTTACATTTTCAGAAAGGTCAAACATCTGGCATTCTTACAAGTCTAATCTGGTCCAGAAATAATGAAAATTGCCTTCAGGATCGCAATTTTAAAGACGTCATGATTTTAAATTTCTCGCCGTTCCGCTCGGCGTGACGCTTCGTTTCTCCCCCGCTGAAGCAGGGAAGGTGGTGGGTGGGGACGTCAAGGTGGAGGTGACGTCACGGTTCTGTATATGCATAGCGATGGGTGGGACAATAAGAAACCGAATTAGTTTTTACTTTCCGTTTCCCGCGCTTCCGATTTTAAATGAAATAAGAGCTTAACATATGCACTGTAGAAATTATTATATTTATATTTTAAATGATGGAACGATATGGATTTTTTAAATGGATATTTTAATTTTATGGATATTTTAAATGATGGAACGATGGATATTTTAAATGATGGAACGATGGATATTTAAATTTTATGGATATTTTAAATGATGGAACAATGGAATGAGGATGATGGAATTAAGAGCTTAGAGAGCATGTGGTCATTTTAAATTGTAAATTAGCGCGCGGGAAGTTAGCGGTAGGCCCGGGTACGATTCCCGCCACTGCCAAAACTGCCGAAGTGTTCACGCGGAATACGATCACGTTGAACATGTGGGCCCGTAAGTCCTTCCGAGAGGTTGGTGGTAGGGGAAGGAGGGTACGGTCCCTGTGGATGCCTCCTTCACAGGGTTCCCGTCTAAATTGGGTGAATATAAAGAAAGTTGCGGAGGGCGAGGCAGCCCAGTGGTTAGCGCTCAGGAATTGCACTCGGTAGGCCCGGGTTCGATTCCCGCCACTTCCAAAACTGCCGCCGTGTTCACGCGGAGTACGATCACGATAAACATGTGGGTCCGGAAGTCCTTCCGAGAGGTTGGTGGTAGGGGAAGGAGGGTACGGTCCCTATGGATGCCTCCCTCACAGGGTTCCCGTCTAAATTGGGTGAATATAAAGAAAGTTGCGGAGGGCGAGGCAGCCCAGTGGTTAGCGCTCAGGAATTGCACTCGGTAGGCCCGGGTTCGATTCCCGCCACTTCCAAAACTGCCGCCGTGTTCACGCGGAATACGATCACGATAAACATGTGGGTCCGGAAGTCCTTCCGAGAGGTTGGTGGTAGGGGAAGGAGGGTACGGTCCCTGTGGATGCCTCCCTCACAGGGTTCCCGTCTAAATTGGGTGAATATAAAGAAAGTTGCGGAGGGCGAGGCAGCCCAGTGGTTAGCGCTCAGGAATTGCACTCGGTAGGCCCGGGTTCGATTCCCGCCACTTCCAAAACTGCCGCCGTGTTCACGCGGAGTACGATCACGATAAACATGTGGGTCCGGAAGTCCTTCCGAGAGGTTGGTGGTAGGGGAAGGAGGGTACGGTCCCTGTGGATGCCTCTCCCACTGGGTTCCGTTCTAAATTGGGTAAATAAAAAGAATGTTATGGAGATAGTCGCTGGGGGCGAAGAAGCCCAGTGGTTAGCGCGCGGGAATTGCACTCAGTAGGCCCGGGTTCGATTCCCAAAATTGCCGCCGTGTTTACGCGGAGTACGATCAAGTTAAACATGTGGGTCCGTGAGTCCTTCCGAGAAGTTGGTGGTAGGGGAAGGAGGGTACGGTCTAAATTGGATGAATAAAAAGAAAGTTATGGAGATTGTCGCGTAGGGCAAAGTAGCCCAATGGTTAGCGCGCGGAAATTGCACTCGGTAGGCCCGGGTTCGATTCCCAAAATTGCCGCCGTGTTTACGCGGAGTACGATCACGTTAAACATGTGGGTCTGTAAGTCCTTCCGAGAGGTTGGTGGTAGGGGAAGAAGGGTACGGTCCCTGTGGATGCTTCTCCCACTTGGTTCCGGTCTAAATTGGGTGAATAAAAAGAAAGTTATGAAGAATATCGCGGAGGGTGAAGTACCCCAGTGGTTAGTGCGCGGGATTTGCACTTGGTAGGCCCGGGTTCGATTCCCAAAATTGCCGAATAAAAATAAAGTTATGGATATTGTCGCGGATGGCACGGTAGCCCAGTGGTTAGCGCGCGGGAATTTCACTCGGTAGGCCCGGGTTCGATTCCCGCCATTGCCAAAACTGCAGCCGTGTTCACGCGGAGTACGATCACGTTAAACGTGTGGGACTGCAAGTCCTTCCGAGAGGTTTGTGGTAGGGGAGGGAGGGTACGGTCTCTTTGGATGCCTCCCCCATTGGGTTCCGGTCTAAATTGTGTGGCACTTCCTGGCCTTCCAAGCAGTTACCTTACACCTTTCTGGTAGGTCGCGCCAACGAGTTTGCCACGGTCAGAATTTTCAAGGGTAGCGAACAGGCTGGTCGCCAAAGGCGGCTAGTACATAATGTATAAGGAAAGTATTGTGACGGGGTCGAAAATTCGAATTCGAGTTTTCGACGGGAGAGCACGTTTCAAGCATCCCTGATCACGAATCAAACATTTTTGAAGTGATGTGTGTGTGTGTGTCAGTGAGTCTGTGGAGACGATAACTGACGAACAAATGGACCGATTCGAACCAAATTTGGTACAAAAATCACAATCCGTAAACGCTGGAAGCCTATTGCTTTTATACGTAATCGAATTTTCAGAACCCCCCTAAATTTCGAATAAAATTTTGAAAAAATCGTCAAAAAATCAAAACCACTAATAAAGTTACGAAAATAGACATTTCTTATGTAATTTTTCATTAGAGAACGATTGACGTAAATTTTAGAACGCTAACATGAACCGTTCTCGAGATATTGCACATTTTTCAAAAAAATTATCAAAAAGTCATATAAAATGAAAAACAAAAAAATTCCTATTGAGAAACATGTTCACTTTTCATATGTAATACCATGCGATAAATTGGGTGACATCATTCTCGTGGATCTAGCTCGTTCCATTCATGAAAAAAGATACTTTGAGTAATACATTTGTATTTGAACGCCAATAGTCATTTATCAGCTGTAAGAACAACTTATTCCTTCGTCCATAACGCTTGGCGCGATTTTGGCGACGAATTTGGCGGAATGCCGCCAACTTGGCGACTTTTTGAAATGCTGCCAAATTAACGAAAATCTCGCTAAATGGATAAAAATGACGACTAATTGTCGAAAATTCAATATCTTGGAAAGAATATTAGTATCTACTATAAGAAAAACCTATTTTTTTACTGTAAAAGTAGTAAATTCATTACATTATATAAGGAAAGTCATGCGTTGCCCACATCAGATTTTTTTTTACTGCTGTCTGCATTACAGCAGAATTTTCAAAGTATGATCTGTGGAACCCTGGGGTTCGTTCCTCGACAGTATTCCAGACGTTCCGTGACGCGATAGCAAAGAATTTCTAACCGATAGTTTCGTGTAAATTTTCTAAACAATAAAAATTGTTTTGAATACATAATTTGGACTACAATGAACTTTTACTCATTTTGGAGTTCCGCCATCCAATTGAATTTCAAAAGAGTTCTGCGACCCAAGAAGTTTGAAAATCACTGCATTCGAAAGTTAAAAAACTACTGAATAGAATTTTGAAATAAAATTTCATTGCGGGTCTCGGTTGAGTATTCGGATAATAATAATAATAAGGAAAGTCTTATGTTGTTCGAATATCAATAAAATTTTTCCGTCCATTTTTATACAATTATTTTCACAGATACCACGCATATTTTGGGGGAAATAAATGTTCTCGACAGTACCTTTTGTGATCACGATTAATAGAATCATTCGCGTCAATTGCTTTCGAATTGCCGAAGTCCCGCCCGGGCCCGGCTCTATATAATAATAACCGATTATTGTAATCAACAATTTGCTTAACAGGATCCATTATCAGGGGTGATTGTGAGTCTAAGTCCAATTTCCTGAACATACAAAGAAATTTCCTGAAAAGTTATGCAATATTTTTGCAATTTACTCTCAATATTTTTGCAATTTACGCAATATTGTGCAATTCTTGGTCACTTCTGGACATAAAAGAATAGTAAAAAATTAATAGTGCATCCCACAAAAAAAAAAAAAAAAAAATATCCGATCGATAGCAGATAAAACATACATCCACATGTGAAGGTCGTGATAGGGGAGCTAGTTGATCTATTTCTAAGACAGTACATATTTCTAAAAACAAGTGTCGTTTATCTGCACTTTTCAAATCAAAATGCATGTTATCACATAAAGATTCAATGTACATATTAAATGGCTTGATAAACCGTTTAGCTCTATTGTTTACAGTGTGTTTAAATACATCCCCATCTATGTCCAAAAGATGTGGAGCCTTTTTTGTCCTTATCAAAGTTTCAACTCCTTTCTTAGTTCCTTGCATAGTGTTGCAAGAATCCATAAGCACGCTGACCAAGTTTACCCAAGATATCTCATTTGCTTCTATGAACTCTACCAACTGGTTGTAAATGTTGGCATCAGTAGGAAACTAAATGTTGAATAACTACATAATTTTGTTCAGGACAAAAATATTGAACAAGTACAGTAAGTATACTTTTGAATGATCTACTTGTACTTTCATACAAATTCAAAGAGAATTTTACCTTCTTCAATGTCTCAACAATCCTGTTTTGAAGAGTGTTTGCCAAACCATATTTCATCTTATATGCAACTACATCGGAAAAATGATTTAATTCTATTATATTTAGAAAATGCAAATTTGGCAATTGCGTTTAAGAACAGGGTTGTTTAAATACATGAGCAAATTTAATTTTAACGCATTCCTTCATATTAATTCTAAACTATGCTTTTGTGTTATCTTCTTCTTCCTTCTTCTTCGACCCAGACCGTCCGACCTACCAGAAAGGTGTAAGGTATCCGTTTGCACGGCCGGGAAGTGCCACCCAATCTAGACCGGAACCCAGTGGGGGAGGCATCCACAGGGACCGTACCCTCCTTCCCCTACCACCAACCTCTCGGAAGGACTTACGGACCCACATGGTTAACGTGATCGTACTCCGCGTGAACACGGCGGCAGTTTGGGCAGTGCCGGGAATCGAACCCGGGACTACCGAGTGCAACCTCCGCGCGCTAACCACAGGGCTACCGCGCCCACATGCTTGCTTTTGTTATCTGTAATAACTCATGCTTTTATTTTGCAAGTTTTGCTGAATTTAAATCATTATAACAATAGCCAGGATTTGCGAACTTAATTTCACAAAAAACAATTTTTTTTACAATTGACAAAATACAAATTTTTTGTTCTTAAAGTGCAGTATATTTTTAAACACATTTATAAAATTATCATGTATTATTAAAATGTACATTGTCTAGTGTCTACACATAAATAAAATTTGGTGGCAGTATCTTATGTGTGTTTTAAAGAAAATGTTTATTTTGTTCAAAAATATATATTCATAAAAATGTGGCAGAAAAAGCTTTAGATATTTTAATAAGTTTATTTCAAAGAATATTAAAATATACTTCCACTGGGACAGATGCCAACCTCTGAAAAGAGTCATCAGTAGAAGAATCAGAAGTTTTCAGTAGTATTCAGTAAAACCGCATCGTTTAAGTATATTGAAAATATATATTTTAAAATCTTAGAATAAATTCAAAATGTAGTTTTGCTAACTTAACTGAGTTAATTAAAACTGAATGGCACTATCTATATGAAAATAATTAAGAAATTAACCTTTATAATCAACCAAAATATTTAAAATAAGCTAGTTTAGTCAAGTTTAGTCAATAGGAAGATGGATGGAAAAGGACAATTACGTACTCTCGGCAACGCCCGCGAAAAAAAAAATTGAATTTCATGATCGTATTATTTATGTGAAAATAATTAAAAAAATTAGCCTTTATAATGAACCAAAATATGAAAATAAGATAGTTTAGTCAAGTTAATGTGCAACAATAGGGAGATGGATGGAAAAGGATAATTACGTACTCTCGGCAACGCCCGCGAAAAAAAAAAAATTAAATTTCATGATTGTACTATTTATGTGAAAATAATTAAAAAAATTAGCCTTTATAATGAACCAAAATATGAAAATAAGATAGTTTAGTCAAGCTAATGTGCAACAATAGGGAGATGGAGATCGATGGAAAAGGATAATTGAGTACTCTCGGCAACGGCCGCAAAGAAAAAAAAAACTGAATTTCACGATCGTACTATTTATATGAAAATAATTAAAAAATTAACTTTTATAATCAACAAAAATATGAAAATAAACTAGCTTCGTCAAGTTAATGTGCAACAATAGGGAGATGGAGATCGATGGAAAAGGATAATTAAGTACTCTCGGCAACGGCCGCAAAGAAACAAAAAAAAAACTAAATTTCACGATCGTACTATTTATATGAAAATAATTAAAAAATTAACTTTCATAATCAACAAAAATATGAAAATAAATTAGTTTAGTCAAGTTAATGTGCAACAATAGGGAGAAGGAGATCGATCCGCAAAGAAAAAAAAAACTGAATTTCACGATTGTACTATTTATATAAAATAATTAAAAATTAGCTTTTATAATCAACAAAAATATGAAAATAAACTAGTTTAGTCAAGTTAATGTGCAACAATAGGGAGAAGGAGATCGTTGGAAAAGGATAATAGCGTTCTCTTGGCAACGACCGCAAAAAAAAAAAAAAGAAAAAAAAATTCACGATCGTACTATTTATATAAAAATAATTAAAAAGGTAAACTTTATAGTCAACCAAAATATGAAAATAAGTTAGTTTGGTAAAGTTAATTTGCAATAATAAGGGGATGGAGATGGATGGAAAAAGGCAATTGCGTACTCTCAGTAAAGCTCGAAAATAAAGACTGAATTGCGCAATCTTACACTTTAAGAGAAATATAATTTGTTTAGTAAAATATTTCTTTATTTTACTTGCACTATAAAAATAAACTAGGTCTATTGTTCCGATATGAAATCATTAGAAGAAAATGGATGCAAACTGATAATTTTGGACTCTCAACAAAGCAGGGAATATGAATTGAATGGTGGGATGCATGGATTTCTTGGGATTTTCGTAGTCTTAGGAGTAATGTCCGTAAAACCGTAAGATGAAGTAAAAATCCGTACAAACTACTGAAAATCCGTAAAAGTTGGCATCTCTGCACTAGTCGTATCTATAAAAATTATATACTGCTATGAAAAGGGTAAACGTAAAACAAAGATTTTCAAGTGCTGCGCGAAGATTTTTCCTCTATTTCCCCCTTGAGTCCAATGACAACATATATATTAATGACATATATGATGACATACATCACGGTGATTACGGAGACTAAAAATTTACGACTTGTTTTCGAATCCCCTTCTGTGGGGGATTTTATGCCTCCACTTCCGGGTTAGAAAGACGAACTTTGTTTGCAGTCCGTTTTTTGGACGCTGCGTGCTGGGAGTACTAGAATAAATATAGCTTGTCAAACGAGAACATCTGCGTTCTCGTGTGACAAGCTACATTTATTCTTTCACCCCCCCCCCCACACACACACACACAGCGTCTAAAAAACGGAGGCAGACAACGCTCATCAGTCGTAGGCCGAAACTCAATTAAGATAATTGCTCTGGTTGAAACCTCTCTGCGATTTTCTTTGAAAAGCGGAACTTTAAGGAAAAAAATTGAATTTTTCAGAAAAAGCGGATTTTTTGGAATAAAAGCAAAACAAAAAAAGCGGACATTTTTGGGGAAAAGCAAGGAAGCGGAATTCCGCCGAAAAGCGGAAGAATCTCATACCTGGATTTTAGAAAAAAAAATCGTAAAAAAAAAAAAAAAAAAATTTAGCAGAAAAAAACTGCAAAAAAAAAAAAAATAAATAAATGTCAATTTCATAAAAAATCCCGGAAGTGGCAAGTTAAAATTTCCGGAATTTCCGGAACACAATCACCCATGCATTATGTTCTATACGATTTTTCTTGAGCAAACGGCGAGTCATTTTATTTCGGTTGTTCGGGAGATGACCGACCCTTCGACCAGAGATATAGGCCTATATTTCACCTCGATGGACCCGACCTACTTCCATACGAGTGACGAAAGGAAGTCGATAGCTGTTGCTCATTTGGATGTTTTCTCAAATCGTTAGTCTAAACATAGCAGATTTAGAATAGAATTTTTTTTTTAGCAAATCGAAAGATACGTTTTGTTTGCTTTAATTAAATATTTGCAGACATCTGTTTTAAGTAAGAAGCACCTCTTTTTTGTATTAATTTAAGTTATTAAGTTATATATTTATTAAGTTGTATTAAAAATTTATTATATTATTTATTAAGTTATTTATTATATTATTTATTTTATTTATTATATTATTTATTTATATTTTTATATATTTTCTATATATTTATTTATTTATTATTATTATTATTTATTTATTATTTTTTATTATTTATTATTTTATTATTATTTATTTATTATTATTTATTTTATTTATTATTATTATTTATTATTTATTATTATTATTATTATTTATTATATATTTATTATTATATATTATTATATATTATTATATTTATTATTATATATATATATATTATATATAATAAATAAGATAAAATTAAAAATAAAAATAAAATAGTTGTACTAATTTAAAACATGATAAGTGTCATACCCTGGTTCAAAAACAATACGGAGGAAAATTAATTAAATATGATATGATAGGAAATATCAGACAAAAGGAAAACAATGCTACCATAAAAGACAAAATGATCTTAATTTCAAATATGAATATTACACATGAATTTCTCAGCATTCAAGAGCGAAGCATACTAATCAAGTTCAAACAACAAAGGATTATCAAAATCTGGAGGCTCAAAATATTAAAATGACAAAATCAGAGAAAAGATACAATCCGAAAATATGAAATAGGATAGAAGCTCTGTGAATCCAGCTTATCAAGGATCTTTGCATCCACAGAGGTTCCAAATGTGTTTCGCTCAACGATACAACCACATGGTTGAAATAACGTCAAAAGATCCGACACATTTCCAGACAATAACATTAACGAAAATAACAAAAATAAGCAAAAGGAAATTGGAAGGAATATAATGAAAGTGCATTAAGCAAACATATAAGCAATCTAACTAACAATCCACAATGATTCAGATAGAATTAAAGTCTTACCTTTCTTCACCATTATACAAGACACATTTTCGTTGCACTAAACAAAGTATTAGGAAAGAGTACAAGAGAGCGCCATCTGATGTGAATTATAGGAAATACTTCTGCATGTTTAACCAAAGGAATATACAAATTTATAAGTTTCAAACCCAATAATTAGAGATATAAAGATAAAATAAAATATATATATATATATAAAAAAAAAAAAAAAAAAAAAAAAAAAAAAAAATTAAAAATAAAAATAAATTTATGCGCAATAAAATAAGTAATAATTAATAATTAACAATTATATAATATGTATCCAAATCTTATTATTAAGAAAATAAAATCTCAAGGATTATTTTAAAGTTCAAAGTATACAATAGCAATTTCAAATTAGACTAAAACAATAAATAATATATTATAAATAGTATTCAAAATTTCTAAAGTGATATTTAACAAAATTAACTGGATATGATTCATTCTTACAGTATCGAAATAAATCTGCAAGATGGTTACTGTATTGTGTATTTTCACATAACCTAAAAATCCTATGAAATTGATTTATTAAAATATTTTTATATACCTGTTTACTCATACATGAATTAAAATTGATTATCTTGTGAATTTTAAATGGAAAACTTTTTCTTTTATCATAAATGTTTGACAAAAATGAATATTCATTATCAAGAGATAGAGTTAAATCTAAGAAATTAACGCTAGACGAGAAGTTGCTTTCGTTTGGTAAAAGGGATAGATTTGGAGGATAAAAATCGAAATCTATATCATTTGATGAGGGAGCTATTTTAATGAGAATAACATCGTCAATATATCTATAGAATGTATATGCAGAGTTTATAAAATTTGACTCGTAGAAGTGTAGATAAAGATTTGCGAGAGCTGAACTGGCAGAGCCACCCTGTGGAACACCCTTAATTTGCAAATAAATTTTATTGCCTTGCATCAAGTAATTATTAAAAATTACACACTTGAGAAGGTGGTGCACATAAGAATGATCGAAATTCAAATTTTGTCTATTATAGAAAGATTTAATAATATCCCAAGTTACTTTATATAGATCTTTTATGTCAATATTGTTGAAAAGGTCCTTAAAGTCATACGTTTTAAAACCCAAAATATTAATCGTATCCAACTTTTGAATTAATTGATAACTGTTATTGATAATATGAGAAGTTGAATTATCATTTATATTAGAGATGATTTTATTAAGAATAACCAAAAGAGATTTACTAGCGACAGTTGCATATGATTTATGTCCTATAGTTACAGATCTAAAAGAGATAGGATTTTTATGAAATTTTGGGATCATGACAATATAAGGGAATCTTAAATTCTTGCAAGGTAATTTTAATAATTTATGAAAAGCAATAATTTTCTTAGATATGGATGTTGCTGAAGAATCAATTTTTTTAAAAATATCATTGTGATTTAAGAAATCGTTTAAGATTTGTACATAATATTTTTTACATATGATGGCGTAATTGTTGGCAGCTTTATCCACATATGTGATGACAAATTGTGATTTTAGTTCATTAATTTCCTGCTTCAAGTTTGTATAGTTTAATGTAGGTTTAGTTTTAGGCAAGTTACCTAAAAGATGTTTGATGTTTGTCAGAATGCTAACCTTCCACATATCGAAAGCTTCAATAGGATAGTTTTTACTACAAGCAATTTTGTATATGAATTTTTCTAGATCAATATTTAGTTGTTTAATTAAAAGAGAGTGATTTAATGTATTTTGGATTCGGAATTTGGTACCATAAAGCATAAGATTTTTAAGTGCTACATTTTGAACAATATTGAGATCACCAGTAATTATGTGTTTATGATTGCTGTCTATATATTTAGAATAGTTTGGCTGGTTACAGACACATAGTAAATTGGGAGAGGAATTTTGATTCATAATAGATTTAGATATATCATTGTAATTGAAAATTTGCCTACCTAAAGGGGTATTATATTTAAATGTTTTGAAAATTTGAGTATTAGGAACAGGAAAGCAGTGTTTATACTGCTGAAATAAATAATTAAAATTTATATTATTGTAAAGTGAATTTTTGTAATTAATTACACAATAAGTATTATATGTTTTATTTGGATGATAATTAGAGGTAGGAAAGGGTTGAATGTACAGATGGAGGTTTATAAAATAAGCTCGTGTTATAATTAGATCATATAAAAGGTGTGAAAAATGCTCATCCTGATTAAATGACTTTAAGAATATATTATAAACTTGATTTAATATTTGTTTTTTAATATTGAATACCCAGGTTTTTAAAGAATTTATGTTACATGAAGATTTAAAGTTTTTTCTTAACTCAGTAATTTTAGCTTTTATGTTCAGATTTTGACACTTTTTGTTGTTGTAATTTCCTCGCTTAGATCTTTTTGATGAGGCACTAAACGAATTATAATTAAGGATGTTAAATATGGAGATATCAAAATTTGTAGTTTTTACTACATTTTTATTATTATACATTTGATTTAATCCATATGGAAAAATAGTTTTATGCTGTTTGATTAGTGAATTTTCAAAATATAATCTATCAGCAGGATTCTTTACCAATTCTAGAATCGAAATTGAAATATTATCAATACCATGATGGTCAAAGTGGGCATATTCAAAATTATTACCAGTGTGATGATATGCAGGAGGAGGAAGATGTGTATTGAGTGATGCTCGAGAACTAAATTTCTTAACATGGTTACGATGAACATTAAAACGAAGGTGAAGAGGGGTGCTTGTTTGTCCAATATATGAGATATTACAAGATACACAAGTTAATTTGTAAATGCAGTTATACACTTTACAAAAAGTTAAATATTTAGGGTTATTATTATTAATCTGAGAGGGTAAAGCTAAAGGACAGGTCTTACAACGTTTATCCCGGCAAGAACGAAAATACATGAGTTTTGGTGAGTAATGATGGCTTGGCATCGAAGAGTGTCTACAATACATGAAAGATAAACAATTGGTTGCTTGATATCGATCCCCTATATCCCAATTTATATAGGTTACCGGGCACTAATGTATTGAATAACAATTACACTATTTTGCCAGGCGCTAACAAAAAATAATAAAACTAATCATAGTAGAGAGATTTTCATAGAGTTAATAAATGTACAAAGTACAAAGGTTAAATCCAATATTTAATTATAAATAAATGTGAATATATAAATCCTTGAATATATATAAAACTAAATATAAATATTAATATATATTAATATAAATATAAACTTGATTATTATAATTTATATACACTCAAATTACTTAGAGGCAAAGAGCACTAAAAGATAAAGAGAGAGAGCTGCACTGATAAGTGCATTTTTATCCAAAACTAACATGAAATTCAAATTATCACTAAGATATGCCAAAAGGGGGACAACAAGTAAGGAAAGAGTGGGTATGAGATACTACAGTATTTGAACAGTACTAAAATAAAATAATCAAATTTAATAACAGGAAACAAAAGACAGTATATGAACATTAAAGTAACTAAAATTAAGATGTATAAACCTATACACACTTATATATAAACATATACACACATAAATACGAATACATATCCATATATATATATATATAAATTAAAAAAAAAAAAAAAAAAAAAAAAGTGAGGGGGGGGGGGGGGAGAAAGAGCAAGTTTAATTACAAATAGGCAAATTGCTAATAGGTAATTAGAACACAGGATAGACAAGTATTTCATGCAGAAAATTATGAATATACTCAACCTTTAATGTCAAACATTAAAAATATGAAATATATTAAACAGATAATATAATAAAAGGATTACATAGACTTTTGAAGATAATTCTAGCACAATTCAAAAGGTCACATAAAACTATTATAAAGAATTTATATACTCTAACCATTAACATATATATATATATATACATATATATATATATATATATATTTGAAATGTAATAATAAGAATTATGTAAAAATAAAAAAATACAACTCAAGCAATATCAACATCCCCATAGAAGCAAATTCAAAGCCATAATGCCGATAAGAGAAAAGAATAGCACCATCCCAAATTCGATGATTAATTAGAATTAAATTCATCGTCAGGTCTGAGTATTTAATTCCAATTAACCCAAACAAATGCCTGTTTCAGATTAAGCAATAGTACATTACTATAAATACTTAAACTCAGACTACAGGCAACAAAAAATGAAAAAAGGATACATCAAGAAAATTGTATCACCATGCGGCATGAACCATTCTTCTACCACGTGTATACACGATCAACCTCAACAGCTTAATCTAGAAGCACCGGAATGAACAAGTCGAAACTCCACCAGGGAGGCAGTACGAACGTTCACGGAGTTACTCCCAAACCCGTCCAGTGAGTCTAAGCTGGAGACTGGACAAGCAATTCAGAATACAACCTCCCAAATATGCAAACATGAATATGAACATGAATCAAAGATGAAAATTCCCACTAAACAAGTAATTCATATGAAAAATGGATAATCGAGAATGCCACTATACACCATTATAAGGGCGCTCAAAACGCAGCCTCAACACCGACAAAAGTTACATTTCTTTGCGAAAATAAAATTCAAAACATCAATGTCAATGCATCCCATTTTCCCATTTCTTGACCCTTCCAATGTTTTTGACCCAGTTTATTATTTTTCATTTTTATTTATATAATTAATAATTATATATAATATATACACATATATATACACATACACATATATATATATATATATACACACATATACATACATATACATACACATATATATATATATATATATATATATTTTTTTTTTTTTTTTTTTTCCTACTGTATGTTAGTCACTATAATTGGGAATGTTTTCTAGGATGTTATCGAGTGAAATTTGATACACTGAGTTGATAATTTTAATAACAAACTTGGGGGGATATGCATTATTAGTCGCTGTACTCAATAATTCCATAAAGTGCGCTAATTTATAATCTTCATCACAAATTTTATTGATTCTAAGAGCCTGGTTTATTATAATATTTCTAAATACAGATATATGCAAACAAGAGTCAAAATGTTGAATTTTTGATGTATTAAATTTAAAATCCTGTCTTTTATCATACAAGTTTATAACCATATTACAATTTTGTAAATTTAAATTTAAATCTAAAAAGTTTGCAACATTTGTGTCATTATTACTTGCATTTAATTGTAAATTTTTTGGATAAAAGTTTAATACTATAGGGATATTATTATTTGGGGATACACATAAAATGTCATCTAAATATCTAAACATGTGCATATTATGCAAGCTTGGATTAATGTTTTTTTCATAGAAGAATAAATACAGATTAGCTAACAATGATGAGGCACACCCCCCTTGTGGGATACCAACCTGTTGTTTAAAAAAAGTACCACCATGTTGAATATAATTCTCATAAAGAGTGAAGTTAAGTAATTTTTTAAATAGAAAATTTGAATATTTTAGGTTGATATTATATTTTTCAAAAATTCCTAATATAACTTTATACAGATCATCTATATTAATATTATTAAACAAATCTTTGAAATCAAAGGTATAAATACTACGAATATTTGTAAGAGTTTTCAATTTCTTAACTAATTCAAAACTGTTTTTTACAATATGACAATTATTTGAGATTTCATCTGACAAGGATATTTCATGTAATATCTTTAATAATAATTTTCCAGCATTAGTAATGTAAGAATTATGCCCATTGGTAATGGTTCGAAAAGCAACAGGGGATTTATGAAACTTGGGTACTAAAACAATATATGGAATGTTATTACAACTATTTTTTAGATGGATTTGCTTATATTTGGCTGATATTCTATTGTATAAGATTTTAAGGTTAGTTTTATGTAAATTATAGATTTGATTATTAAGTAAGTGTGACTGAAGGGTATTTTTATAGTAATATTTACATATAATTGAGTAGTTTCCACATGCTTTATCGACATATGTAATGACAAAATCATTTTGTATTTCTTTAATATCATTTTTAATTGAATTAAGTTTATATGAATTATTAATTTTCTGATTATATATATAATGATTTAAGTATTGCTCTATTAAGACTCTCCAGGGTTTAAAGGCTTCTACAGGGATTTGATATTTATAACTGATTTTATAGATAAATTTATTTAAGTCAAGAAATAAACCTTTACAAATTAATTTATGTTTAAATTTAGTAGGTAGACGGTACTTAGTACCCAGTAACATCAGTGATCTTAGTGCATCATAATTAATAATATTTAGATTTCCCGTTATAACATGCCCATGGTGTTTATCTACGAAGTCTTTGTATTTTTCTAAATGACAGTGGCAATATGACTCTTTATCCAATTCATAGTTTTGATTAATATCTACTGATTTGGCAATTTGATTATAGTTGAAAATATAACGTCCTAGCGGTTTATCATATTTATAAGCAATTTTAGGATTTACATGTTTGACTGGAAAGTAATTGGAAACCCATTTTAAAAAATTATTTATCTTCAGATTATTTAAGACAGAATTAGTAAAATTCAAGGTACAATATTCGTTTATTTTAGTATTTTGTTTTGATTCGTCATTAAAGTTTACGTCTGTGACATATAAATAACCATTAAGATTTTTACTTCTGGTAATGAGCAAATCATAGAATAAATGTTTAAAATGAACGTTATCAAATGCAGTACTTAGAAAAAGGTTATATACCATATTTAATTGCTGTTTTTTAATTGCGAAAATCCAGTTTTTACATTGTTTCCAATCAAAAGTAATTTTAAAATTTGCATGTTGCTGAAGGATGGCATTTTTTAGTTCAGATAATGATGGCAATTTTTTATTATATTTACTTGCTCTTTTAGTTCTTTTTGATTTACTTTTATGATTGTTGAAGGAATTATAAATATTATGGTCTTCATTAGGAGAATTAAAGGACTTTTTAACTATATTATGATGATTAAATATTTGATTGAGTCCATATGGAAAAATAGTTTTATGTGCACAAATGAATTCATTTTCAAGAAACAATCTGTCATAGTAATTTTTCTGAATACACAGAATACTAATTTCAATGTTGTCGAACCCATGTTTAGAAAAATGTTCGTATTCAAATTTTGATTCATTAAAGGAAGTTGCATTATTTGAAATTTTTTTTATGTGATTCCTGTGTACGTTAATTCGGAGATGCAGAGGGTTGCTGGTTTGACCTATATATGACATATTACATTTTTTACATACAATTTGGTAGATACAATTATATGTTTTACAGAAGACAAGATTATTGTTACAATTGATCTGATTACTATTAGCAAACGGACAAGTTTTACATCTATTAGATTTACAAGATTTAAATTTAAGTGTGTTATTTAGTGATGTATGGCTGTACGATTGAAAGTTATATGAAGTGAACAAGGAATACTGGCTGGAAGTACCGAATGAAGATGGAATAGTCATAGAGGATAAAGGATATTGTTATATATATATAATAATAAATATAATAATATATAATAATATATAATAATAAATATATAATAAATAATAATAATAATAATAATAATAATAATAAATAATAATAATAAATAATAATATATATATAATAATAATAAATAATATATATATATATATATATATTATATATTATATATATATATATTATATATATATATATATATTATATTTATTATTATATATTATTATATATTATTATATATTTATTATTATTATTATTATTTATTATTATTTATTATTATTTATTTATTATTTATTATTTTTATATATTTTTTATATATTTATTTATTTATATTATTTATTTTATTTTATTATTTATTATATTTATTAAGTTGTATTAAAAAGGTAACTTTTAAAATAAATTATATTTCAGAACAGATTGGAGGTGTATGCAGTGGCTGGAAAAATTACTTTACTTTGTAGTGAACTACAACTACATGTAGTGAACTACAACTGTGACAAATGTAGTTAACTACAACTACTTTTTTAAAAAGTCATTATATTAGTCAACTATTTTTAAAAAGTAGTGACTACAAACTACTTTTAAAACGGAGTCACTACATAACTACTTTTATAAGACGAATTTTACCGCAGCTTTAATTTTCACAAAAAGTTGAGGATATGGGTATACTGTAGTCAACATATTTATTCTGAATAATTGAAATTTACTGATTCCCAAATTGACTGATCAACTTACCAATCTTTACGCTTTTACCCATTTCTGAAAACATAAAATAAAAGTATAAACTTTAAAATCAAAGACAACCAAAAATAGGTTTAAAAGTCCTTTAATAAAATCTGCCTCTTGATCAGTCGTGTACGTGACCTCCTGCTGCTCGGACCGTTTCCTGTTCGCTCCTGCTCTGATCTCACCACGTGGAACCTTGCTGTACCATTTCGTACAGCGTGTCTCTGACTTTTGCTGCTTTGGACTCCATCTCTGTCGGACATGGCGTCCTCCCCTACAACTCAAGTTGCCGGCCTGGGCATCCCTCAAGATATTAACATGATTATCGAAAGATTTCGGACTTTGCCTCTTCCTTCTACATCGGAATCCGGAGACCTCGCCCAGATGAACAACCTCAGGCAGATCGGCGATTTCCTGCTGAATGAATTCCACAGACTCACCGGTGGCCTCTCCCAACGCTCCATGGACTCCTATATGGGTATGTGCTTTACATTGTCCTCTCATTTCGAGAATGCAGGAACCTTTGACGACAATACCCCTTTAAGGCAGAAATTGATAAATACATTGAGCGCACGGGCATAACCCAGCGCAAGCTTAAAAATTTTAATGATAAAACTAATTATGAAGATAGTAATGATAACATGATAACTACTAATAATCCCACTGTAATTAAAATCAATAATCCTAACCTTAAAGAAACTAGCCAGCATAATTATATCATGCCCAGTAACAGCAGTAATTTACAAGTGCATAATGAAGAAAATAAGATAAATAACTCTGGATTAATCAACTCTGATTTAAGTAACTCTATTGTAAATAATAAAAGTAAAAACTTAATGAATAGAAATAATGATATCGAAGCACCTGAGGACTCGGAAGGATTCAGATACCCCAAAAAAGTCTGCCGGATGGCACCTATACAGACCAGCAACAGCATTGAAACAGCTCGGAACCCCTTCGACTCGTCCGATATGGATACCTCCCCCCCCCCCCCCGCTGAAAACGCCACTTCTGTTAATAACAATAACGGTCAAAATATTGAAGAAGAAGAATCTCACGTCACCAACGCGTATAAACCTGAACCGTTCTATATTAATTGTCCTAATGATTGGAGAGAGCTAATTAAGTTAATTAATACAAAAACCTCTAAAAATGTGAAAGCGCAACTTGCAGGAGAACTAATAAAAGTATATCCCCTTACTCTCGAAGATTATAGAATCGTACAAAGATTCCTAACGGATAGTAACCTAGAATTCCACTCGATCAACATAAAAGCTGAAAGACCAATAAAAATATTACTAAAAGGGGCTCCCCACTAACTCATCCATCCCTGAAATTAAAGCAGAACTTCAACTTATCGGATTTAGTGTGCACAGGATAACTCAACTTCGCGATCTTAAGAACCAGGCCCCCCTCCCCATTTTTCTCACATACATAAACCCAACAAATAGATGGGAAGAAATTTGGAAAGTAACCACGCTATTGGATATGACCATTAAAGTCACTAGCTTTGAATCACGCGGCTTAAAGATGTGCTACCGCTGTCAGCGCTTCGGGCATTCGAGTGAATGCTGTCGTCTACCACCACGCTGCCTTAAATGTGGAATGGGACATATTACAAGGGAATGCACCAAACCTCGTGATACCCCTGCACAATGTGCAAACTGCCAAGGGCCACACCCGGCCAACTTCAGACTCTGCCCCGCTAACCCTCAAAATAAATACCTCGCTCTAAATAACGAAACTCAACCTGCCCCCCCCCCCCAAGAAACTCTCAACCCGCTTACCAACCGCAAAACTTTCCCCGCCTCCCTACCACCGTAACTGGTAAAACTACCCTTCCCACCCAACCCAACCCTAACAAATCTCCGGCTCCCAGCATCAACAATCTAACTGACAATAGATCCTTCGCCGAAACTGTCACAGGTAAAGAACCGAACAACGCCGCCAAAAACCCCACCACCTCATCCACCACCCCTAAACTCCTCCCTAGAACTCAGATCATAGAAAATGCTCGCAAACAAACTCTACAGCAAATATCCGTACACTCCTACATCTCCCCCCCCCCCAAACCAACGAGACCTCTCAAAACCCATCCACCACTACTCCACCCTCAAACACTTATTCCTCTCAAATTTCCGACTTCATCCTCCTAATTCAAGAAATAAACAAAATGTTTTCAGACTTAAACATAAACTTCTCAAAAATTAAAAACTTCATAAATATCATAATTGAAACAATAAACAAACCCATCAACCCCCTGGACAAGTTACTAAATGTGATTACTGCCCTCGGAGAGGTGTTTAGCACAGCCCCCCCCCCCCCCCCCATCATGGGGAGTAAAAACACTGAACTTAAGATCTTGTCGTGGAACGCCAACGGCCTCCGCGGCAAGATCACCGAGCTACGCAACTTTGCTAACTCCAACCAAATAGACATTATTTTAGTTCAAGAAATCAGGCCTGGACCCCGCCCCCCCCTCAAAATTGCTAACTATTATAATTACACTGCCCTAAGGAACCAGTCCCCCAACTCCCATTCTGTCCACGGAGGTGTCTCCGTATACATAAAACGTAACCTTCCACATCACGAACTCAACCCCGCTAACTCCAATCATATTGAAAATAAATTAATTCAGCTCACCCTCCCTAATTACCCTCCCATTACGATAGGATCTATCTATATAAAACCCAACCAAAATGTCGACATCACCCCCGACCTGCACAATATCTGCAACACTAACCACCGCACCATACTGCTCGGTGACTTCAACGCCCATAGCCCTAACTGGAACTGTCGTAGAAACAATAAAAATGGTAAGGCTCTCCAAAACTTCATAAACGTTAGTGGTGTCCATCTTGCTGTCCCGCCGTCGCCGACCCATTACTCCCGTTCCCCCCACCCTTCTACCATCGACCTTTGTCTACTTAAAAACATTCATCTTCCTTACACCCTTGATACCATTAACGATCTAAACTCCGATCACCTCCCCATCCTCCTCACCCTTCAGCTTAACTCCCTTCTCCCCGTCTCTAGCCTCCCCTCCACTGTTAATTGGCTAAATTTTAAAAACAATCTCCGCAACACCACCTTGCTCATCCCAAAAATTAATTGTACCGCTGACATTGACTCAGCTGCCCAGGAAATCACCGAAGAAATTCAAAGATCTCTCGAAAAAGCCTCCTCTGCCCGCCCCCCCCCCCGTTTCAACTCCCTCCCACCTCATATTCAAAACCAAATCGCCCACCGCAACTTTGTCCGCCGTCTGTGGCAATCCTCTAGAAACCCCCGCATCAAAACGCAGCTTAATTCCATCAGTAGGAAAATCAGAACCGACATTTACAACCACAACCAAAATAATTGGAAAAACTATATCGAATCACTCTCCCCCAGCGATCGCTCCTTATGGAAAGATATCAAAAGAGTCCGTAAACCCTTCTCCCAGCTCCCCCCCCTCCGAACTGACACGGCCACCGCTTTCTCGGAAAAGGAAAAAGCTAATGCAATCGCGGATTGCTATGAAAAGCAATTTGCGATTGATCTTCCTAACAGCTCCTTCCACGACCAAATCACTTATTCAGTCAACAATTTCCTCTCCTCCCCCCCCCCCGCCCAGCCCACCCACCTCTGTAGATGAAATCCTCGAAATTATACAAAATCTTCAAAACAAAAAATCCCCCGGTATCGACAAGATATCCAATAGAGCCCTCAAATCCCTCCCTCTCAACATAATTTTTTACATTGTTTTAATGATTAACTCTATTCTCCAATTCTGTTACTTCCCCAATTGTTGGAAAACTGCAATCGTTATCCCCTGTCTCAAGCCCGGCTCAGAAGCCGCCAAACCCGTCTCTTACCGCCCCATCTCCCTCCTCCCCTCCCTAAGCAAAATCACAGAGAAAGTTATTCACAGAAGGCTCAGTAAATTCATCAAAGACCACGACATCATGATCCCCGAGCAGTATGGCTTTCGCCCCCAGCATTCTACCTCCCACCAACTACTCCGAGTAGTAGAATTCACTGCCAATGGCTTAAAAAATAAATCTCCCGTAGGTGCACTTCTCCTGGACATAGAAAAGGCATTCGATAAAACTTGGACCACCGGAATCATCCATAAATTAATCCAGTACAGCATCCCCCCTCCCTACATCCACATCATCCACTCTTACCTAAAAAACCGTAAATTTCACGTCCGCACCCTCAATACCCTTTCAGACATCAAAAATATCCAGGCAGGTGTGCCTCAGGGCTCCATCCTCGCCCCCCTCCTTTTTAATTTATATATTAACGACATCCCCCGCATACCACCCTCTGCTTATATGCAGACGATACATGCATTATTTCCTCCAACAAAAACATTAATTACCTACACGCTCACCTTCAAGCTCACATTAACTTACTCGAACAATACTATTCTCAATGGAAAATTAAAATAAACGCAACCAAATCCCAGGCAGTCTTCCTTTCCGGCACTCGTATCCCCCCCCCCCTTAATGATCAACAATCAGCCCGTCCCATTCCAGCGTACTGCCAAGTACCTCGGCGTCCATTTGGACAGCCGACTTACTTGGAGTACGCACCTTAACTACATAATTAAAAAATCCAGAAAACTAATAGGCACCCTCGGTCATCTCCTATTCTCAGATCACCTTGATACTAACAACAAAATTCTCTTGTATAAAAGTATAATCCAGCCCATCCTCCTTTATGCTTGCCCAATCTGGGGTTTTGCATGTAAGACCAGCATCCAAAAAATCCAGATTGAGCAAAACAGAGTCCTGCGTATAATAAGAAAAGCCCCGCGCTACCTGCGCAACGATATAATTCGCAAAGATTATAAAATCAAAACTATTAAACAAATTATTAGAAGCCAGGCCACCAAATTCTTCAATAATATCCCAAAAATCCCTAACGAATCACTCTTCACCATTCAAGATTACGATCCACGGGCGAATCGTAAGAGGCCCCGAGCTGTTCTTTTTGACCCGCCCTAAGCATTGCTTAATTCCTTCCTTCCCAGTCCGCATTTAGTGCTTCATTCCTGTTAAGTCTCATCTCTCACTTGTATCAATTTCTGCATTAACGCTTAAGTCTAACACCTTTCTGGGTCATAGATGGCAGCACTGCTGCGTTTAATTTGCTCACCCCTTCCCTTAAGGAATACGGACAATGTTGTCCGTCGTCAAAGTACTTATATCCTGTAGCTCAAATGATGACATGTATTCACACCTAATATTCAGATCGGAGGTTACAGCCTTCGGGCTTGGCACTCCAGCACGGCTATAACATCACATCCTTTCTAATAAAATCTCCTTACCTCTACGTACAAAAATTACACGGGCAAAGCGCTCTTCCCGGTCGTCCATTTTGTTGCTCCAAGTCCTCTGGACGAGCCGGACGGCCTGGGGCTTTCACGGGCAAAGCGCTTTCGGGCATCACAATGTCCTTCATCAGTGGCTTCGCCACTGATTTTGAACCGATTCATTCGATTCGGTTCAAAACAGACAGACAGATAATAACACATCCGAATATATCCATATAAAAAATAAACATCATGAGGCAATGGCCTTCCTATCCCTACCTCGCCACTGATGAAGGGCCCGAAAGCGCTTTGGCCGTGTCATTTTTGTACGTCAAGGAAAGCAGATTTTATTAAAGGACTTTTAAACCCATTTTTGTTTGTCTTTGATTTTAAAGTTTAATTAAAGTTGACGCGTATCTATTTTATTTATTAAAAGTATAAAATAAAATAAAAGTAAAAACTATTTATTTAAAAACATGTTTATTTATTTTTAGTAGAATTTGCATCTCAAAATTGCAATCAGATTTAAGCAGGATCTTTTGGGAAATAATACATACATCCGCGCTTAGGTAGCGGAGGTGTACGGTCGTCTAGTGCTCCGCTCCTGCTTACCACGTGCTCCTGACTACCACGTGCTACACTTGTTTGTCCATGCTTGTTCTGCTTAGGCGTTCAACATGGCAGAGGGTGTAAGTACCGTTTATTCTTCGAACTCCAAGACTACGAATTCGACCAGCTGGGCTGAAACCATGGATATCCACGACCAAAAGACATCTGACGCTGCCAAGGTTGACTTTAAAGAATTCATATCTGCTGCTACTTATGCCGATTCCTACTCCAAATGGGTGAAATCAAGAGGAGGAAGCTTCTCCAGTCCTGTGATCCAAGAAATACTAGCCTACTTCAGAGCCGCTGACTTCGTCATCCGCAAGCTGGAGAAAGAACTAGAAGAGAATGACATATCCTTTGAAGGCGCCATGCAGTTAAAGAAACTACTTACAGGTATTATTTCTGAATGTTCCTCGTTGGCCATCGGTCCCTTTCTTGATAGTCTTAAAAAACTCGGTACTTACGATAGCATCTCCACCCTGCTTAGGGAAAGCGATTCTAAATCGGAAGAGGAAATTTTCCTAAATTTCAAGCATAATTACTTTAGCAAAATTGAAGGATTCAAATATCAGGCTCCCAGCAAAAAGCTTAAAAGAAATGAGGATACCGCGGATAGCACTCCTAGAGAGCCGGTCCCTGTAGGAAATCAATTTCAAGCTCTTAATTGTGACGCGGTCGAAATGACTGTTAGCTTCCCGCCCCCCCCCTGCTAAAGAAAGGGTCTCGTCCTTCTATGTGGACTCCTCAAGTGATTGGGGAGCCCTCATAGAGGACCTAAATAATAATATTCTTAGCAATAAAATCCAAGGCTTTCTTTCGGGAAGGGTGATTAGGCTGACTCCTGGGTCCGTTGAGGACTTCAGGAAGCTGCAGAGTTACCTGACCCAAAGAAAAATCCCCTTCAGCTCTCTTAACCTGAAAAAAGATCGCCCAAAAAAAGTAATTATTAAAGGACTCCCTGCTAATGCAAACGTAGACAATATCAAAACTTCCCTTTTAAATAAAGGTTTTCAAGTTGACAGATTAACTCAGCTCCGCGGTAGGAGCGATAGGGCTCTCCTCCCCATATTCTTGGTCGGACTTGTGCCGGCCGAGAATTGGGATAAAATTTATGAAATTGATAGCTTATTAGGCATGCAAATTCAGGTTAAAAACTTCATTTCACGCGGAATAAAGATGTGTTACAACTGTCAGGGTTTTAACCATCACTCAGACCAGTGTTCTCTTCCCCCCCGCTGCCTTAAATGTGGCGAAAACCATCAAACTCGCGAGTGCGAAAAGTCCCTAGAAACCCCGGCCAAGTGTGCCAATTGCAACGGTAACCACCCCGCTAACTTCAGAAACTGCCCACAAAACCCCTGGAACCGTAAAAAGTTCCAGGAGCCCGCTAACAGAATATCTAAACCTAACCCCCCCCCCCCCCATCAATATTGATGATGATAATTTCCCAGCTCTTCCCACTAAAAATGCCCCTTCTGCCCCGACTGCTTGGACGAATAACAAGACGGATATAGGAAAATCCGCAGATTATTCGTCTCATGAGCAGCCTGGAAAGAATGGTCCACAGTCCTCTAATCTATTCTTACAACTCCTCGAATTTTATAAACAGATGGGCAAAATATTTGACCTGAACAGCGTTCAAAATATCTTAAAGCAAATCCTCAAAATTTTCAAATCTGACGAATCTCCCGTTGAACAGTTATTCCAAATTGTTAGCGTGTTAGCTGAACTTAAAAAACCTATTTCCCCCCAAAACTGAGGTTCTCTGTTTTGGCTGGCCAACTTGGTTCTTCATATGATACCTGTAGTACTGGCAGTCTGCCCTTCAGCATATCTGTAAGTAGGGAATATAAGGGGGTTCTGGCTCACGCGGTGCTATACTTTAACATGGGGAAATTGCGGTGCTAGTTCTCCCATGTTAAAGCATAGGCGCACCTCATGAGCAGGGGTGCAGTTTCCACCAGCACGTGACGTTCCATGAAGTCAGTCAAAGGTTAGGATGGATCAGATGATTTTTTTTTCTTTTTCTTCTTTTTAAGTGTTAATGTTTTATAAATTTTAAGAATGTGTCACTTTTAGCGTTTTTTCACAAAAAGTTTTCAAAACGTTAAAAAAACAACAAAAATGTACGTTTTTAAAATAAATTGTGGTTTTTAGATTGTTTGAATTCTCTATGGGAAATAACATGGGTTTTCACACTTTTGTGTATTTTTTGTAAAAAAAATGTGCGTTTTTGCAAAAGTGTTACCAAAAAAGCGTTTTTTGAAAAATGTTACATTTTGCGATTTTTTTTCAAAATGCCGTTTTCTCTATGGGAATTAACATAGGTTTTCGCACTTTTACATTTTTTTTTTAAAAATATGCGTTTTTGCAAAAGTGTTACCAAAAATGCGTTTTTTGAAAAATGTGACATTTTGCGATTTTTTTCAAAAACATACTTTTTACTTGTAAAAACTAACAAAAACATGTTTTTAAAGTAGCAGAATCGCGTGAATTGGTGTTTTAAAGTAGCAGAATCGCGTGAATCGGTGTTTTAAAGTAGCAGAATCGCGTGAATTGATGTTTTAAAGTAGCAGAATCGCGTGAATCGGGTGTATGGAAGGGGGGGGGGGGGTGTGTTTCCCCAATCCTTTCGGTCTTGGATTTTAAAAAATTTAAACATAAATATTTTTAAATAATATCAGATACCTGTTTTCAACAATCTAAATGGGGTAAGGTCTCTTTCATACATTAGATGTTGTTAGAAATATATATATTTTTTAAATTGTGGTCCCACCTCCACCCGGTGTATAGGATACACCGCCACAATTCAATCTAGCATGGCCTGCTCATTTAAATTTGATAATGACCGTATGCTAGGCTCTTGATACCATCCTTTAAGATATGTCGCTTATCATCATAGGGGGATAGCCCCATTTTAATTTGCTTCACAGTATACATCTGATGATCTTTACTTGCAATTTTAAATTGTTCCACTCTACTATATCTTCGCCTTGTTAGGCAATTATAATAATCTTCATGATGGATGTGTTTTTTTACAACATTCTTATTAACACCTTTAGCAGTCTTTTTATCCGTAAAGGGTGTTTTTAGGCTATACATTTTCGATCTTAGGCCTACAAATTCCACGGCAGGAGTTCCATTCAACTCGTCTTTCATTTTTCCAATCCTTTTTTTATTCTTATTGGAATGGAGTGGATGTGTTGGAGGATAATCCGAAAAGTCAAAATAGTCTTCATAACTTTCAAAATCTTTGTAAATATCCTCTGTTTCAATTTCATAGCACAGGGAATCGGTGTCTGTGAAAAGCAATTCGGCTCGGCTTCCATACATCTTCTTAATAAAATCATAATGAAACTCATACATAAGTGTTTTACTCAAGTCCAGTACTGAAAAACCTGCATAGATGGGTCTATTCAGTTTCAAATGAGTCTTATGCATATGAACTGCTACCAGATCTTCATTAAATATTTTGAAGGAGTGTAAGGCTGGTGATGCAAGTAATTTTTTCAGTCTCTTCTCAGTCTGTACGAGCTTAACATCCATTCTTTTTCTCAAATTTTCCATAGTTTTTCCAAACACTGCGTTATTCATAAGTTTGAACAGATCTTTTTCAAAGGAATTTTTTGCTTTCATTCTCTCCTCAGTGTTAAATTGTACATAGGGCTTCAACCAGGGCTCTTGCTTAAAAGTTAATACTCGATGGATTTTCACAAGTTTCATCCCTAGCTTCATATACTGCTTTAAATTTCTATAATGCAGAACATATTTAACCTTATGATTCAAATTAGGTGTTAATTTGATCTGGTCCTTGCATATTTTCAAATTCATTTCTTCAGATAAATTCCGGCTATACTCCGAAATCAGAGATGGGGTGATATGAACTCTTTCGGGTGCTAGAGGATAATCATTATGCTTATCATGCAAATCATGGGGATAGTCTATATCCGCTTCGATAATATATCCCACAGGTGAGTCATCTTCAACAGCAAGTGGATTAAAGTTCTGAATGTCTTGAGAATCAAGCCATCTAAAATCCGATACGGGGAGTGCTTGGCTTAGAGCCCACCCATATAGATTATTAGCATCCAGGTACATTATATATTTGCTAGGTTTCGTAGAATCAAAATGTTCCAAATACTTGTTATTAGCCTGACTAAGGCGCTTACTAATAACACTAATACCGCCTCTTATACCTTCTTCTAAAAATAAGTACATATCAGGATCTGTAATCAGTTCTAATGATACTCCACTAGTCTTCAAGGCTGCATTCCAGGCAAGAGATGGCAATGTTAAACAGTGAGCAGCATCTATTCCATAATAATTCAATGTCAAATCACGGAAATTCTCAAAAATGTCCGCTAATAGAAGAATATCAGTTTTTATGTACAAGTCATGATACTCCCCCATATTCTTTATCTTTAAAGATGTCCAAACATGTTGAGCATAGGCATAAGCATCATCAGAGATCTCCTCTCGATTTAAATCATCAAAGAAGGCCTCTTTAGAGGGTAAGCTCGTTTCTTCAAACTTGGTAGCACAATCCATATAAGAATAGGGGTAAACACCCTTTCTAGTCACTAAATCCACTTGATCACTTGTAAAATGTTCTTGGGTGATACGAAACTGATTGGATTCCAAACTAGAACTTAGTTTCTCAATAGAGGCAGGTAAGAATTGAAGAGAATCTATAAACTGTAAACTTCCTAGGCTGAATGTAATATATTGCTGCATATTGCTACTGATGCATTCAATCCTCTTTCCTTTAAATTCACCGATCCCCTGCATAATTAAATGTCCATCATACCCCTTTAAATTATGAAACACAACGGGTATGCGTCGTCTTATCTTGTAATTCAGATTACAATTAGGATGGGCTGCACCTCTGTACTTGGAAGTTAAGTGGCAATGGTCTCTCACACGCTTTTCTCCTAAAGCCTTGTTACAAATATGGCAGAGAGTAGCATTTTCAAAGTTTTCACGATCTTCAGCAGTAAAATTCATTTTCATATTTTCTCTCAGTATTCTCTGAATCTCTTCTTCTTCTTGAATAAGGGCTTTCAAAAAATGATGAATCACATCTTCACCCCTATAGATAACAGGTCCTTTAAAGGTTTTTCCATCAGGTCCAATAATAATATAGGCAAAACCACAAGGAACATGATGAGATAAGATACTCTCATGTGAAACAGAAGGGATATTCTCACATATATCCACTTTCATTAGGAAAGACTCAAAGTCTGCGTATACCACAAATGGTACACGCATTTGCATGTAAATACTTTGAAATTTCAAAATCTTGTCATTGTCACTGGGAAACTCCACTCTCTGTAGGCCATATTGGCTACATAATTCAATATGCTTCTTTAAACGAGCTTCAGATGAAAATCGCTGTAAACAGTAGTCACAAAAATATTGCTTCTCTTTATGTTTTCTTATACTGTATAAAAGTTTGCTCATACTTCTAATACAACAGTAATGAGACTGCTCATCATTACTAATAAGCAGTAAATTACAGTGTTGTTCTCGTCTATTAGATGATATATAGAGCGGAAACACCTTCTTATCTTCATATCCAAAGACATTCAGGCTCACATTATTATTATTTCGCTCAAATAATTTAACTTGGTGTAAAGGAGTGGGAAACTCGATTCCATCCAGATTCAACTTGCATTCATGCTCGGTATATTTGCTGACACGAGATGCATTCTTATAAACTGGATAAAGTTCTGCTAAGATGGACCACATAAAACATTTCTGATCACTATTTTCCACATTTATAATAGCTTTCTTGGCTAATAATTCTTTAGGTAGCGGGATATAGCTTGAAGCAGCCAGAGGATCATATGTCCCAACATCAATCATGAGTTCCTCGATTCTCTCTAAGACCCAACCGCTACCACGGCCTTCATAGGTTTCGAACGATGTTAACACTTTTGCAAAGGCAGTATCCATATTAGAATCCAAATCTTCTTCTGTAATGTTTTTCATACAAGAACTTCTGAAATAGTTTATACAGTATTCCTGTTCTCCTTCAGATCGGAAACGAGTAAAACGGCAACATACATTTATGTACCATATAATACTACGTTTCAAAGCAATTTCCTTTAGCACCACTTGTTTTATCTCAATTCTATGAGAATCCAAAAAGGTAAGTAAATCTTTTTCAGCATGACCAGCAATTTTATAAACAGTCACAGTACCGTTTAAGGCTTGTTTGCAGGGTTTCTTAGTCGCTTTCTTCTTCTTTTTATTCATACACGGAGCATCTAATATTTTTCTTTTAGTGCCTCGCATAGGCTTATCACCATGAATTGGCCGCTCATGAATCTTATCATGACGTATCAGATCATCTTTTCTTACAAAAGCCGCCTTACACAATTCACATATGTAATCCTTCTTTCCAGCATGAATCCTCATATGACGCACTAAGCTTCGTTTTGCCATGAAGCTCTTCGCACAACTAGGACACACCTGTAAAAAAAAATACAAGACTTTGGTATAAACACGTTATTCTCGGTAAGAATGTAATACATTTCAGATGTATATATATATATATATCATTACAGATGTATATAAAGTAATCATAAATCCATTATACTATCCCCATTAGGAATAATAAAATTCCTAAATTAAAGAATAATCCAGATACAACACATTTCATGTAAGACCCCCAAGACATTTCATTAAATTCATAAAAACACTCATTAAAAAGTTGTTACGCATCATAAAAATACAAAGTTTAATAAAATGAGAGAATAAAATCCCATTAAAACAAGTACTTACATGCCCAATCCTGTTCAAAGAGGGTGTATTAAGCATAGGAACGTCAGTAATGGTAGGGATAGTACCTCCGATATTACTTTCTAAGGCAAACATACTCGCAGAACTTGAAACACGTCTTAACAGCACGAAACTCACAACAGAAATGATAAAATCGCTGCTTAAAGATCACCTACACCCATTCATAAAAAAATAGTTCCTGGTGTATCCTTCCGCCAAGATGACCCCAAGGTTATTCCTAAAGAGTTCTTCGTGTATCCATCCGCCAAGGGCATGTCAAGGTCACGTGATAGTTATATCACGGTTACCGTTAAACTTGCAACACACGAATGTAATTATACACACATCCGATAAAAAATAAACAATTCGTTCAACATCGCAATCGATTATATCCTTTTTAATAATCGTAATCGATATATTAAATAAATTCACATCTTTAAAAAATAATAGATTTTAATAAAATAATGAAAGAAAATCCCTTTGAGAGACCCCCTAAAACCTCCAATCCTTATGTACTACAGCAACGCGCAAGCATAAAAACCCCGAATAACATATACTCCTCTCTCCCCCTCCCTCCCCGAGACACCAACACTCACTTCACCACACGTTAAACGTAACCCATAGCAACCGGAATCCATAATAAAACATTCACCTTCACCCCCAACGTACATCCAAATACACAGTCATTCAACGTGAAACCCGTATTTTTACAGCAAAAATCACTTTACAGGGATTCATAGAACAAAAAATCCTAAAAAATCATAAAAAATCAACAAATTCACCCAGAAACAAGCTAAAACCCTCAAATTACTTATAATTATCATCTACATATGCTATATAACCATTTACAACCTTAAAAAGGTGAGTATGCTAGTAGATAAGGAAGGTGGGTTCACCAGAATGCAGTTGGAGCAATGCCGCCTAAAATAGTTTCTGGAAAGAAAAAATAAATATTTTTTAGTATTTCCAGAAAGTAACCTCTATGTATTATTTTGGTAAAATTAAAAAAGTTTTTAAAAAATTTTAAAAACTCAATTTTTTATTAATTTTCACAAAATTCCTAATTACCCTATTAGTACCCCTTTAGGTCGCTAGGGGGGCGCTGATGGCACTGCTCCTCAATTCAGAGTGAGGAGAAAGTGTTGCCATCCCTAAAAAGCTTATCTCCCACAGGTGTTGCTATGGCAACCGAAACATAAAAATATTTCTACGTTCTATCCCCGATAGTTCCACTTTCTGCCGCTAGGGGGCGCTGATGGCGCTGCTCCGCCTCTGTCGCAGAGGCGGAGGTGTTGCCATCCCCAAAAAAGTTTCTCCCCTACTTAGAAAAATCTCATTCCAAAAAATTATTTCCCCCTCAACCCCTCGTACAAGACTACGGCATCGTTGCCACCCGACAAAAAAAGTTTCTCCAAAATTTTTACCCCCACCTTTTTTCATTTCCCCCCCTTTTACACCCCCGTCCAGGATTACGGAATTCAAGATGGCGGCCATTTTGCTCCGCGCTCCGCATTGCTCCGCCTTCGCAGCAGAACTCTCCTTCCTTATCTACTAGCATACTCACCTTTTTAAGGTTGTAAATGGTTATATAGCATATGTAGATGATAATTATAAGTAATTTGAGGGTTTTAGCTTGTTTCTGGGTGAATTTGTTGATTTTTTAGGATTTTTTGTTCTATGAATCCCTGTAAAGTGATTTTTGCTGTAAAAATACGGGTTTCACGTTGAATAACTGTGTATTTGGATGTACGTTGGGGGTGAAGGTGAATGTTTTATTATGGATTCCGGTTGCTATGGGTTACGTTTAACGTGTGGTGAAGTGAGTGTTGGTGTCTCGGGGAGGGAGGGGGAGAGAGGAGTATATGTTATTCGGGGTTTTTATGCTTGCGCGTTGCTGTAGTACATAAGGATTGGAGGTTTTAGGGGGTCTCTCAAAGGGATTTTCTTTCATTATTTTATTAAAATCTATTATTTTTTAAAGATGTGAATTTATTTAATATATCGATTACGATTATTAAAAAGGATATAATCGATTGCGATGTTGAACGAATTGTTTATTTTTTATCGGATGTGTGTATAATTACATTCGTGTGTTGCAAGTTTAACGGTAACCGTGATATAACTATCACGTGACCTTGACATGCCCTTGGCGGATGGATACACGAAGAACTCTTTAGGAATAACCTTGGGGTCATCTTGGCGGAAGGATACACCAGGAACTATTTTTTTATGAATGGGTGTAGGTGATCTTTAAGCAGCGATTTTATCATTTCTGTTGTGAGTTTCGTGCTGTTAAGACGTGTTTCAAGTTCTGCGAGTATGTTTGCCTTAGAAAGTAATATCGGAGGTACTATCCCTACCATTACTGACGTTCCTATGCTTAATACACCCTCTTTGAACAGGATTGGGCATGTAAGTACTTGTTTTAATGGGATTTTATTCTCTCATTTTATTAAACTTTGTATTTTTATGATGCGTAACAACTTTTTAATGAGTGTTTTTATGAATTTAATGAAATGTCTTGGGGGTCTTACATGAAATGTGTTGTATCTGGATTATTCTTTAATTTAGGAATTTTATTATTCCTAATGGGGATAGTATAATGGATTTATGATTACTTTATATACATCTGTAATGATATATATATATATATACATCTGAAATGTATTACATTCTTACCGAGAATAACGTGTTTATACCAAAGTCTTGTATTTTTTTTTACAGGTGTGTCCTAGTTGTGCGAAGAGCTTCATGGCAAAACGAAGCTTAGTGCGTCATATGAGGATTCATGCTGGAAAGAAGGATTACATATGTGAATTGTGTAAGGCGGCTTTTGTAAGAAAAGATGATCTGATACGTCATGATAAGATTCATGAGCGGCCAATTCATGGTGATAAGCCTATGCGAGGCACTAAAAGAAAAATATTAGATGCTCCGTGTATGAATAAAAAGAAGAAGAAAGCGACTAAGAAACCCTGCAAACAAGCCTTAAACGGTACTGTGACTGTTTATAAAATTGCTGGTCATGCTGAAAAAGATTTACTTACCTTTTTGGATTCTCATAGAATTGAGATAAAACAAGTGGTGCTAAAGGAAATTGCTTTGAAACGTAGTATTATATGGTACATAAATGTATGTTGCCGTTTTACTCGTTTCCGATCTGAAGGAGAACAGGAATACTGTATAAACTATTTCAGAAGTTCTTGTATGAAAAACATTACAGAAGAAGATTTGGATTCTAATATGGATACTGCCTTTGCAAAAGTGTTAACATCGTTCGAAACCTATGAAGGCCGTGGTAGCGGTTGGGTCTTAGAGAGAATCGAGGAACTCATGATTGATGTTGGGACATATGATCCTCTGGCTGCTTCAAGCTATATCCCGCTACCTAAAGAATTATTAGCCAAGAAAGCTATTATAAATGTGGAAAATAGTGATCAGAAATGTTTTATGTGGTCCATCTTAGCAGAACTTTATCCAGTTTATAAGAATGCATCTCGTGTCAGCAAATATACCGAGCATGAATGCAAGTTGAATCTGGATGGAATCGAGTTTCCCACTCCTTTACACCAAGTTAAATTATTTGAGCGAAATAATAATAATGTGAGCCTGAATGTCTTTGGATATGAAGATAAGAAGGTGTTTCCGCTCTATATATCATCTAATAGACGAGAACAACACTGTAATTTACTGCTTATTAGTAATGATGAGCAGTCTCATTACTGTTGTATTAGAAGTATGAGCAAACTTTTATACAGTATAAGAAAACATAAAGAGAAGCAATATTTTTGTGACTACTGTTTACAGCGATTTTCATCTGAAGCTCGTTTAAAGAAGCATATTGAATTATGTAGCCAATATGGCCTACAGAGAGTGGAGTTTCCCAGTGACAATGACAAGATTTTGAAATTTCAAAGTATTTACATGCAAATGCGTGTACCATTTGTGGTATACGCAGACTTTGAGTCTTTCCTAATGAAAGTGGATATATGTGAGAATATCCCTTCTGTTTCACATGAGAGTATCTTATCTCATCATGTTCCTTGTGGTTTTGCCTATATTATTATTGGACCTGATGGAAAAACCTTTAAAGGACCTGTTATCTATAGGGGTGAAGATGTGATTCATCATTTTTTGAAAGCCCTTATTCAAGAAGAAGAAGAGATTCAGAGAATACTGAGAGAAAATATGAAAATGAATTTTACTGCTGAAGATCGTGAAAACTTTGAAAATGCTACTCTCTGCCATATTTGTAACAAGGCTTTAGGAGAAAAGCGTGTGAGAGACCATTGCCACTTAACTTCCAAGTACAGAGGTGCAGCCCATCCTAATTGTAATCTGAATTACAAGATAAGACGACGCATACCCGTTGTGTTTCATAATTTAAAGGGGTATGATGGACATTTAATTATGCAGGGGATCGGTGAATTTAAAGGAAAGAGGATTGAATGCATCAGTAGCAATATGCAGCAATATATTACATTCAGCCTAGGAAGTTTACAGTTTATAGATTCTCTTCAATTCTTACCTGCCTCTATTGAGAAACTAAGTTCTAGTTTGGAATCCAATCAGTTTCGTATCACCCAAGAACATTTTACAAGTGATCAAGTGGATTTAGTGACTAGAAAGGGTGTTTACCCCTATTCTTATATGGATTGTGCTACCAAGTTTGAAGAAACGAGCTTACCCTCTAAAGAGGCCTTCTTTGATGATTTAAATCGAGAGGAGATCTCTGATGATGCTTATGCCTATGCTCAACATGTTTGGACATCTTTAAAGATAAAGAATATGGGGGAGTATCATGACTTGTACATAAAAACTGATATTCTTCTATTAGCGGACATTTTTGAGAATTTCCGTGATTTGACATTGAATTATTATGGAATAGATGCTGCTCACTGTTTAACATTGCCATCTCTTGCCTGGAATGCAGCCTTGAAGACTAGTGGAGTATCATTAGAACTGATTACAGATCCTGATATGTACTTATTTTTAGAAGAAGGTATAAGAGGCGGTATTAGTGTTATTAGTAAGCGCCTTAGTCAGGCTAATAACAAGTATTTGGAACATTTTGATTCTACGAAACCTAGCAAATATATAATGTACCTGGATGCTAATAATCTATATGGGTGGGCTCTAAGCCAAGCACTCCCCGTATCGGATTTTAGATGGCTTGATTCTCAAGACATTCAGAACTTTAATCCACTTGCTGTTGAAGATGACTCACCTGTGGGATATATTATCGAAGCGGATATAGACTATCCCCATGATTTGCATGATAAGCATAATGATTATCCTCTAGCACCCGAAAGAGTTCATATCACCCCATCTCTGATTTCGGAGTATAGCCGGAATTTATCTGAAGAAATGAATTTGAAAATATGCAAGGACCAGATCAAATTAACACCTAATTTGAATCATAAGGTTAAATATGTTCTGCATTATAGAAATTTAAAGCAGTATATGAAGCTAGGGATGAAACTTGTGAAAATCCATCGAGTATTAACTTTTAAGCAAGAGCCCTGGTTGAAGCCCTATGTACAATTTAACACTGAGAAGAGAATGAAAGCAAAAAATTCCTTTGAAAAAGATCTGTTCAAACTTATGAATAACGCAGTGTTTGGAAAAACTATGGAAAATTTGAGAAAAAGAATGGATGTTAAGCTCGTACAGACTGAGAAGAGACTGAAAAAATTACTTGCATCACCAGCCTTACACTCCTTCAAAATATTTAATGAAGATCTGGTAGCAGTTCATATGCATAAGACTCATTTGAAACTGAATAGACCCATCTATGCAGGTTTTTCAGTACTGGACTTGAGTAAAACACTTATGTATGAGTTTCATTATGATTTTATTAAGAAGATGTATGGAAGCCGAGCCGAATTGCTTTTCACAGACACCGATTCCCTGTGCTATGAAATTGAAACAGAGGATATTTACAAAGATTTTGAAAGTTATGAAGACTATTTTGACTTTTCGGATTATCCTCCAACACATCCACTCCATTCCAATAAGAATAAAAAAAGGATTGGAAAAATGAAAGACGAGTTGAATGGAACTCCTGCCGTGGAATTTGTAGGCCTAAGATCGAAAATGTATAGCCTAAAAACACCCTTTACGGATAAAAAGACTGCTAAAGGTGTTAATAAGAATGTTGTAAAAAAACACATCCATCATGAAGATTATTATAATTGCCTAACAAGGCGAAGATATAGTAGAGTGGAACAATTTAAAATTGCAAGTAAAGATCATCAGATGTATACTGTGAAGCAAATTAAAATGGGGCTATCCCCCTATGATGATAAGCGACATATCTTAAAGGATGGTATCAAGAGCCTAGCATACGGTCATTATCAAATTTAAATGAGCAGGCCATGCTAGATTGAATTGTGGCGGTGTATCCTATACACCGGGTGGAGGTGGGACCACAATTTAAAAAATATATATATTTCTAACAACATCTAATGTATGAAAGAGACCTTACCCCATTTAGATTGTTGAAAACAGGTATCTGATATTATTTAAAAATATTTATGTTTAAATTTTTTAAAATCCAAGACCGAAAGGATTGGGGAAACACCCCCCCCCCCCTTCCATACACCCGATTCACGCGATTCTGCTACTTTAAAACATCAATTCACGCGATTCTGCTACTTTAAAACACCGATTCACGCGATTCTGCTACTTTAAAACACCAATTCACGCGATTCTGCTACTTTAAAACATCAATTCACGCGATTCTGCTACTTTAAAACACCGATTCACGCGATTCTGCTACTTTAAAACACCAATTCACGCGATTCTGCTACTTTAAAAACATGTTTTTGTTAGTTTTTACAAGTAAAAAGTATGTTTTTGAAAAAAATCGCAAAATGTCACATTTTTCAAAAAACGCATTTTTGGTAACACTTTTGCAAAAACGCATATTTTTAAAAAAAAAATGTAAAAGTGCGAAAACCTATGTTAATTCCCATAGAGAAAACGGCATTTTGAAAAAAAATCGCAAAATGTAACATTTTTCAAAAAACGCTTTTTTGGTAACACTTTTGCAAAAACGCACATTTTTTTTACAAAAAATACACAAAAGTGTGAAAACCCATGTTATTTCCCATAGAGAATTCAAACAATCTAAAAACCACAATTTATTTTAAAAACGTACATTTTTGTTGTTTTTTTAACGTTTTGAAAACTTTTTGTGAAAAAACGCTAAAAGTGACACATTCTTAAAATTTATAAAACATTAACACTTAAAAAGAAGAAAAAGAAAAAAAAATCATCTGATCCATCCTAACCTTTGACTGACTTCATGGAACGTCACGTGCTGGTGGAAACTGCACCCCTGCTCATGAGGTGCGCCTATGCTTTAACATGGGAGAACTAGCACCGCAATTTCCCCATGTTAAAGTATAGCACCGCGTGAGCCAGAACCCCCTTATATTCCCTACTTCTGTATCGTCAAGTCTTCAGCTCTTTTTCTACTGGCTGCTGACAACCCCGCCCACTGGGGGCGGGACCTCTTCAATCTGAACGCTAAACAGGACAATACAATAGTTGCAGACAAGAGCTCACAGCCCGGAGGTTAAAGCATGATTTATGCTAGGCACTTCATGTGTTACGAAATTACGAATTCTATACATACATCTGAATATATCCATATAAAAAATCAACTTCATGAGGCAGTGGCCTTCCTAACCCTGCAGCGGTCGGACAAAAAGTATCCTACGCCAGAACTACAGTGTCTAGAAGTAAGTATTCTAGGTACTGTACCAGAACCCTTCTTTCACATCACACGCCAAACGTCGTTTTATCGCCAGTTCTGGTACACTATTTTTGCAACTCCTGCAAAAGCGGAGGGAAAGATGAATTGTTTTTAATCCGCGATACTGTTCATGAAGACTGATTAGATACATTTGTATCCGATTATTTTAAATCATGTATTATGTATTTTTCGGTTTTAAAGTAATACTATGAAAATACATGTATTAAGGAACTTTTTGTACTGCACACAGATTGTTTGCAATGAGTTTAAGAAATGTTCCATACACATATATAATTTATTATTTGAATAAAACAATTATATGCGAGATTTCGGAGTAAATATATGTGTAGAATCTATATGTTGTTCAATACTTATATAGTACAAGAATTAGTGACAAAAATTGAAGATTATTTGAGAGGAGGGAATATTTGTCATTTTAAAAATGCAAAATTTGTGACTTTTTAAGGAAATTTGCTTGACATTTTCGGTTTGTAGGAGCAATAAATGTTATTTTTCTTGCACACCTAGTATAATTCTGACATACCTAGTATATATCTAACATAGTTCTTAATAGTTTTTTAAGATGTGTTCCGCGGAACCCTTGGGGTTCCGCGACGTGATAGTTTCATGTAAAGTGTCTTAAATTTTAAGACGAGTAAAATTTTGATACATAATTTGGACAACAAGGGATTTTTCTTATTTTGGGGTTCTACTATCAAATTAAATTTCAAAAGGATTTCGCGACAAAATAAGTTTAAAAAACACTGGTATAACGTATAAGGAAAGTATATGCACAAAGTAGAAGTCGAAAACTCGAATTCTACTTTGTGCTTTTGACGGTAGAGCTCGTTTCAAACATCCCTGAAATCGAATCAAATGTTTTCTCTGAATCGAATCGAAAGTGATATCTCTCTCTTCGTGTGTGCGTGCGCGCGCGCATGTATATTAATGTATGTGCATTAGTGTGTGTGTGTGTATTAGTGTGTGTGTATACATGTATATTAGTGTGTGTGTATATATATGTGTATTAGTGTGTGTTGTAAAGAACGTTGCTACCCCAACTAGATTTCGAATTCTGGATCATCGAATTGGCCAGCCGATGCTCTATTATTGAGCTACTGGGACGAAATTGCAAGCTCTTATCGCCAAAGTGAACTCTGTAATGTATGTATATTAGTGTGTGTTTCCTTGAGTCAGTGGATGCGATATCTAACGAATGGATAAAACGTTTCAAACGAAAATTTTTACGATTATTCAGTGGCGGCTCGTGTATAGGCACTGCGGGAACGACAGTGCTATCTCTCCCTCGCAGCCTCGCTTGCAGCTTCCTATGTGCGCATGCGCACATAGGATAGGGAGAGAGAGAGCGGTGTTTGACTGTTGAGCGCATGCGCACATAGGAAGCTGCAAGCGAGGCTGCGAGGGAGAGATAGCACTGTCGTTCCCGCAGTGCCACAGTGCCTATACACGAGCCGCCACTGCGATTATTACAATCAGTGAATACTGGAAGTCTATTGATTTTATAAGCAATCGAATATTTGGAAACCAGCTCCAAACTTTCGAATGAAATTTTGAATAAAATCATAAAAAAGTAAAACCTTTAATATTGTTACATAAAATATAATTTTTTATTTAATTTTTTATTAGAAAATGAATAACAAACTTTGGGATACTAGCATAAGCCATTCTGGATATATTGTACGTTTTTCAAATAAATTTTATAAAATACATGAAACTAAAATTGTGCTAACTATCGTGAAATATGTTCCCATTCCATTTGCATTATATTATATGACAACTGTGTTAGCATCATTCTGGTAGGTTTCATTCACGAGACACTGTTTTGCAATAGTTTTGCAGTTTGCTATCAAACAATTTGTCAAATACAATTTATTAGTTTGTATGTCTGTCTGTAGTGCTTGTCGATAAATTAGCAAAATATCGTCAGCTTGACATTTTATTGAAAATGTTGGCATAAATGACACTAAATTAATAAAAATGATGTCAAATTGATGAATATTCAATATGTTGAATAATGAAGTTTAATTTATTTGATAATTCCTGTCCCTTTGAGATAATTAATATTCTTGATTTAAGATATATTAAGTTTGACTGTTATAATCGTTTCAAATACAATATTTGCGCAAAATAAAAGTTAATTCGGTTAAGCTGTGAAGGACGCAAAGTCTTTTTAAACAGTCCCACCCATTTTATTCGCCCTCGAGAAAGAAACAAAAAGATTCAGCTCCGTTAGGTTCTGCCCCGTTGTCGATACTATAAGCATGGGCGCCCATAGCACTTTTACAGGGGGCAAACTCAAGAATGACATGTACAATATCGACTACCTTGATCCCCACATTTGGGACCTTGAATGTCC
>OX578135.1:7983636-8246486 GCA_951213105.1 Amaurobius ferox | reverse complement strand
CATGGGCGCCCATAGCACTTTTACAGGGGGCAAACTCAAGAATGACATGTACAATATCGACTACCTTGATCCCCACATTTGGGACCTTGAATGTCCAGGGTAGCGGAAGTGCCTTCTTTCCCTCCCCTATAGGCGCCCATTGAAAAGTCTCCCTGCTTATACTAGTAACCCCAGGACAGAACCTAACTGAGTCAAAGTTTCGATTTCCCTAGGGGTGGAAAAATAGTCTTTCCAGACTCCACAAAAGTCTCCGTGAAGTCTGAAGCTTTACACACTTATAGCCATTACTCTAAGTCCTCTGGACGAGTCGGACGGTCTGGGTCTTCAACACTTATAGCCATCTCTCGCGGCCACTCAAACAGCTGCTGTAAGCCCTAGGGCCAGTCGAGTGGTCTGGGTCTTCAACATTTATAGCCATGGGTGCCCATAGGGGCGTTCAAAGTCACAAATGTAGGTATCAAGCTAGTCAATATTGTACTTCGCGTCCATGAGGTTTGCCCTCTGGAAAGTGTTCTGAGGGAGCGCGAGAGGGCACTTTTGCTCCCGTGAACGTTCAAGGTCATAAATGTAGTCAGATATTTACCTCTCATCCTTGAGTTTGGCCATACCAGGAATTAATTTTATGGCGCTCTTGAATCCTACTCGTTTGAAACAAGGTCGACCTCTCCTGCAGTTACCACACTATATTTTGACATACACACATTCTCGCTCTCTGTGTCTCCCTCTCTCCCATTCACCCTTATTTTAATCACGTTAATTATATAATAATCTACCTAATTCTAATTTTTTCAGAATGCAGCTACATATAGAATTTCGTGGCTGTACGTACTCTTTCTAATTTAAAATTCTCTAATTTCGAATAATGTTTTAATCCCACTTATTACAAAATATTCTACCTGTTTCTAATTTTCTACAGAATGTATCTACATATAAATTGCCATAGTGATACGTGCATTCGCACCCCACAGATACACACACACACTGATTGAAATATTTCCCAAAATGTTCTAAATGTGTTCATGATGTCTTTAAGTGTATTTTTTAGTCTAAATGTCGTGATTATCTGAACTTCCTCTATACAATAGCATTAGAAAATAATAAAATTATTCTTTAATTTAGTCAATATTGAATTAATTTAATTCTAATCTAAGAGATAATACATGTAAAACTTGTCTATATTGCTAAATTGTGAGTTATATATCTTATAAAAAGATAAACAAAAATTAAATGGCACCTTGTTTGCTTACTGAAGTAACGTTACAATTACAAGTAGCTTCAAAACTCGATAGTATCGCACTACTCGATACACTACTTATTTTTAAAAGTAGCGCGTTACGCTACAAACTACGAGAAAAAGTAGTACTGTCGTTTCGCTACTTCCGACCACTGGGTGTATGGATAACAATGTGCCGTTATCTCACTTTATATATGATTCACTTTGAAGTAAACAATTTACATACAAAATTAATATTCGTTAAAAATTATTTCTCATTATTATGTTTAAAGATTTTTTTTTTCTGTTTAAAAAAATGTGAAAGTGGACAGTACATGACTTTCCCTACAGACTCAAATAAAGTGGATACACATATTGCACAGGCAGACAGACAGACACGAATACTTCATTTTAAAAATAAGTTTATCGTGTTTTAAAGGGCTCGAAACGTGTAGATCCGCCTAAAACTCGAATTCCGATTTTCGACACGACACTCCTATACATTATCATTTATTGTAGGGAAAATAAAAAAGATGCCCCATCCTCTATAATTTGAGAGACATCTTCTCTTCTGATGCTAGCTAAAATGTAATATTTTTTATTATGTTCACTGATTGTCATTGAAATAATCTACCTCATTTCATTTGACTCACTCAATTTGTTTGAGGGATATCGTGGCAGTAGACACAGACAGACATGCAGTTTGGTGTTCAGGAGTGCTCCAAAATGTATAAATCAGGGTCCTAGCCACAGACGAAATTCAAAAGGGGGGGGGGGGGAGGGAGGCTCAACAGTCTTAAAGGAGGGGCTCACCCAAAACACAATGAATCATTAGCATGTGTAAACCAGAATAGTTACTATTACATATTACAATTCTTATAAATTATTAACTAATATTTGCAAGCTGATTATTAATATCCATATGTCTACTATACATCAATATTAATATATAGTAATTACAATTGATGTTTAATGTAAGCATTGACTAGCCATAAAGCTGTTAATAATGTGTAGAAACATTCTGAAATAAAATGATTAATATGAACTCTTACCTATACTTGTCAGTTGATTTTGACTCTATAATGTATAACAGTGAACCCCCAATAATACAAAAGTATCCTAAATACTATATAATAACAGTGAAATCTTTAAAACGGAGTCATTTATAAAAAATATCAAAGAAATTTTTTTTTTGCAAAATTTGAATGACATTTTATATGAAATTTCATATCACTACTAAAAATCAATATTTTTATCGGGGGGCTAAGTATAGCTCTTGGGGGGGGGGGGGTGCCTGGCTACGGTCCTTTTATAAAACCGTGAGAATCAAAAAGTCACATATTTGACCCCTCCGGTCCATCAAACCACTTTCCCTTTTAGCGTACGGAAGGAAAATAATAAGAGCTGAAATACCCTGTTCAAAAAACATGTTGCTCAATTAAAATTTTATATTCGATTTTGTTATATATATATATTTTTTCATTTACTGTGCATTCCATGAAAAATAAAAATGTACTGAATTTTAACCAAAGATTAAATTTTGGGTCCTTCCGTCTTATCTATTTGTCTCTCCAACATCCTCTTCCTTCGGAAGAGGTGGAACTTCCGGAGAGATGTATCATGCATATTCGTGTGATACCTAATGCATAGAAATGGAATATTTTCTTCAAACTAAGAAAAAAAAATACAGGTCAAATCTCATTGTAACAAAATTCATGGGTGCATACCCTCTCCAGGAAGTTCAAGGTCACAAACGGGGGGGGGGGGGGGCATTAAGCTAGTCGATGCTATACATCGTATACGTGAATGTAGGTTGTACCCTCCTTTGGAAAAGTTTTATGGGCTCCCATGATGAGACTGTAAAATATTTCGTTATTGCAATATTTTACTCTAAAATGTCATTATTATGTAAAGGATCCGGCCATAACGAGCAATTCTGGATCCACGAATGTGCAAGTTAAATCCGTTCTATACTAAAATTATGTACAATTTAGAATTTGGGAGATATTACTTAAAAATAGTTAGATAAATATGTAATATCTTGAAATTAAATATGATCTCAAAATTTTAATTTAATTAAAGAGAAAATTACACAACTATAATTTACCGACCGTCCAAACAGTTACCTTACACCTTTCTGGTAGGTCGGACGGTCTGGGTTTCAACAACTATAATTTAGATAAACATAGCTGCCAACTCTACTGGTTTTTTGGGGGTAAATTCCCGGATTTTGGGGGGTTTCACCCGGTTTCCCGATTTTAGACAAAAATCTCCCGGTTTTTGTCAATTATTTTTACAATTCCCTAACGTTAGGGATTTTTCAATAGAAATGCACTGTTAAAAGGAATTTCAATCGAACTTGCAGCCGCCATTTTGTTTCTTCCGTATATGAACCTAGTACCAGTACTAAATTGCATCATTTTTACTGTATTGATGGATACTGCTTCAAATAAGTGCGATTTCACGTATATTAGATTACATTGCCGTGTAATGTTGAAACATCCGTTTCCATCCATGTTTAATTTCAAATTATGCGAATGAAAAATACACAACATTCATTTTTTTATAGTAGGTTTCATTATTAATTAATATTTTCATAAAATATTGATTATTTTTTTAAGTGCGATTTCGCGGGTTTAGAGTACATTCCTGCATGATGTGGAAACATCCTTTTCCATCCATGTTTAGTTTCAAATTATGGAAATTGAAAAATGCACAAAATTCACTTCTTTGCAGTATATTTCAATATTAATATTTTTGTAAAATAGTTATTATTTTTTAAGTACGATTTCTCATATATGGATTAAATTCCCACATAATGTATAAGCATCCTTTAACATCCATCGTATTTTTGATAAAACCGCAAATTAGTTAAATAACACTTTCACATCTTTGCAGCTTACATAAAAATAAAGGATTATTTTCTTTAAAATCTGCTCAAAATGAGTGATTGCACAATGGAATCCCCCCCCCCCCATATTTTTCTAGACAATAGAGTCTCAAATGCACTGAATTACAATTTGAGAACTGAACATCTTTTGTTTCAGTGTGCCCCCCCCCCCCCCCACCCTAAAAAAAAATCTTTGTTTGTTACTGATATGTTTTTTATTCTCTGACTGAACCGGTTATGCGATGATTTGTAGAGCACCATAAAAAATGCTCACCATGCAATCTACTGGATTTTTATTCTCTAATGTTGGCATGTATGGATAAGAAAAATCAATATTTTTGCCTATCTGTCTGTCATACATGACAAGTTTAGCATAATATCGCCAATTTGGTGACTTTTGCAATAATTCACTATCTCAGAAAATGAAATTTAATTTCTTTGATAATTCCTGTCACATTGTGAGAATTTTAAATATAACTAGCTTTGTTGTCTGCAACTAGTGGTCCCTATTTTAGCAAAAAGGAAAAAAGAAAAAAAAGGAGTGAATTAAATACTTGCTCTCCACGCGGTCTCGTGTCCCGAATAGGCCCAAAATGAGTACTCACTAAATGGCATTTATATGCAACATGGGTAATCTATCCATTCTCCATTCGGACACAATGCTGCGATGCCCACAGCTAGCTGTCACTATTTAATCACTGTCAATTTTTTAGCAATCCTTTTTTTAAGCAAATTAAATTTAAAACTTGCTCTGTGACCCGTATACGTCTGAAATTAGCAATTGCTTTTACATTGAAACCGGTCACGTTCGCAATGGACATAATTGAAATCTAAATTCCAGGCAATAGCTATAACCTCACTCCATGCAATAACAATAGCATTGGGACCGAAAATCAGAAAAAATTCTAAAACTGGTTATTCTTTGATTTGCCTAATTTTTACAGAGATATCGTATATTATAATAAAATATGTTTACATATTTTATTTGAAATAATTAGCTGTAAAAATTATGAATTTAGAATTCTGTATTTTAAAATCCACTTTAAATTTTAATTACTTTGTTCTGTTTTTCAAACGATCTTTGTCTAGAACTAGATCATGTGCAATGTTCTCAGTAATAAAATGTTTAGCATATTACAAAAATGGTACAATGAAATTGATATTTTGCTTTAGTTGGGGATTTGAGGGGAAGCATACGCATATATAGTCGTTGATTTTAGATGCGTGTATGTGATGGTTTCCAAAAACCATCCGAGTTTTTTTTTCCAATAACAACGTAATAAAAGTAAAACTTTTTGCCCAAAATTTGATATTTCATTATTGACTTTATGTTTGATTTAGTACGATGTGATTATTCATTTGCAGGCCTTTTTTCTTTTGTTAAAAAAATTGTCATATGTTAATTGACTCATTATAAATGATGTTTGTTATAAAAGCATAAATATTTTCTGTTTAATTCTTATATGTATTGTTTGTAATATCAATTTTAGGTTCTTTAATACAATGTTTACACAATGAAATTCCAAAGAAATTATTTGAATTCAATTTTTTGTTATCCCAGTGCAGAGATAAGATTTTTTTTTCACCCAGGGCCAGAGTTTGATGGTGCCCCTTTTCCCCCTATGTTACTGATGCCTAGGGCATGCGCTCCCTCCCTAATTTCACCCATGTACAATGGTGGAGGATAAAGCCGTATTGCTGAATGCAAAAAACCGATGATTGGACACTGAAGTTTCGTAGATCTCAAAAATTTCGAAGTCCACATTAGCGTTTGCCGGCCATTCCGAGGGCGTCGGGTCCATAGATATCTTATATAGATTGCATAGGCGCTGACCTCAAAAATTATTGAGGGTTCTGAAAAATTTTAAATCGAATGACCCATGCATTTTCAAAGAATGTAAGTCTAATTGCATTGCATAATTAATATGCATTGTTTAAGATATTTCTTAATTACGATCTAAAATGGGAAATCTCATTAAAAAATTAATTCACTATTATTAAATGAGTGAATGCTTTGTAAGTAATTTTAATTCAAAATGAATGGACATCATTATTATTACAATCCGTCCACAAGATATGTATTTTATGTTATTCCACATGAGGTGCTGTATTTCTCAAACAAATTAGGGAAATCAACAAAAATTTGTTAGGATTTTCCAATTTAGAACTCAATCTAGATGAATGCCACTTTTTTTTTTGTAGAAAATTAAAAAAAAATTGTAAATTATAAGTATGTTAAAATTTTATTTGATGATATATAAATAGAGATTTTATATATAAAAGTTATTTTACTATGACCATATGACTGATTATCTTTTAAGTATTTTTAACAAAAAATAAATAGATACTATAGTTTAGGTAGTTATTATTAGCTGTTCTTTAAATATTAGAAAATTTTTTTTCCATGGCAAATGATGTAGCTCAAATAATCAAGAGAATTATATGAAATTTGGTATTCTTATCTTTATCACTTGTAACAATAAACCTTTAAATGTTTTATGAGATCTAATAATGAGAAAGCTCTAATTTGTGTTATTGTTTTCCTATAAAATTAAAACATGTTTAATTTGTAGGGAAGTGCATGTGTTGGACACATCAGATTTGTTTATAGTTAAATCTATATACTGGTATTCATTCTGCAATGCAGCTGAAGTAGTTCATGCTACAAAGAATTTAACACCCCTAAACTAATATTACTAGCTCTTATGGTTTTCTCATCTGCTTAGATATTAACTTATTAATATTATTTTTAACATGTATATTGCTTTGTGTAAATGTCATTTTTAGTGGAATAATTGATATACAGAACTAAAATTTCAAATTGTTTTCTGATGAATTTTTAAAGTGAAGCTTCTGTGAGTGCAAATCGACTTGGAATTGTTATGGAAGTCTGTCAAATCAACTGATCACAGAAATTTGAAGTATGTAAAGGAAGTGACATCATACTGTTACGAATATGTAAGAAGAAACCATTGTTATAATTTGACATATCTGTGGACCTCTATACAGAATCCAATATGGAGTAGTAATGGAATACTCAACATGCCGAATATTAAGCTTCTTTATAATTTAAATTTAGAATTTAGTTCCTCTTTTAGGTTTTCTCTTCTCCTTGGGTTTAGACATAAAGGATGATTCATAGTAGTAGCTACTCTCTTTCCCACATAAGTTTCACTTCTATGTGGTCCTCAGCACACATTTTTTTTTTAATAGAAATTATTTTAAATGTAATTTTTTAATGTATTTATTTTGCAGGGGATAGGGTTAACTATGTTAATGTGCCACATGTCATTGCTATGGTTGGTCTGCCTGCTCGTGGAAAGACATATATAGCCAAGAAACTAACTCGGTACTTGAACTGGATTGGAATCACTACCAAAGGTAGATATAACGTTCTTTCATTACCATTGGATTTAATATTGTAATACTAAACAAAAATCTATTTAATTTTATATATTTTCCTTTTTTTCATATATTTTTATTTGTTTTGGGTTTCAATTTATGCAAAAATATGAACATGTGCAGTCAATGTAACAAAATTTTTACTCTTGATTGGAAGCTCTTAAAAAGGGCATTCTTTTCCTATTCTGATATTATTTATGACACAAGTAAACTTCCAAATATTGTGACGGTTATGTCAAGAAAGTGGCCTTACCAATGGGTGTCACTGCTTATGCCGAAGAATTGCAGCAATAATGTCCGACAGAGCAGAAACTAACAAAATATGTGTTGGCCTAGGAAAATGGAACCCAAGTAATAAATTTTGGCTGTCAAACTTGCAAAGCCATTTTTGTTTACAACATTTTATTTCAAAGTAATATATGACTTCAAAAGATATATAATATTTAAAATTACAACATATTTTATAATTTAAAATAAAAACTAGTATTACCAGATGTAAATTAATTAAAAAATTATTTCTGCTTAAATTTTTATCACATACAAAATATAGGGGCCCAGGGTCATGACCCCAGAGGCCTGTGCTTTAATCAGTCCCTGGCTTGGTCCATGGCTTTCCTTGTATATGCAGATTTTCAAATCAACTATTTTGTGAATTTCAACTTTATTGCTTTAATATTGGAATGATTTCTGCACAATAACCAGGCAATGAAACAAGAAAGTGCCCGTTTGCATATTTTGCACTGTTAGATGTTACCCTGAGCACCTAGTATTTAATCAATGGTGGGTGGGCTACAAGGTCCGTAGAATATCTTATATATAAGGTTGTCTCGTTCGGGGAAAAGTTGTCCCCGGAAGGAAAGACGAGAGACGTCACTGCTAGACCCGTTCTCTGACAGAGTCGAGAAAAACTATTGAAAAACGTTGATCAGAAACTATTTAAATATTTATCCAATAGTAACTGTGTGCAAGCAATATAGAATAAAATAAAACAGTTTATGCATAGTAATGTGAAGTTTACAAAAATAAATTCCGTCCATACGAAAAGAAATTGCAAATTTTGGATGAGATGGGAAGCTATTAAAATTTTAACATAAGAGAAGTTTATACAAAGATTACTGAATGCTATGTTGAAAGATAACTGAATGATCAAAGGTTATATATAAAAAGATAGTGAATGGTCAGAGAGGAGCCAATAGTTGTTAGGTGCGTTATGGGAATCGGTTTGAGAAGGATATATATATATTTTTTTAATCTAAATGGGGCAAATCAGTCGTCATTTAAATATTGACTGTATTCCGAGGTTTACAGGCATGAATAATGCAGTATAAATTAGAATAATTATTATTTTCAGGCAATGCAATGCATCACTTTTGTCTAGTTCAAAAATTTTACATGTTTTAGAAATAATATATTGTCCGGATTTGAGAGAAAGTCAGGAAACTTTCAAAATCATCTGAAGAAAAAACAGTCATTGATTTAAATTTGAAAACACATATTTTATCAAACCATTGCAATAATAATTATTAATCACGTCAAATGTAGTTTAAGAATTTTTTTGTTAGTAAATTTGTTAATAAAGTTTCTGTTAAGGCATTTATATCTTGATCCGTCAAATTGAAGGGCTTCATCCTGAGTAAAACGGAGTAGTTTCGATTCAATAAAAATGGTTTTTGTTCAAGAAAGGGATATTCATAAGCTAAATGAAACTAGTGTAATTTTATGAATAATTTTGTAAAAAGAAAATAAATTTATAGTCGCATTAAAATGACACATTTACCCCTATTTATTTTAAAGTAAACTTGAATGGAATCTTTTTAGTTTGAAGCTACCTTCCCCATAAATATTGGACAAATTTCGGAGAAAAAAAAATTCGTCTTTGAATAAAATGATAAAAGTAACCTTTGTTTCTTTTAGCATAAAATTCCAGATGATACCCTTGGCCCCCTTTTTCTTTCTACCATTTTCTGTCACATTTTAAAGTGCCAATTGATGGAATTCTACGGTAATATCTGTACCATAAAAGAAAGTAAATGAATTCACAAAGACTTCAAATAAACAAAATTAAACAGCAGATGCATATCATTAAATGTATAAAAAAGGGGTTTTCTTTAAGCATATAAAATAAAAATATTAATTACATGCATTCAGCATGCAATGATACAATCTAAATATTTTAAAATCAAATCGATGGCATTTTTCAGAAAATTATAAAGTTCAAATATTTTTTGTATAGGAACTATTAGGAATGGAAGTGTACGCTCACTTTTACTCGACAGAATATGTACCATAGCATTTATTTATATGCAGGAAATTTTAAATTATCAAATTTTTAAAGAAATATGAATTTCATTGCAAATTGATAAAGATTATATGGAGAGTTTTATAGAAATAAATCTTATTTAACTCTATTTTAACGTATTTCTCATTAGTTATATTTTATTTCAAACCAAACCTTTAATAGATAATACAGACAGTAAAGTGCACAGTTTCTATTTAATGAATTTGAGCGAGATATGTGGTTTAAAATCTTTACTGTGTTGTAAAAGTATTGTTAAAAAATACTATATTAAAATCCATATTCATACAATATATTTGCGAGTAAAAGTATTAATAAAGATTAGCAGTTTACACATGAAATATGTAAATTTTGTGTAAAAAAGAAGCTGAATGTATTTGTTATACGAAATCACCCGGAAAATCATATTCTTGTCTTAGTATATAATTTGTCAAACCGCTGTTTTTGACTCCTTCATCTGTTAATTATAGCAGTTTAGTTCGGTTTGAATTCAAATTTGAGGTCATTTGTCATATTTCAGAGTTAGCACATTATTTTAGGAAACATTTCATGTCTCTTGTTGATGTTCAAAAGCAAGGCATTTTAAAATAAAACCGTTCTGTTTTCCAACATTTTTCTACGAAGCGCCGCTGGTCTACAGATCGGAAGGTCTAGCAGTGACGTCACAGCTCGTCCAGAAATGTTACCATGGGGGAATAGCGAACGAGACAACCTGTTAATATTCTATTAACCTTAGGTGTGCTAAACATAATGTATTGCACTGTTGTTAGTTTGGAAAAATATTTTAAAAAATTCTAATAAATAATTTTGTAATTCCATATAGCTTTGCAATTGACTTCCCCCCCCCCCCTTATAACTAACAGTAAATGAGATATCCCCACATACCCCACTAAAAAACGGATCAGCCCCCCGAAAGTTGCCTAATTGTGTAGTGTCATATGGGTTTCTTATACACCCTTATAAAAAATATGTGATAACCGTAATACTTCTTGCATCTTTTTGTGTGGTCCATGGCTTTCCTCGATACCCTGTATATGCAGACTTTCAAATAAAATATTTTGTGAATTTCAACTTCATTGTTTTAACATTGGAATGATTTTTGCACGATAACCAGGCAATACAACAAGGCAAGAAAGTGCTCATTTGCATATTTTGCACTGTTAGATAATATCCTGAGCACCTAGTATTTAATCAATGGTGGGTGGGCTAAACATAATGTAGTGCATTGTTGTTGGTTTGGAGAAATATTTAAAAAAAAAAATTAGAATCCTTGCTTCAAAGAAAGTTTTTTCATTTTGGGTTATCTCATATATAACACACCCTTTATTGAAGTGTCCCACAAAACTAGTTTAAGGGTTGTGAATGAATGATTAAGACAGCACTTTCTTGTTTATTAATTATTTTAACCTATTAGAGTTAGGAATGTTCATCTAAATTATCAATCTGTTGTGTTTTATTAATTTTATCTCAATGTGCACCAGGAGATATTGTATTTATTATTTATTATTTTTTTTCATATTAATGTAGTTTTTAATGTTGGGGAGTACCGTCGACAAGCAACTGAAGCTTACAAAAATCATGAATTTTTTAATCCAAATAATAAAGAAGCTATGGCTATTAGAAAGTAAGTATTTATCTATGAATATTTCCTTCAATTTAAAAATTGATTAATTTCTTGAGTATTTATCATAATTGATCGCAAAGCACACTTTATTTATAAATGTTTGTTTTGTATAGAAATATCAAGATTTCATCTAAATATGAGATTAATGTATTTTCATATTAATAGACTTTTGTATAAGAATTTACACACGAATTTACAAAAAAAAAAACTATAGATTAATTGATACTAATTAATGTTACTGAGTAACAACAAATTCACTTGTAAAGGTACATTTCAGTAGAAGGTAGCAGACAACAACAAAATGACTTAAACAGTGCTCTCTGATATTTAGTTTTGATAAAAGTAATGCCATTTGCTGCATTTTTAGTATGATTCTTAGTTTTGCTACTGGTCTACCACCTTTGAAGGATCAATGTGGATATGTAACAATTCTTTTCTGGCACTATGAGTGGAATGTGGCCCTAGGTTCCATTGCAAATATTGTTCATCCCTTTGTATTACCTCTCTCTTTACTTTCCTTGCAATACATGGTAATGCATAGGGAAAGTATTGGAATTATAATAAAAATCGCAACTCGAGTTTTTGATGGATCTATACATTTTCTCACCTCTAGAATGCGAAAAACTATTTTTAGCATGACGTCTGTGTGTGTGTGTCTATCTGTGCCATGTATGTATCCATTCTTAACTCATAAACCAATGGACTAAATTTCATAAAATTTGGCAGTTAATTCACTTATGAGCGACTTTGGTGCTGATTAGTTTTGGGTATGATTCGGGATAAAAGAACCCACTTTTTTTTTTGCAAAATGGCCCGCAAAATTTGCCTGTATCCACTGTAGCTGAAAAACTAATATATCAAATTTTACAAAATTTGGTAAATAAGTCACTTGTGGGTTACCTTGGTTCTGATTAGATTTTGGTATGATTTGGAAAAAAATAACCTGCCTTTTTTTTTGTGAAATGGTCCGCAAAAATCGTCAAAATCTAAAATAAATAATTACGTATGATTCTCAAATATATCAATTAAATGCTTTGTTTTATATGTAATTTTTAACGATAAAAAGAATAAGACCAACCCCATTACACTAGGACACGCCGTTCTCAAGATATTTTTGTTATTTCGTATTTTTGCTACGCCACCTTTGAAAACAAATCCAGGTACCAAATGAAAACGAAAATTTAATTAACAGTACAAATTCAGTGTAATTTTAAATAATTATGGGTGTTATTTTGTGCCATTAAACTCAATTCAATAAATTATTGAAGAAATATAGGATGCGTGAATATGGTTCTGCAGGGAAAGTCATGTGCTGTCCACATCATATTTTTTTAGTTGAAAGAGTTTACGATCACCATGTATATGTGTGTATACTGTACTGTACATTGAAACATTTTCAAAAACGTACAGTAAATTTGATAGTAGTTTAGCAGCTGATAGATTAGAAAAAACTTTTCACATTTTTCATATTACGATACATTATGCAATATGTACACGGAATTGCATCACTTACCATTATATTAATGTGTCAATGACGGATTACAAGTGTAATGTACTTAGCATTAAATATTTGGAAATGTAGAGCACTTTACTGTACTGAAAGTTATATATATTTTTCAAGGAAATACTAAAGTATTTTGTTAATTTCAATAAACTTTTGCTGCAAATATTAATTACTATCCTTTGTTTTCATTCTGCTGTATGTTAACTTTCCATAAAAAATGCATTAACAAAATATTGGTTAGTATTTTCAAGGTCTTGGGACACATTAGGATATTTTATATTAATTTTTAAATGCGATTAGCATGTTGTTTTCGCGCAACCAGTTGATCATGCTAATCAGGGGATTGATGTGTATGTACATCAATTATCGTTTGGATAAAAGAAAAAACTTTTAGTCGAAGCATTTAGCAGTTTGCTTACTGTCATTAAGTTGTTTAGTTGTCAAGTTGTTTTGTTTATTGTCTGTTTGGGAAAAATTTATTATTTGCTAAATTGATAGAATTTGATATGTTTTAGTATTAGCTACATTTCTGCTTATCTTTTATGCCTACTAGAGTTTCTGTATAGTTTTTTTTTAATTTTTGTTGGTTGATTCTGCAACTTCACTTTCACTTGTGTTTTTATCATTTAATTCATCATTTACAATCTTAGCTTCAACTATTTCGAAATATTTGAAAATGTTTTTTCTCTGTTCATAGTTTTAAATATACTCATGCAAATTGATGTCATTGAATATGGATGCTTAGATAATATTATCTAACTGTTCTTTCCCCTGAATAATTCTGTTTTTATGAATGTTTCATACTTTAACTACTGGTAAACGATGCAGTTTAGTGATGTTATAGAGGGAAGCAAAGGGAATGTACAAACTTTATTCATTTGCAGATTGTGAAGCATGTAGCATATGAAAAGTATAGCATGTAGTATACCAATAATGCAGCATCTTACAGCATGTAGCATACCAAAAACGTTATTTATTTGCAGATTGTGAAGCATGTAGTATACGATGTGTCCATTAAGAATTTTTTGGCAGTTGACCATTATTTAAAATGACCGTTTCCCAGATGTTTGAGTTGATGTTATCTCCATGGGAACCTTCTGTTTTAAATATAAGTAATCATTATTTGGAAAATATCTTTATTTCAAGGTGATCTTTTTGGGATAAAAGCTGAATAATAATAAAGGAAACTCGAATCCCCTCTCCACTTACATTGTAGAGGCAATTAGCCATTTATAAATGGGGGATTATAGTATTTGTATTTTACTACCCCTCTGTAAATAATTGAAAATTTATCTGCATGCAACTACAATATATATGTCTACATTTTAAAACACTATATTTTTATTCTATAGATATAGTTTTGATATACGGGCTTCTTGACAAAACTTGACATTTATCTCTGTATATATGTCACTGCATATGCATGTAACTGCATAAGTGTAGAAAAGCAAGCATTCATAACATTTTCCCCCTTTCATTTTATTGCAGCAAATGTGCTTTGGATGCACTTGAAGATATGTGTAAATGGCTTGAAAAAGATGGAGAAGTTGCTGTAAGACTTTTATTACAAACATTATAGTAGTGAAATATACTATCAAACTTATTTATAATAATGTGGCAGAGACATGGAAAAAAATATTAATGCTTATAATATGTAAGATATGAGAACAAAAATAAACATTTTAAGTTTGGATGTTCTCTCAATTTTGATCAATCAATCCACTTGTCAAGACTAAAAATTAATTTTGTTAAAATTTAGTTTTATAGGAACTCCATTATTGAAATATGTATATAAGTATTAAAAATACTTCTAATTTATACTGGCATAAATAAAAGACTCGGCAGTATTTTTAATTTTATTTTGAGAGTGCTGCCATTTCATTACTGTAATCTTTAAAATGGATTGACAGTAAAAGCAGCAGTAAAATTTTTGCATTTGAAAATATATGACTAGTTGCCATTTTTCAGAATCAGTATGTAATGCAATTTAAGGAACTTTCTTTTGTTAAACTATAATTGTAAGGCATTGTTATACATAAGTTTGACTGTAGATTGTGGCTTTTCATAATTATTATGAAATTATCATATAGTAAAAAATGTGGAATAATTCTTCTACGAGTTTTCACTTAAAGTAGTGACAATTATCTCGCATAATAAAAGAAAATATCTCGTATGTCTGTCTGTCTGTCTGTCTGTCTGTGTCCTCTGTAGTGGAAATCGAAGTTTTGGATAATGGCAAAATTTGGTACAGCGCTCCTTCAGGTCCCCAGACGATACAGCTTGGCAAGATTTTTTGAAAATTTGAATTAGTTTTTAGTTATTTCATATTGAGGCATGAATTTGAGTGAGTTTTACACAAATTAGTTCCTTAGCAATCGGAAATATTATCACAAGGTATCCTGATATAATCAGAAAAATTGAAGAACGTTCTTACTAATGATCTTTGAACTAAATACGTAGTACAAGTCCTTCATATTTTTTTATTTTTAAATACACTGAATTATGTATGTTAGGTTATCTGATTCTTATTTCGTTACATCTGAAAAAGGAAGATTAGTTCAATTTTGTAGTTTGGCAAAAATGGGTGTATATCTTCACATTCTAATTAAAAAAAAATGTTTTTAATTACTCTATCGGATTTTCTGTGAATTTTCAAACAAAGACATAAATATTGAGATTTTCAATTCTTCTGTCAAAGGGCTATATTCTCCAGGATGCTGGTTATGCACTGGACGTTGAAACTAACATTATAACTTGTTTGTTGCTATGGGAAGTAGTGAGGTCTCTATCATAAAAGTGTTGTTGGGTTTGGGGGCATTCCATGCAGACAATAAAGGTAAAATGACAGATAGTTGTAGAGATAGGAAAATAGCTGCTTATTGTACGAAGTGGATTTTATTTATTGTTTTTCTAACTTTGCAAATTTAAAATACATGATATTATTATTGTGCTAGAAAATGGCAAAGTTCTAATAAAGATTTACTTGTATGATTGAATTAAATTGATCCCTGCGCTATTTCCAGTATACTGCAGGTCCAGTTTATTCTTCAAAATTTAATGTACAAGTCATATCATGCTTTCTGTAAAGTCCTCATAAAATTTTTATTAGCAGTTCATGCTGATCTATTTAGTCATATATAAATACCAATTAAATTCAAATAGACCTATTCATTAAGTAATTTGATGGTTCTTTTTTATTCTAATAATATTTAATAGAATGGCAAGTTTCAGATTTCCCAAGAAATCTTTAAAAGCTTTTTTATTGTGACATCAGTTTTTATATTTTGTCTTAGTTAATGATGCAGTCATAAGTATTTTTATTGCAGAAATAATTCTAACTTTATTCTCTGTTTAGATGAAATCAATGATATTTAATGTTTCTTCAGCTTTACCTCCAAATATTTTTTAGAATTTTTTAAATGTCAGTTCATACCAGGATTGATTGTTTTGGGTTCAACTCAGTTGGACCTAGTGTTTTTTTTTTATTTATAAGGTGAGCATTATTAACATTGTTTATTTAAAATGAAGTATATTATGTTGTTCATTATTGTACAAGTCAATTTAAACTTTCAATAATAAATATACATTTTTTTTAATTCTGGAAAATGCAGGTCTACTTTATAATCCCATAAGGAAAGAGGTTAAATGATAAAATGAAAAAAATAATATTGATAGAATAAATATAACATAGGATTTAAAAAATTATGATGTTGAAAACGAAAGGAGAGATATTAATAGAAATGCCCCATATAGCCATTAGTCAATGAGTATCCTTCCTAGAATTGGTATTTTCCTAATCACCGGTACAGTCCTGAATTTTGCACCAATTCTCTTACAGAGCCTGGTGTTTTTAAAATGTATTTTTAGCTTATAGAAAGGCAATTCTGGTAATTTTTTTTCAAATTTAACAATATTCTAACAATTTAAAACACGCGACGTAAATTTTTTTTAAAAAGGTTGATACTTGGAAGAAATTTAATAAAAACCAATGCTTTGAAGAAATTTTATAAGCCAATCGTTCTCTGTTGAAGGTCGCTATGTGGAAACAGCCATTTGTTCGATAGTTGATCCATAGCAATTTAAACATGGATCTATGCTTACTTCGCGAGCTTACCCCACTACGCTTGCCTGCTAAAAAAACATCACATAATCCAGCCCCATCTGTCGGAGGTCGCATGTAGCAACAGCTATTTGTGCAATAGGTGTTCCATGGCTCATTGAGTGATTTTTGAAATTTTTTATGAATAATATGGTAAATCTAGTCTGTAGGTTGATCCACACATAGACTCATGGGCCAAACCCTTGCAGACGCAAGTTCGACTTTGCTACTGTTGTCAAAAAGTCAGCAGCAGTGTTGAACTTTTAGCTGGCCCTCTCCAGTTGAAAAGATTGTTCTCTCAAATATATTAGACATAGCATGTAGCTCAGTCATTTATGCGTGTAGAAATGCATAAGGTCTTTTTTTTTACTTTTTACTATAAAGGGTTGACAATTTCTTTTTAGTTTACAATAATATTCTATCATTTAATTTATTAATAGCTTTTTTTTATGTCAACCTCATCTGCTTGGGCCCAAATTTTCCAAATTGAACTTTGTTCTAAAGTTTTTTCAAAAGAAAGGTGACCTGACCTTGTCTGGGAGCTATTCACTACCCCATGCAGTTAAAATCATGTTATTAATTCCATTAAATTGAACTCTACAAAGACTCTTTACTTTAAGTTTAAATAAAAGCATAGACATCTTTCCGCCTATGACAGTTTTATTTTGGTTTTGTGCAATTAATAAAAAATCATTTTTAACTAATGTTATCCCCAGAAATGGGTCCATATCACAGGGGCAGATTGGGATGGCAGGACTGGACGACTGCCCAGTCCTGCCATCCCAATCTGCTCCTGGCTTTCAACATAAATTTTTTAAGAGGCATGCTGAGTTTTAGCAAAGCAAACACATGAAGAAGCCTATATTATAAATTTTTATTTACATGTTTTAATATATTTTCCCATTTAATTTTTCAGGTGTATGATGCAACTAATACAACATATGAAAGGAGAAAACTTATTTATGATATTGTTTGTGAGAAATTCGGCTGTAAGCTGTTTTTTGTTGAATCTACCTGTGATGACCCAAGTATTATTGAAGCAAATTTAAAAGTAATTGCAGATATTTTAAAAATTAAATATATATTTTCACAGTGCTTTAAATGTGTAGAATCCTTTAAGTTATTGCTTAATATAAAATTAAGTAATTGCTAATTGCATATTAATAATATATATGTAATTTTATGATTTTTTGATAAATTAGTTAAAGAAATATGCAAAATTGTGAAATTATCATAAATTTTTTATATTATCAAATTAATAATTTTGTTATTTTATGATTTTTTGAATTTTCAACAAATTAATTAAAGAAATGCAATGCAATTTATTGTTGTCTGCCTGCTTTCATGCTATGTCTGATGCACAGCTCTGTTAAAATTTAGCTGATCTTTTTATTATTATTATTATTTAGATATATAGTGTGTGGCGATTCAAATAATTTTAACTTTCACACACTTTTGAATTTTCAAACTTTGTTTTTATGTATGCATAATAATTTGTTTTTCATCATTTGCATAATGTATGAGCCATGCCTGTCACTACTGGTAGATCATTTGTCTGGTGACATCAGGCTCGTGAAAATATTTAACCGTAGACTTTGCTTCCATCTCTGGTCTGTCTCTTTTGAATATACACACACATCCAGTTGGTTGGCAAATATGTCACACTGTGTGTTCAAGGATTTAACATATTTGATATTCATCAAATTTTTGAAAAATAGCCTAAAATGTGCAAACAAAATCATGAAAATTTTCACCTCAAGACTTCAAGGAGAGTCTTATTGGAACGCCTAGCAAACCCTATGGCTTTGTTTTAATCTCTGATCAAGTTATTAAGATTTGGGAAGTCATAGAAAAGTAATTTTAGCTTGATAAGGATTCAGTGGGATCAAGGCAGTGCACGTTGGATAGAAAAAGTCGTAACATGTCGCATAATTTGGAATAGGGAGAAGAAAATCTCTCCTAAGAAATAAAGGAAAAATTTAGAATAAGGGTGTGTTCTGTGGAACACTGCCTTGAGACGAGAGCAAGAGCCAGTTGAGGAAAAGGGGAAGAGCCAACGTTAAAGTGAAAATTTACACCGTGAAATAAAAACCTAAAAAGTAGGAAAATTTTTTGAAAATCATGAATATACTTGATATTTGACATTTTAGATCCCCCCCCCCCCCCCCCCAAAAAAAAAAAAATAAAGAAATAAAGAAAAGAACCCGCGTTTGTGCAGTCTGTAGTGAAAAATGTAAGTGTTGTATAGCCATAAAATTTGGTACACAGGTACTGCAGGGCCCGGTAAGGAGCATCTCAGTGTTATTTTTTTTTTTAGTATTTCACATATTTTATGTTTCAAAGAGTCACATAAGGATTCAAAAGTAGCTTGATTGGCGAAATATCGCCCAATCGGCATTAATCAACAAGAAACATCAAGTGCAGTATCTATACTGTATATCTGACTAGAAGTGGTTTTATTTTGTTCAAGTCCCTTCTTGTAGCTTGCTTGTGGCTGACACTCAATTTTGAAAAGGGATTTCATTTATTTATGAGTTAAGGATCTTTATACATATCTAAAGATAAATAAATAACAGAAGGGTGGGACCATTTGAAAAGAGTGCCGAATGACTTTCGATTTTCCCTTTCATGCAAATGCACAGGATCTGACAGACTTGTATCTAGTGTCTACTTGTTAGCCTAGCTTTTGCATTTTTAACGTCTTTCTGCACATCGTTCTGTTTCAGGATGAAAGGCAGTTAAAAAAACCTATTTTCTCAATGCTAAAGCATAAAAAAAAGATATCAGTTTATCGTCGGTATCGTGAAAACACCGATGTATCAGCGAAACTGATAATTGCTATCGGAACACTCCTAGCTTATTTGAAAAAAAAAATATTTTTGACTTTTTTTTTAACTATGTGGAAATGTTGATTTATCTATAAAAAAATTTTCAGAATTGTTAAATTTTATTTTCTAATTTTGTAGGAGGTGAAAGTGAACAGCCCGGATTATCGAAACAGAAATACAGATGAAGCACTCTCTGACTTCATGTACCGCATTGAACATTATAAGAAAGTATATCAGCCTATGGATGAAGTCGAAGAAAGGAATTATTCTTTTATGCAGATATATAATGCTGGGCAGAAGGTCTTTGTTCATCGACATGAAGGTAATTGTAATTCTTAATTTCAGGTTACAGTTTGATCAAGAAAGAGTTAACTTTTAAATAGGATAATGTGTGAAAAAAGTGTGAAAAACTGAGATATGATTACACTGGTTAAAGACACACTCGCATGGCAGAAAATATCATTCTTGAGCCATGAGCTCATTAGCAGTAAATAGCCATTATTTGCACTAAATGCAGCAAGAAAACTTGATATGTGTAATGTTATGAAACATATCCTCAAAAATCGTGGGTGTATACGCAGGATACAAGAGCGAGTCCAAGTTTCTGGATAACTTACGCTTATTCACATTCACAAAGTAAACAATAACAATATACAATCAAACGGCACTTAAATACTCCACTCATTTCACAGAATAAGCGATATTATTCTCAAAACATTAACGAAAGTCACAGTCCAATGTAGCTCGTGTCACGTCCATTTGTCAACTCCACTGCAATGTAGGAGTCAGTTCTTTTTATAGTCTCTCTATAGAAACTTCTGGAAATTTTTATATCTTGAAGAATAACCGTTCTATTGAGAAGTTTCTGAAACATTCCGGAAATTGCCAAATGGGCGATAAATTGCTAAATCTGGGAAATCCTGGAAACCCTGGGCTCGCGTCATGCTGATGTCATTCACTGTACTTTCTTCACCTGACTTTCGAAGAGGAAGAGGAGGCACCAAACGGAACATGGAGCGTTCGCAACAGTAATCGTAAAAGTTCCACAAAAATTTGCTAAAGCATGCAAATATAAATACAACTTGCCACCTTTTTTGTAATTGAGTAAAATAAATAACATTATTGAGGTTTTGACACAAGTTTTTTAATAAAACAATGAATTATTTTGAAAGCTTAACTTAGTAGATATTCATATGATATTTAAGTAGAAATAGTTTTATTTGAGAAGAGAAATTTTGTTAAAGTGGGGAATTTTTATAGCGACAAGGACTTTAGTTGGCAATAATGAATATCACCAGCACTGTTGCAATTACTTATAGGGTTTCTAGATAAAAAAATTTAGTAAAAAGGTAAGCAATAATAGAAAAATGCCAAACCAGTTTCAATATTTATTTTATAATCATATCACATAAAAGTGTAAATGAATCATAAATCAATAAAAATGAGAACAATATTTTCACTAACTGTTTATGAGTCAGTCTAGTCAAAACGGGAAAGGGGAGGGGGGCAACCAGTGGGAGTTATATCTTTGGTTGATCTGGGCTAGGAATTAATGGGATTAAAGGGGTCAAGCAACTTAATGGGGTTGAAATATATATAAATATTTTTTCGAATGTAATATTTATTTTTAAACATTTTCCTGATTTTGTTTGAATTTTAATATAGAACTTACAATCCCTATCTCTTTCTATCCAGTTCAATTTTTCTCTAAGCATATCAGCCCCAATAAAAAATGGATTCAAAAACAAGTCTTAACTTTTCAGATAAGTATTTGTTTCACAAAAAATATGATGTAGGCAGTTCATGACTTTATCTCCAAACACAATATTTTTGTGTCTTCAGGGCTCCTGCTTATGTGCACTATATGCTTAAATTACCTCAATATTTTTAAAGTGGCTCATTTCATTATTATCGTCATTTTTATAGTGAGCCTGTAAATGATTAAATATTTCACTAAATTAAATAATTTATTGCATAAATGGAGGGGGTTGCTCAATGCATTTTGTATGGTGGTGCAATGTGCCGATTACTTTCCTTATGTACATAGTATAATGTATATTGAAAGTATTGTGACCGGTTCGAGAATTCAAAATTTCAATGAGAGAGCATGTTTTAAGCATTCTTGAACACGAATCAAACATTTTTGAGGTAATGTCTGTGTGTGTGTGTATTTCAGTGAGTCTGTGAAGACTATGTCTCGTAAACGAATGGAGCGATTCAAATGAAATTTAGTACAAAAATTACAATCTGTGAATACTGGAAGCCTATTGTTTTTAAACACAATCTATTGTTCAGAACCTCCCTAAATTTTCGAGTGAAATTTTGAATAAAATCATCAAAAAATCAAAATCTTTAATAAAGTTACGCGTAGATATTTTTTATATAATTTTTCCCTTAGAAAACGATTGACATAAACTTTTGAATGCTAGCGTGAACCGTTCTCGAAATATTGCACATTTTTCAAATAAATTTATCAAAAATCACATAAATTAAAAAAAATGTATGAACAATATTTCACAATAATATATTATTATAAATATATTATTGTGAAATATGTTTTCTTTTCATATGTAATATCATACGATAAAGTTGGTGACATCATTCTAATGAATCTAGCTCGTTACATTTATGAGAAAAGATACTTTGGGTAACACTTTTGTATTTGAATGCCAATAGTCATTTATCTGCTATAAGAATAACTCATTTCTCCATAGTGCTAGGCGAGATTTTGGCGGAATGTCACCAACTTGGTGACTTTTTTAAATGTTGCCAAATTAATGAAAATGTTGCTAAATTGATAAAAATAATGCTAAATCAATGAAAAAGACGACTAATTGATGAAAATTCAGAGGAGGAATTGGAAAGAATATAAGTATCTACTATAAGAAAAACCTATTTTTCCATCCGTAATGTTTGGCAAAATTTTGGTGACGAATTTGTCAGAATATCTCCAATTTGCTGACTTCTTAAAAGTTGCCAAACTGTCACCCAATTGATAGAAATTTGCCAAATTGACGAAAATGTTAGCCAATTGATAGAAATTCACCAAATTGATGAAACCAACACTAAATTAATAAAATGACAACTAATTGATGAAAGTTCAGTATCTTGGAAAGAACATAAGAGTAGACTATAAGAGTAACCCATTTCTTCATCTGTCCGTAATGTTTGGTGAGAAATTTAGCGAGACGTCGCCAAGTTGGTGACTATTTTAAATGTTGCAAATGTGACAAAAATGTCGACAAATTGATAAAAATGACACCAAATTGAAAGTAATGTTTCACAAATTCTGATTTCTGTCATATGACGGGCATACCTTCTAGTATATAAGAAATGCTCTTCTCTCCGTTTGTCTGTAACACTTGGGGATACATTTTGACGAAGCAAATTATCGTCAACTTGGCAATATTTTACTCCAGATTGATGAAAATACCATTAGAATTGTCAAAATGATGCTAAATTAATGAAAATGACGCCTAACTGATGAATTAATTATTCAAATATTTTAATATATGGACTATTGATAATTGTATATTTAGAGTTGTGCAAAATATAAGTTAATTGGGTACTTTGAAATAGTTTTACTTGTTGTCATCCGGAAAATTGCCAAATGTATAATTCAACGATAAAAACACAGTACCGTGGGTTTTATATATTATTACTTTCCTTATATACATAATGTATAAGGAAAGTATTGTGACGGGATCGAAAATTCGAATTCAAGTTTTCGACGGGAGAGCACGTTTCAAGCATCCCTGATCATGAATCGAACATTCTTGAAGTGATGTCTGTGGAGACAATATCTCACAAACGAATGGAGCTATTCGAATGAAATTTGGTATAAATATGACAATACGTGAATACTGGAAGCCTATTGTTTTAAAGCACAATCGAATGATCAGAACCCCCCCCCCCCCTAAATTTTCGAGTGAAATTTTTTAAAAATCATCAAAAAATCAAAACCTTTAATAAAGTTACGCAAATAGACATTTCTTATGTAATTTTTCCTTAGAAAACGATTGACATGAACTTTGGAACGCTAGCATGAACCGTTCTCGCAATATTGCACTTTTTCAAATCAATTTATCAAAAAATCAAGTAAAATAAAAAAAAATGAACTCTTAAGAAACATGTTCACTTTTCATATGTAATATCATGCGATAAATTTGGCGACATCATTCTCGTGGATCTAACTCGATCCATTCACGAGAAAAGCTACTTTGAGTAATACTTTTGTATTTGAAAGCCAATAGTTATTTATCCGCTGTAAGAATAACTTATTTCTCCGTCCATAATGCTTGGCAAGATTTTGGCGATGAATTTAGCAGAATGTTGCCAACTTGGCGACATTTTTAAATGTCAAATTAACGAAAATCTCGCCAAATGGATAAAAATGATGCTAAATCAATGAAAATGACGACTAATTGAAGAAAATTCAATATCTTGAAAAGAATATGAGTACCTACCATAAGAATAACATTTTTTTTAACTGTAAAAGTAGTAAATTCATTGCATTATATAAGGAAAGTCATGTGCTGCCCAAACATTAGATTTTTTTTACTGTAAAAGTAGTAAATTCATTGCATTATATAAGGAAAGTCATGTGTTGCCCACGTCAGATTTTTTTTTACTGTAAAAGGAGAAAATTCATTGCATTATATAAGTAAGGTCATGTGCTGCCCACATCAGATTTCTTTCATATTGTGATTAATTTTAAAGAAATATGGTGCATAATTAATCCAATATTATGAGAGTTTATAATGATGGAGGTAAGATCACTCTTATAATTAACATTTTGATGCAATGCTTTAAATCTCAAAGCTGCTTTTTTTTTACCAGGTTTTCAAATCATTGTTATGCTGAGTTTATTTTAAAACTATCCATTTCACCTGCACTTCGCTCATTCTTAATGGCTAGTGACCACTAAATGGGACATCGACACAATAAAAGTTCTGAATATTAGAAGCTGTTACAATTTTAAACGAAAAATTGATTGGTGCGCATTTTGAGAATTAAAATGATGCAATTGTTTTAAAAACTCCTTTGCATTGTCATCCCTAATTGGAATCTTCGATTTTTTTCATTGATCTGGATGCTGAGGCGGATCGAATGTGTCCAAAGCCAAGATTTTGGCTTTATTAAAAGTATTCGATCAGTTTGAACAGTAATTTTGAATTGTTTAATTATTCCTTTAAATCGCTGCCCCTAAATCAAAATTTTCAAAATATTAGATTTTTCTGTTAACCTAGAAGATGAGACCAAAGCCAAGATTCTAATTAGAGTAGAATTGCTCATTAATTAGATAAAGAGATTTTAATTTTTCTTATTATTCCTTTGCACTGTCATCCCTAATTCAATATTTTGAATTTTAGACTTTTCCCTTAGTGTTAAAGCTAAGATGAATTGGATCATATTAAAACCAAGAATCTAACTATAGTTGAAGTGCTTGACAATTTTGGTACATCATGCACTCAGTCAGTCAGTTCAGTGCATATAAATATACTTTTAATTGATAACATGTTAAACAGTAAATAAAAAGTAAAAATTAATTAATAAAAATTTTGTGAGCATTTGTTTATTCTTGTGCTGAACTTTTATATATGAAAATTTGTGATAAAAAAGGACTTTGAATGGATTTCCACCACTACAAATCATTCAAATTGTGCATTGGTCTGTTGTAAAACTGATACTAAACTTAGATTTACCTGCTACAAAACACCGATATGAATTTTAGTTTTGTCTGATACTTAATTATGTTATTAATATATAGCACTTGATTGTATATTGATATTTAAAGAAATTTGTAATTTAAGTAGCTGCACAAGCATTTTTTGGAACGGTTTATATATATATATATATATATAATCACCTCTCAGTTTTAGAACGGTCACTTGTGGACATAATACCTTTACCATTATAGCTAGTAAGACTTGCTAAACTGTTTAAATAGAATTAATGAATCTCTTAAATTTAAGAATTCAGGACATTTCATTTTGAACAATAGTTTTGATTTAGTGTTAATCACCTTAGTAAACTTCCACAAATTCTTGGTTTCCATACTTTTGATTTTAAAGACCTATTTAATAATATTGACATTAAAGATTTATATAAAGTTATTATCTATCTTCCAATAATGTTGCATTTAATGTCAAAAACTTTCCTATGCTTTTGCATTTTGTGTTATACAACAATTATATTATCCAAGGTGATAATATTTATTTACAAACATCTGGTGTACCACAAGAGGGCTGTAGTAGTAGTATTCTCGCTAACTTATATCTTTATTATTATGAATGTCATTTTAACTCCAATTCATATATTATATATAGATATGTTGATGACTTAATTTGTATTATCATTGATGATTCCTATCCAATTAATATTGATTTTTACCCATCTAACCTAGAATTAATCCCTAATGAGCCTAGTGTTAGTTTAACTGTAAATTATTTAGACCTAAATTTAGATACCCTCAATAATCATGTTATCACCAATCTATATGATAAAAAAGATTCTTATGACTTCACTATCATAATACTGCTATCATATTAATCTTGTAATTCTATTCAATTGTTTAGAAACATCATTTTAAACCAGCTATTTCGAATACATCGACTTTCTGATCCTCAGTTTCACTTTCTCCACATCAATAATCTTAAACGCATTTGTCAAAATTACCAATATCTGGAAATATTTGTAAATAATATTATTAATAATTTCAAATATACCACGTAATAATTTTACAAATGCATTATTTATCCTTGATTGGATAACTCATTTTTGTGAATTTGACCCATTCTTATCACCTAACTTACCATTGGCCTGAGTCTAATACTGTTTACAATTTTCGAAAGACTAATTTCCACTTGTCCTGCGTCCTATACTGATTAATATTTTTGAAAGTCTCCATACAAATTATGTTTCGTTCAAATGTATTCATTCCGGTGCCCACTCGCATTGATGAAGTGAGGTGAAATGCTCAGTCGAATGTTCCCCAGCCTGCATGTTCGACTTACACGTGGTAGCAGTACCTGTGAGTTAATATTTCTGTTTTTATATTTCTGATTTATAATTCATTTGATTTATATTATTTCTCCTTCCACTAGCCAGTAGACAGTTCCAATGGTGTCTATAGTTAAATACTATTGCCATTGTCAGAAACTGGCTATTCTATCGGTTTTAATTCAAATTGTATGGCTGTCCTGACGAGAATGCAATTTTGAACTAACTGCCATTTTTTGTGTATTTTCAATTGATTGTTCTCAATGTCTTAATCTTTTATTTTGAGCTAATTGTTATTGCCCTTTCTCATTTTTGCCGTGTTTTCTTTTTCATTTTTATATATATTTATATATACCTTTTTAATTGTGATTTTTGTATACTTATATTCTTCTCATCCCCCTTTCCATTGTAGTGATAAGTTACCTTCTATTTTTATGCTTAGTCTTAGTCTATAGTTACTTATTTGTAACAGATATGCTAGAGATCAGGCTTCGGGAAATCGGCAAAATCTAGTCCGTCCGTGAGGACGGCTATTGAAATTTTTTACCCGTCCTCGAAAATTTTTACCCGTCCTCCTAAGAATTTTTTTTCACTTTATATTCCTTAATATATGTGCTTAAATACATCGTACAACAATAATAAATTGGAACCAACTGTCTCACGATGAAGTGCGATAACTGCATATTCATACACCACCCCCACAGCACTTAACCGCCGCGATGAAAGTCGCCGACGCGGAGTCTCCGATAATGGATATGACCGGGGGAATTCCGATCTATGGGTGGAGTCAAAGGGGTAAGATCTGTAAGGAATCGCTCCTTTTTTCAATGTTTGGTAACTTGAAGGCGTGGTAAATAAATAATCATATAAATCCTCTTGTCTCTAAGCAGTTTAAACCTCATCGGTACTCTTAATTTCTAGGGAATGTAGTCAATCAAGATTAAAATCTTCTTGGACTGAATAGATGTTTCATACCATAACTTCAGTTGTCAAACAACTGGAACAAATGCCATGAATGAATTTTAAACGTTTTAGTTTTAAAGTTGAAGCCAAAATGGGAAAGAAAATAAAACACTTCTAGCAGAAACTAGAAGAATCCATTCCAAAAATTCAAACTTGTTACTTACTCCCGTCTATTACAGCAAATGAAAATTTTATAGTTTGGGTTTTAAAGAGTTAAATGGTGATTTGGGCTTAGGCCCGGGCTGGACTTGAGTTTTCTATTGTTTCGGGCAGGGTTGAGTCTTTTTTTTTTGTTGTTTTTTAAACGTCCGTTACGACCGGGCCGAACATATTTCTTTTGAAAATTTTTAAAATGGATTTAAATTGAATGCATGAACTTTTTGCTTTTATTTCAGCTGTGTAAAGATAAATGTTTAAGAAAATAAACTAAATTATCCGTACAAAATTTTGAAAAATTTATTTTTAACATATTTGAATACAAATTATTTCGGGCCTGCTGAGACGCAGTTATCTTCAGGCCGAGTTCATTCTACATTTATAAATTTCTTCGGGCTTGGTCTGGATTTAAGCATTGGTATTGTCAGTCTTATGAAAATCCGAAAATTTCCGCTCATGTAGACCTTGAAAAGGAGAAGAGAACATGTCACTTCGATCGTGAGTTCGCTATCGCATTTTCGTGCGATCATCGGATTCACTGGGTGGATGATGAGGGGAGAAAAAATAACTAGCGCCTATGGTTACAATTCAGATCTGACGGCTCGCCTAGAAAGAAGGCATTGATAATGCACACTGGGGGGATTTGCAGGTGACGACAATTCAATTTTCGCCACAATTTTACGATGACAACAATTTGTTATCTTTTTTTTTTTTTTTTTTTTTTTTTTTTACGGAATCTCTAATCTCAAGGCCGTCCGAGAGGACGGCAACTTCCGAAAATTGATCGTCCTCGCCGAATTTTAACCCGGTGAGGACGGGAGGACGGGCGATTTCCAGAAGCCTGCTAGAGATGGGTTTTTTTGTACATACCATAGTTTATGCATAGTTTTCGATTTAAATCTTTCAATTTTTATTTATATATATATATATATATGCCATTAAAAACGCCTTAATTTTTGTTTTCAAAAATAAGTACAAACCTTGAACATATGTCTGTCAATTAGGAATTCTGCAAGATTTTATGAAATATTCCAAGAGTTTTAAAGATTGGAACTCCTTGCTCTATAGTGACTCAGTTCAGAAATTATATAGGCCATTTTTAGGCTTTTCACCAAAATTTCTTAAAACGAATCCTTAAGTAAATTCTAAAAATTTATGAAATTATATAAAAAAAATAGTTTATAAAAATTCAGTTTTTCTACACACTTTATAATAAATCAGTCACAAAATAAGAACATTGAAAAGTTGGCTAGTTAAAAATATTTCATTTGAGAAACACAACTAGTGAATTTGTTTTCCACCATCTCATTTTGACTTGTTTTTCTACAAAATGACAATTTATTTTTGTGATAAACAGATCCCCAGAAAAAAAATATATTGGACAGACTTCTGCTGAAAAGTAGAACCTTACCATGCAGCTAATTACAGCATAAACATCTTATAGTTTGATCTTGATCTTCTCTAAAGTTTATGCCTGCTGTGTATGGAAATCTGACTGTTAGACAGCATAAACTTTGAAAATTATGCCTCATAGCAAGATCTTTGATCTTACTGTAGCTATTTGCTGCAGTAAGAACTGCAGTAGCACACTCTTTTGAGAGTCTCTAGTTTTCTTCTGTTTCTAAGAAAGCTGTTTAGATGCACTGATCATGTGGTTTCAGGCATCACTGGCATATAGGGTGATTCCAATGGTAAGGAACAGCAAGCTGGTGATAATGAATGGTAAATATGTGTTATAATACTCCTTTTACTTAGCATGTTTTTAGATGGTTTATATCTAGTATGGTAATTTTATTTGATTGCTTGGAATTTTTTAAAGATACTGTTTTTGAATGAATAGATATGTTTGTTACGTCACACAAGTTTGTTAAAAAACATTTCCACCTTATTACAAATGAACGATACAAGCAACTTCTGTTTGATTAGTAAAACTTTTATGATAATTTTCTCTGCATTTTATTTAAGGTCACTATTTGAAGATATTTTTACAGGGGTCGAAGTCTTCCTATATTTTCTATAATTCCTATATTTTAAAAAATTTCTTAAAAAACGTCCTATTTTGTCCTATATTTCACACTTGTCCTATATTTCGGACATAAATCCTATATTTCCAAATTACAAGCAATAAAATCCTTATTTCTATCATTTTGTTTTCAGTCTATCTGCTAAATCTTCCCAGAATTTCAAAAAACATGGAAGTACGGGAAGTTGGACATCTGCAATTGGTTTCCAATTGCACGTGACGTAATACTACTCTAAACATGACGCCCGCCGGCTGGACAGAAAGCGTGGTAATGGTAGTGGTACTGTAGATTAGGGGCGGAGAAATATCGGTAACTGCAGCAATCAATAGTTTCTGGAGAAACTATCTATAGTTATTAATTTTCAGTGTTAATAGTAAAATTAAATACAAATGTGTAGAAGCAGTTTTGTTGTACTTAAAATTAAAAGCAATTTAAATTAAAAACATTCCTGCTTCCCCCCCCCCCCCCCCAAATTTTGAATTTTGTTTTGGTTCGAAAACGTAGGTTTTCAAAAAGGAGTGAGGATTTTGATTGTGTGCCATGCTGAATCGACAAATGAAATTTCGTGATGATTGGTTGAAAGTCGTCGATAAAAATGTAACTATTATCAGTGATTGGTGCATGAAAGGAAATGATGATTTTTCTGCATATTGTGTGTTATGCAATAAGACTTTTGTGATCGGCAACAGTGGGAAAATTCAGCTTCTGCAACATGCGAGCACTGTAAAACATAAGACTTTGGATACTCAAAACAAAGATCATACGCAGTGCCGGTTGAAAGAAAAAGTAAATAGTGATGGTCGTAAAAGTGTGTGTTTTGATGCAAACCAGAGCAGCCCATCTAATCCACCAAGGCTTCTGTGGAGTATTAATGAAGAAGAAAGAATTTGTCGATCGGAAATTATTTGGGTTATCCACATAGCACTGAATAATTATTTATACCTATCATGTGACAACATTAACAGTGTTTTCAAAGAAATGTTTCCAGATTCTTCTATCCCCAAAGGCATTAAGATGTGTTCTAGAAAAATATCTTATGCTGTGTCTCATGGACTTGGGCCATATTTTTAAAAACAGATTACAAATGAGTTTAAGACTAAACATATCTTTAGCCCATTGGTTAGCGCACTGGAGTTGCACTCGGTAGGCCCGGGTTCGATTCCAGCCACTGCCAAAACTGCCGCCGTGTTCATGCGCAGTACGATCACGTTAAACATGTGGGTCCGAAAGTCCTTCCGAGAGGTTAGTGGTAGGGGAAGGAGGGTACGGTCCCTGTGGATGCCTCCCCCACTGGGTTCCGGTCCAAATTGGGAGGCACTTCCCGACCGTCCAAACAGTTACCTTACACCTTTCTGGTAGGTCGGACGGTCTGGGTTTCAACAACAACAACACTCATGTATGATGAGACACTAAATCAACAAAACTTCAAGCAATTCAACAAGCAAAATCAACAAGCAATTAGACGTCCATGTCAGATATTGGAATACAAATGAGAAATGTATTTCTGAACGGTATATTGGAAGTGACTTACTAGGACATTCTACAGCCTTGGATATATCATCCAGCATAAAATCTATTACAGAGTCATGTGAAATAGATTTAAAGAACCTTATTATGTTAGGATCTGACGGTCCAAACGTTAATAAAGCAGTTTTTAAGTTGATTGACAGAGAAGTCAAATTGTTCAATGAATTTTGGTTAATTAATGTTGGGACATGCAACTTGCACGTAATCCATAACGCTTTTGGCAAAGGTTTAATGATAGACTCATTTGGAAATATTACTGATTTTATTGAAAATATACATTCATGGTTTTCGAAATATCCTTCACGTCAAGAGGATTTACAAAAAGTTATGGAAAGATTTGATAATGAATATTCCAAAATACTCAGATATGTAAGCAATCGGTGGTTGACTGTTGTGTGTGTATGTGAGAGAATTATAGAGTTGCTGCCAGGTATAAAATCCTATTTCTTAGAAGAAATTCTGAAGGAATGCAAAGAGATTGATGAAACTTGATCAATATAAGTGCATTGTAAAAATATTGGAATCTCCATTGACGCTAGTATATTTGAAATTTTTGATAAGTGTTGGTTCAATTTTTGAAGAATTCTTGAAACTTCTTCAGGATAAAAAAACATTGATACACATCTTGTATGATGAGCTAAGTAAACTAATGAAAAAGATCATGAGCCGATTTATAAACAAAGAGGCTATTAAAGATAAAAATGGAGAGCAGCTGTATGACATTGATGTTGGAAAGAATGCACTAAATGCAAAAAGAATTGTTGTTGGGAATGGTGCCAGGAAAGTTTTGGTTTCATTATCTGTTGAGCACAAAGCTGAATTTCTTTCTGATGCTAAAAAATTTTATATTCTTGTTACGTTATATTTGAAAGAAAATCTTCCTTTAAAAAATAAACTGTTACAGAGTTTGCAAGTCTTGCATCCTGTAATTCGTAAAGTACCACTAAAAGATATTTTACCATCAGTCAGGAGGTTGACAAACTGACGGATGAATGGCGTGTCTATACTTGTGATTCAGATATTCATGAAGAGTGGATTTGCCCTAATGAAAATTCAATAGACTCTTTCTGGAGTAAAGTTTCTGAATTGGTTAACTGCAGTACTGGAAATATTAGATATCCATATTTAACAACTTTAGTAAAAGCAGCTTTGACTTTTTCTCACGGTCAAGCTTCAGTGGAGAGAGGATTTTCAGTGAACAAAAGAATGTTGACATCAGAACGTTCTCGGATGAGTCTGTATACCATAAAAGGTTTAAGATTAATTAAAGATGCTGTTCATGGAAAAGCATCCGATGTATGTGTAACTCAAGAAATGATATCATTTTATAAAGATGCTCATCGGAAATATAATGAACAGAAACAAGCAGAGAGTGTGAAAATTATGAAAACAAAGTCATCACTTGAGGTCCCTAAGAAAAGAACAGCAAAAGACAAAATAAAATTTTTGCAAGAGAATGTTACTTCTGCTCAAGCAATGATTGAAGAAGGTAATCTGAGACTGAAAATGGGATTAAAACGGCAATGTATGAGTGACATTGAAGCAGCACAAGCTCTTATAGATGCTGGTAACAAAAAGTTAAAAAGAGTTAAAGAGATGTAAGGTCAAAACAATAAGAGAAATACATGGTATTGAACTTTTCAGAACTTTTAAGGTAAGATGAGTAAACTTTTCTTAGTCATTTTGTTATCTGATAGAACACGTTTCAAAAATGAAAATAGCAAAATTTGTAAGATATTTATGATGATTTCTTTTGTTCTATATTTTTTATGAAAATGTCCTATATTTTTCCAAGTTACGACTTCTAACCCTGTTTTTACTAAATTTTCCTTTTGAAAATAGTGTTTTTTAAAGCTATATTAAATTTTAGTGATTATTAATATGGTATTTATATAATGTTATATTAATGTATCAATCAATTTTTGTGGCTTATTTTTACATACAGCACATTACTTGAAATTGCTATTTTTTATAAGGCATTTAGTATGTTGTGTTTAGATTTCTTATATGAATGGTTTTGCATTTCTCTTTTTGTCTATTTTTTTTGCAGGGCACATTCAAAGTCGAATTGTGTACTATTTGATGAACATTCACATTATTCCCAGGTCAATTTATCTCACTAGAGTAAGTGGATATGGAATGTTATTAGGTCTTAATTATTGTTTTTCAGTTATGACATATTAAACAGGCTTTAAATTTTGTGTATAACGTATTAGTCTTAATTAGTTCTGTTTAATTTGAAATGCTTTTTATAACTGCCTGGCTAAAAATTGCCCCATTTAGTTGCTTAGTTTGCCATTAATATAGATAAAAACAGAAATATATTCAATGTTGTTGATATAGATGAGCTATTAAATCTATAAAGACTACTCGATCTAAGCAATATTGATGAAATATGTTCACATGTCAATATATTTTGTGATATTGAAATAAATTTTTAATCACTCTTGGGGTGAAGGACCACAGAGAAAACTAGCTTATTAAAACAAAGATCTGTATTAAGACAAAACTAAGCCAATACATGTTTAAAGTTTTAAGGCAGCACTCTGGGAAAGCTTAGAACAACCCACACCATTTACATACATCATAGCTCTGGAAGTATCATGTAAAGCAACCCTAATTGTAAAGCATAGGACCTTAGAAAGCATGTAGCTAAGAGGGCATATTCATAATTGGAACTGGAGATTGTTGCGGGTTCAAACACTGATGCTCACACGTGAGAATGCAATATGTAGGTAATGTTGAGCAAGAGGAAAAATGATGCAATACCTTGACCACATGTCTCAACTTCAAGGCTGGGTGCTATTGCAGTTATGCCATGTATCCCACACATCATTGGAGGTGCGTCATAGTGTCAGCAGCTTTGTACAACAGTTTGACAAAACATGGCACACTATGATAGTACACTTTCAGATACCACTAGTGTGTACTGCAGTACCACAACAAGCCAAGACATTTTCACCAAGTAATGTTCGCTCAATGGGAGCTGCCAAAGACTGTTCTAGATTGCTGTTTTGGTATACTGCTCTAAACTTTGATACCATGAGTCTCGACCAGAATGTACATACATTTGCATATATCCAGTTTTTGGTCTGATGGGTAGTGCATTGTTTTATTTTGTAAGGTTCAGGTGAGGTCTGGAACGAGACTGGAATGCAAGATACTCTCTGCTCCCCTACTCTGTTTCTTGGCAAGCTCACCTGCAAGATCAGAATGAAACTTCCATTGCCTCTCTTTCCTATTGCCAAGGATCAGGGTGGTTTACGATGGACCGTCATAATTTTACTAATATTAGTTGCCCATATATTTTACTAATATTAGCTATTGGGATATGTAGGAATACTTATGCTCTTCTGATATTGAATTTTGTTTTAATGAATAGGAAAAATAATATTGATGGTCTACAACATATTTTAACACTGTACAAATAAAAATGCAATCATTTAAATTGAATGTGTACCTATTTTAGATATTTTTTATGAAGATACCGTCCCTGTGGCTGCTACCTCCACTGAATTCCGGTTTAAATTGAGTGTTATTTGGCAAAAGTAAGACTTCTATCTGTTAGACACCATAAAAGTAAACAAACAACATATTGCTATAGCTTTACAGTCAAAAGTTTAAGTATTGGATATTTCCGGTTAATTATTTGGATTTCGAATCATTTGTTTAGTGTTCGAGTTGAATTACATTTGAGTTCCTGCAGATTGTATCTTAGCTGATCGGAATATGCTAATTTTCCATATCACTGGAAATTAGCATACTCTGGAAACGTCATAACAGATGATGGGTACAAATGTCCGGTGCTGGGAATGGCACTTTAGAAGCTTGGAGCTTGCTTTGTGCTTGCAGAGCATATTGTCTGTTGCTCGGAGGTAGTTTTGGTTAAATTTGTTGTTGAAGCTCTTGATAAGCTTTGAGCTAGTAGCTAGTGTTGAGCTATGTCACGTAAATAGCCGATATGTTATGGCTAGGCTCAGTATTGGAGCTATGTTCTTCTAATATACGTTATGTAAGCTGAATCAAAGTTAATTATGCATGCTATTATTCTTTCTATTTGATGTCATTTTGTGAGTAATGAATTCGAATTTTATTTTTACTCATTGGAATTTTTTTTGTATCACTTCATGTCACACCTACTGCTATACTCATCAGTCATGTTTAAATTTACTTACCTCGACTGAAATTTGCTTGCACTGTCTTTGAATGCCTGGGGTCTTTAGATCAATAAATGCTGCAATCTCTCACTATGGGCAGTGTCAGCTTGGACCCCCAAAGGCCCCCTATGGCAAATAAATCTGCAGGGTCCCCTGACGAATGAAAAAAGCAGTTTTGTAGTTTGGAGCATTTTATTTTGTTGTGGGCTCCGGGATGCCAGGGGCCCTAACATGAAATGACTGTGTCCCTTATAAGCCAAGCCGAAACTGACCATGCTCTTCTTCCAGACAAGTGGGATTAGAACAATGTGTGTCTATTTTAGATATTTTAAAATTAATTTCTTGCATCTTGTGTAAAGCACGAGCAAAATTTTTTCTCAAAAATATGTATAATTTTTGGTTACACATTTTTAACCATTTACTCCAAAAAGACCTTATTAAGATTTATCTAAATTAATAAAAGGAAGAATTTTTATCTGTCCATTTCTTGTGATGCCACACAATATCTACCACACTGCAGGTCTGAGGTACTTCACACAGTAGTAAAGCTGGGGTGCGGTAGCCCATTGGTTAGCGCGCTGGAGTTGAACTCGGTAGGCCTGGGTTCGATTCCAGCTACTGCCAAAACTGCTGCCGTGTTCATGCGGAGTACGATCACGTTAAACATGTGGGTCCGAAAGTCCTTCCGAGAGGTTGGTGGTAGGGGAAGGAGGGTACGGTCCCTGTGGATGCCTCCCCCACTGGGTTCCGGTCTAAATTGGGTGGCACTTCCCGACCGTCCAAACAGTTACCTTACACCTTTCTGGTAGGTCGGACGGTCTGGGTTTCAACAACACAGTAGTAAAGCCGGCCACTCAATCTGCTGCTCATACCCTAGGGTGAGACGAGTGGTCTGGGCCTTCCACACAGTAGTAAAGGGAGGCGTTATAATAGCCATTGTTATAAGATAGTTAGAAAAGAGTCCAATATTTGGCTTCGTTTCTATATATAATTATGAATGAAACTGTATCTGAAGCTATGGAATAAGAAATGAAGCTGATAGATTTCGACGGGTTGAAGAAAATATTGAAATAAGTCTCAGCCAAAGAAGAAATACAAAATTTAGAGCCAATTAAATTTAAATATTACGAGTGCAGCAGATGCTCTGTGCGGTACAATACATAATAAAGAAGATGTCTGTCTGTGTGTATTTGCAATATATTCTCGAAAACCAAAGAATACTTTATTAATAAGCCCACATGTAAAAAAATAAAAATAAACAAATAAATAATTAAACTGCTGCATGACTGCACCACGATTACACTACAACTGCTCATCTTATATCCCAAACAATGCCAGGTACATTTTCCAGTGATGAAGTAAATAAGTATCACAATTATATTACTACAGTATGAATAAATAATGCCAAAGTTACCATAAATAGGTAGAATAATATAATAGAACACACAAAAAAAAAGAAGAAAAAGATGGATTTGTTCGAATGAGAAAATATGGAGAAATTTTTAAGAAAGTCCAATTAAAAAATGAAATTAAATTAGAAAATGATTTTAGTACCCTCTCCAAATTCAAAACTTTATTATAGTCCTAAGATTGTTCAGTTATTGGAAACTTCGGTACTACCTCTTGAGAAACATAACTCATATTCCTTGAATGTAAATTTTTACTTTAACCAACGTAACCCAGACTGCATTCACAGGAAATATGATAAACATCCAAATGATTCAAGACAGGAATGGTAAAAGAAATTTTATTATGCTATTTAAATATATAATTTAAATAAAATCTAGTTATAAATATTAGAGACCTTATAACTCAAAGATAAGTAGAAAAGTAAAATGATATTAGCAGACAAAAGTCCTAATGATATTAATTAATCTGTGCTCATTCATGATGTCTTTTCTTTAAGTGAAAAATCAAATGCTGTATGTTCTTTTTCTTCTTCTCTCACACAGCATGGTGAAAGTGATTTCAATGCCATGGGAAAGATTGGAGGAGACTCTGAGTTATCCGAAAGAGGTTGGGAAGTAAGAAGAACTCCTATATCTTAGATTAGAGTTTGTAAAAAATTTTCCTACTGTATCATTTTGCATGCTTGTTTTAGCGCTTTTATATTTTATAATATTGAATAATATAGACAACTGTGGGTCCAATCTAGCTTGCAAACTCTTTTATTGTTGAGCATTCAGTACCAGGGCAAAATTGAAAACTGGTATTTCTGTATTTACAGTTTTTAAAACCGGGATACCGGGATGACCCTTTTCCTCAGGTGGAGACAGTTGTTAAGAGAAGACAAACATTATCTTCTCTTAACAACTGCTAACAAAGAACTGCCTAACATGTAGTTCATTCTTAGCAGTTGTTAAGCCTGTTTATGACCTAAGGAAGAGGACTTAAAACATCCTGGAAACAATTGTAGTTACCTAATTTTTGTATGCCTGCTTTCTTTAAGGAAGTATTAGAAAATTATATTTTCACAAGCAGCAGTTTTATTTATTGTCAGTGATACAGGTATTTCTTAATTTTTATTTAACATTTTGTTCACGGAAAGAATTTGAGAAAATGCAAGAAAAACAAAAATAAAGCTTATATTGTAATCTAATTTAATTGTAAAAGTATTTTTACCATCCGATTAAATATAAACATACAACGAACAGCAATGAAATTAAAAATCTAAAGGTAATAAAATAATAAAGATGTTGTTAGCACCTGTCTCTACCCATACAATAATTACCAATTGAATACTATTGAACAAAAAGAAAGAATAATACAGCATACAAAAAAAAAATAATTTCATAAAATAAGTGCATTATATAATGTAAAAAACAAAAATGTAAACAAAAATAAATAAATAAATAATAAATAATGTAAAAAACAAATAACTATAAGATAAAATAACTTTATCATAAGTATAATTTTTTTTTTTAGCTGAAAAAAAAAAAATTAAATTTCAAGCATATTTCAGAAGTAAGTTTTAAAGAAGTCAGTTTGCATACTGACTTAATCCTATCTTCTTTTATCTAAATATGCCTACTCCTATCTAAACTTATCTATTTTTTTTAACACCTATCTATCCCTCTGAATCTAAATGTATATATATTCTGTTATGAAACGTATGCTCTAGAATCGTGGGTGTATACACAGGATACAAGAACAAGTCCAAGTTTCTGGATAACTCGCGTCTATTCACAAGCACAAAGTAAACAGGAACAATATACAATCAAACACCACTAAATGCTCCACTCCTTACACAAAATAAGCGATAATATTCTCAAGATACTGGTGAAAATAATTTCACTAAACAACAGCTACTATTCTCAAAACATTGACAAAAGTCACAGTTCACTGCAGCTCTTATATTGTCAACTTATCAGTTGAACTCCAATGGAGAGATGAGTCTTTTTTATAGTCACTATATAGAAACTCCTGGAAATCTCTCTGTAGAAATTTCCAGAATTATCTAATATTTTCTAGACTAATCATTATTTCTCGAAGTTTCTGGAAGTTGCCAAATCTGGCAACCCTTCTAATGACTCAAAATTCTGGAAACCATAGCATGATATCAGGGAAAGAATGTTTGTACCTCTGTCTTCTAGAGAAAACATCCCGATGGCACCATTTGGTCTGTGATGCGAAAGACAAGCTGGGGGACACTAGGGAGAGAATATTACACGTCCTCAACAATAACTTCCTACCTAAACTTATTTACCCCTCCCTACCTAAATCTGTCTAATTATCCTTATATGGTAAGGAACAAAATTATTAATATGTTGAATTAAGAGCAGATAGAGATTAAAAATATCATTTAAAAATTTCTTTGTTTTGAGATATAAATGATTCATTCCTTTGTAAATAAATGTTAATACAGAGGCTCAATTTATGTGTTTGAAGTTTATGCTGGCTATAACATTAAAAATTGTTGTAACTGTCAACTGTATGCTAATAAACTATGATGTGTATCATATAAATGGTTACTCATATGTAACATGGTTCATACGTTTGTAAAAATCCTTGAAAAGTGCTTGAAAAAAAAATTATTTTTAAGTGCTTGAAAGGCCTCGAATTTGTTAAAAAGTAAAAATAGTCCTTTAATTTTTTTTTTTGAAAAATTATAATGCATAATTTTTTCGAAAAACTATAACATATGCAAATTTTTAAAAACCGCATTTCAATCCATATTTCCTGTACTCTACATACTACATAGGGTTCTAGTTGTGAATCACGATAAAATGTTTCATTTGGGGAGTATACAAATGATCAAAACAGAATTGTGAATTCGGAAATATTTACAAAAACAAAAGCAGATATAATTACTAAAAAAAAAGTGTGAGATTGATCAGAAATAGAGATATTGAAAAAGAACAAATGTTTGAAAATGGATATCCATGCATTGACAGAATCTGCTGATGAATTAGCACTAAGACTATAAAGACTATAAAAACATAACAGTATTACTTTCATTTCAGTCAAATAGTTAGCGACAAACTGTCAAAGAAAAGTTTGAAGAAAATTTGTTAGAAATAAGTTCAATGATACAAGCAGTTATGATGGAGTTGTGTGTGTGTGTGGGGGGGGTTTCTAGAATCATTGTAGCATTGTTACTATTGCTACGCCTTAAGTCTTTAAATAGTCCATGAATTGTGCTTGAATTTTTTTTAAGAAGATTGTATGAACAATGTTGTTGTTGTTGAGACCCAGACCGTCCGACCTACCAGAAAGGTGTAAGGTAACTGTTTGGACGGCCGGGAAGTGCCACCCAATTTAGACCGGAACCCAGTGGGGGAGGCATCCACAGGGACCGTACCCTCCTTCCCCTACCACCAACCTCTCGGAAGGACTTACGGACCCACATGTTTAACGTGATCGTACTCCGCGTGAACACGGCGGCAGTTTTGGCAGTGGCTGGAATCGAACCCGGGCCTACTGAGTGCAACTCCAGCGCGCTAACCAATGGGCTACCGCACCCTGTATGAACAATGTTGAAACCCAGACCGTCCGACCTACCAGAAAGGTGTAAGGTAACTGTTTGGACGGTCGTGTATGAACAATGTGTAAAGGTTGAAAACTTCTTAAATTAATGTATACTGGTATTTAAAAGTGACTTTTAATAATAATCAGAACTAAGAATATCTGATGTGGCACATGTTTAACATATCAATTTGCATACATAACATTTACCACTTTTAAAAGAAGTACTTATATGAAGCTGTTAATCTACTAAATCATTTTATTTATCACTTATGCTTCAACTGCTGTAATGATCGTTCAAATGGAATATTCTCATGTCTTTTCAGTATGCTCGAATGCTCTCTAAATACATTAAGGAGCAAAATATTCCTCGTTTAAGAGTTTGGACAAGCCTGCTCCAACGTACAATTCAAACTGCGTCAGATATTATTGCCCCCCAGGAGCGTTGGAAAGCTCTCAATGAAATTGATGCGGTAACTATTTTATGTTTATTTTTTAGTATTTATATTGAAAGCCTTATAGAATTTTGTGTAGCAAACTTTGTACTTAAGCTGTACTGAGCTGCCATCGTATTTTGTATATTAAGTTGTCTTAATGCTAGTGAAATAGCACTGAATTTGCTGTTGTCTGTAGTAGTTGCTATAATTATGTTAGTTGAGATCTCAGTTAAACAGTATGACATTCACGCATATAGCAGTAGCATCTCCAGATTTTTTTTTTTTTTTTTTTTTTTTGGGGGGGGGGGGGGAGGAAGGAAAAATTTTGTATTTCATTTTCCCAAATATAATTTCTTCAAAATTCAATGGGTTCATAGGGGAGGAAGAACCCCTAACCCAACATTTCTTAAATAAGTAAGGAAGATCACACTTCTCTGAACATTATGAGTCACAAACAATCATTATACTAGTTTTATGGGGTGCCGAAGTATAGCAATTCAGGAATTATGTGTGTGTGTGTGGGGGGGGGGGGGGGAGCTCAAGTAGTCTCATACCCAAACACCCATAATAATTGCTACTTTAGGAAAATCCATTAATAATTAAATGTTATTTATAAATAATTCATTAGTCATATTAATTATATAAAATCAAAATCACTAGCATAAAATTTCGAAACTTTAAACACTATACTTCAAAACCTTATATGTAGAGTACAACAAAATTTTATATTTGGAGGTTTAAAAATACATATACTAAAATTATGTAAAAATATTAGTATGTTACAATTCACTTTTTTTTCACAACCCAAATTTAAAATTTTCTTTAAATTAAAAATATTAAGATGATAGCGAACACCCTAGGGAGACATGTAATTCTGTGAAAATCTTTTTCAGCCAGCGACCCTTTTATATATGTAAGATCTATGAGCGACCCTGGAGGTACTATCTTTTTGGAATCTTGTTAAGAAATTAGCGGAGTTGACACTGTCAGCAAACTAATCTGGGTACTCTAGAATGGGGATTTTTTACTGAACTCCAAAGGGATTGTAACCATGCTTTTGTTTGGCACTTTTTCCTTGGCTAATACAGTGTTTTAATAGCTGACCACCTGTGAATTAATGATCTTGTTTGCAGTTCTGTTTTAAATCTGGACCCACCTTTAGTTTCTAATGTGGATAGGAATTTAAACTGACAGTTCAGCGACTTCCGATTGAAGTGCATAAAATTATCATTGCTAATAAGAGAAAGAATCTAAATTTGACTATATCTTAAGGTTAGAATATCCATCCATGTATGAGTGTATGACTAATACATGGCATCAAGAACCGAACAATGGACAACTTTTTATTAAAAACTATAGGAAAAAAAGTATATACTGATGAAAACGAAGAAACAAAATGTCCCTCGATAGAAACAGGTTATTAATATCTATCCCTGCATCCCATTTTAGACTGCATTCAGTTCAAAGGAAAATTTAGCATAATCAGATCGAGTGGGGGATCCATTGTAGAGTCGAAAATACAACGTGAAAATTGCATCAAAGAGTTGTTAGGATAGATAAAAACTAATATTTTATTTAAAAAAAAAACCTTCTCCCCTCTTCCCCCTTTTACACTACCATCGCAAACCAACAAAAGTGTGTCTGAGTTAGCATCAGTATGTCAAGTGAGTGCATTGGATACAAATTCAATCGGAATTTCAACAATCATAGCACAAATACACCAATTGCACTATCTTCCGTAAACAACATAGTTTTCATATTTTCAATACTCTTCTGAACTGATCTCCAAATATAATACGCAAAACCTTTACTAAAGTCTCAATCCAGTGTGTGCCTCATTGACCAACTAAAGGTCCTATAGGGGAGACTGGGGAGGGTTGACCCCCTTTTTGCAAATCTAATTTAAAAAAAAAGTTTTGCACAGACATGCTTGATATATTTTTCTAAAGACTATACAATTTATTATCAAACTAAAAATACAACTAAAATAAGTTTCACACCAAAATAGAAAGATAATTATTGATGTTAAAAAAGTGTAATTTGTGGGTCAAAGCTTCCCACATATGGGAGGTTTGACCCACATTAAGGGACAGTTGACCCACTTGTTGTAATCTAAGTAAATGCTAAAATAGAATAGGACTAGCTTTAAGAATTGAACAGTTAACAGAACTTAGTCAGAAAAATAAAAATAAATTTGCGGCAGCAAAGACATCTGATCAAAGATGCCACACGAGCCAGTAACCGAATTATAAGAACAGAGGAGGAGCTAGCTTTTGCTCAGTGATTATAATGTCGGTCTACAATGCATCAGGTCCCTGGTTCGGGACCACGGCGACGCTCAATCGCCACAAATTCTTTGTAACTTATGTAGTTCCTCTTACTGATATTGGATTCGGCAACTTTATAATATCCTTCACTGATGCAACAGGTACATCTTCAGTCTCTTGGTAGATAAAATAATAAGTGCACAAATGTATGTAAAATTTCTAGATGGTATTAAATAAAGGTGACCATGGAATTTAATGGAAGACAGAAAATCCATACGGCCATAGTTTCGTAAGTTGTTGATCAGTATTAGGAATTTCCAGCATTGGGTAAAATGTAAAATTTTTTAGATTTCTTTTCCCAAAGGAAAACATTTGCATTATTAAATTTTCTACTTTAAAATACTAATTCTACTTTATTTTCTACTTTAAAATCTAATAAAGGTTTCCTAATCAAGAAATCTTACAGAAAAAATTTGTTACACAGTCGCAAATACAGAAATTCAACCCATCATGTTTTCCTTCGCTCTGTAAGGTTGAAACGGTAGTCCTCTGACCTTCTGCCAGAAGAGTCGTAAACAAACAGCTTGAGTGCAAGATGCAGACTCCAGTTAAATACATACAGCAAAATATTTTAATATAATAAATGAGTTTGTCCGTTCAGCTATTGGTCACATAGCTAAAAATCTGAAAACCTAATCCTAATTCAAGATCTTTCAGCAGGGTACTCTAGACCTGAAAGCACAGTTTTTGTTTTATGGGCCACAAACTATTTTGAGATTTCATAACTCTTTTGGAAAGAGGTTCTTGTTTCTTGTACTTTGGGGAGAGGCTTTTAGTATGAAGTGGTGTTTTAGAGATTATAGTAAAGGGACACAATTCAAAAATATAAAGTCTTCTTTTTATAGATATAAACGGTTGAGCATTATAGAACACAGGCCATTTTAAAATAAATATTTGTTTATCTGTTGATACATTTAAATTAAAGTAAGCTTGTATTTTTCTAAATATAGTTTTGAAATCATAGCTACTAAAGAATATCTTATAAAACAATATCCGCATTCCATCCAAAACAATATACACATTTCTTTGTCAAAGAAATTGGATCCATAAATTAAATGTTCATGAAGTTAAATTATGTTAAAACTATGTAAATAATTCCTAAAATAACTAAACTTATATTTAATACTCATGTGAATTCATTGTAATTATAGTAGGAAGGCTTAAACCATGGGTCAAGCATCCCTTGGTAGTGATTTTGGTTTTGATTTCAGAGAACTTAAATTGGGTATTGTTTTGAAAAATAATAAAATAATAATTATGTAGCTAAGGTTTTGAACTCAGCATATAAGTTTGAATTCTTATGTTTATACAAAATTATTTACAAAAAACTTACGAATAAGAGCAAAAAAACTTGCTTTTTGATGTTAAAAACACAAAATCCAATCTCGTCTGAACAACAGACTAAGGGTAACTATCAAATTTTGATAGGTAATAGCTTACATCTGCAGAATGTTCTGCCATCTGTTGAAAGATTTGAAAAGCTTGAAATAAAATAACAAATCATGGTGGGTCAACCTTCCCCAGTCTCCCCTATAGAAAACTAACGCCAACAATGGGTATCTATGTAGCACTTTTGGAGATGCTTTTTCATCATTCCGGAGGTAAAAATTCTGTAACAAAAAACTATCGAATTTTTTTAATTTTCGACACTTGAAGAACAAAACTGAAGTTAACTTCAGTTTGAAAAACTGAAGTTAAAAGTGCTAAAATTGAGGTGTGCATTAGCTTTTAAAATGGGTCTTTTTGTGACCACATTTCCAAAGATTTTAAAAATGTGCCTGCCTTTTAAAAATGTGTGGGGGAAAAAACTATCAACTTTTTGCAAATTCTGTCTCCTCAGCTCTCTTTGAAACACCTTTATTCCTGCTTAACAAAATCAAGATCATAGATTGAAAATTGTGGAAGAAGATGAAGGTTTTTTGGGACAGGGTCAATTTCCTCCTCTTTTTTAGAAGTTTTTCAAAAATATTTAAAAATGTATTGAATCTTTCAAAAATTTTCTACAATTCCTGGGATCGAATGCTAGTACATTTTAGAAACACTGCGAGGTGCTAGCTTATGATTAGCTTCGGAATAAGGGAGCATACATACATACATGGATTTCCACAGGTTAATAATAGTAAGATTATCTTTCCTAGTCTCAAAGGCGAGTGCAGTTCTTAATCTCATATATTGTACCTATTTTCTAGTATAACAAAAATCTGATATTTGTCTATAATTAGAACTATATGCACCTATCTAAAAAATTTCCAACTGCTGCACATTATTAGCTCGGCCTTTTGCTTGGTGGGTTTGTATTTTTCTATCCTATATTAACCAAAATCTGTGCTTCACAGTAAAAATTACTTAGATACGATATTATTATCTTTAGTTATGGCTGGATTTCGCTGTATTGAGCTATATGAATAGTAAACAGTGCTAATTAATAAAGTTATTCATGTAGCTTAATCTTATTCATTAGTATTCCATACATACATAGTATAATGTACAAAAATTGTATTAAATTGGGGTAGAGAATCTGAATTGTGTTCAATGAATTTACATGTTTGGGGCATCTCACAATACGAATCAACTATTTTTGAATGTAATCTCTGCATGTGCCTGCTTGTGTGCTATTCAGTGGAAAAGCACGATAATTCAGGGAGACATGACTCCAGGAATTAGCAAATACAAAGTTTCATGCTGACTATTTTAACAAGGTTACAAATAAAACAAAATATAAAAATTTAATTATAATAAAAGATAAATGCATGAGATTTTGCTATAATTTTGAATTTTGTTATTACAGTGGAACAGTGTTTTGTGTTTCTGTGTGGAACCGATTCGAAAAAGTTATGTGCTGTAAAACTCAATACATAGGAAACTATTTTAGCTAGTATATAAAAATCCAGGAAAACAAGTAAGAGAATAAATATACCACTCATCAAGCTTCACTTTCTTACTTGTTAAAAGTTTACATAGACAAATTCCAAATGCATAAAAAATGTCAAAACCCCTGTAATGAATTGATTCTCTAAATCAAATTTGTTATTAACTTTTAAAAGGATTCTCCAGAGTCCTCGGATAAAAAACACCATTTTGGAAAATTCCTTAATGAATGTTATATTTCTCGACTCTTGATGAGGGCCTTCTTTGTAGAGTGACAAGTACACAATCAATCAATCAATCCAAAAAGTGGTTCGTTTTCCAGATACTTTATTCTACATACATTAACTACTTTACACTACACTAACAATTAGCATATACAATTTTTACAGTATTAATCTAATGTCCGATTATTGATTCCAAAGACATGCATGCACATCCCATTTACTGCCCAAGGTTTGTTTCATCTAATAATTACAGTTCTGGAATTTCTATTGTGGTTCACTAGATGGCATTGCCAGTTCGAGCCAATGGTTTTGAGTCATTCTCAATAACCATTGTTTGCAAAAATGAATTCCATCATAAAGGGGGAAAAGGAAGAATTTTCACTACTCTAAGAAATCCTGCAGCTATTCTTGTTACAGCAGTTAAATGATAGAAGGTGCATGCACATTCTCTTTTAGTAGTTCCTTTTTCAATGCAATATCTCCTAGCAAGATGGGGATTTTAAGATATGTCTTTCCCGAACAATATGCTTGCCAGTCAAAGCAGCAATTTGTCGGCATATCTGTTCATTTATTTACATAGAAAACATATTTTTGCATTTATTTAAAATAATATATAATTAAAAAAGTTATTTATTCATAAATTATTTGAGTAGACACTGTCTTATCTTATCTCTGATGCTTCACAGCGGGTGCTGTGTATGTATCCTCTCTATGCAACCATGTCTTCAGTTTTCTTTTTCAAAATGGCTGTCAAATATAAAAGAAAAGAAAGATAAATATACTTAAGTGTATTAATTACTTGTTTTATATGCAAATGTGAGTTTTGATGACAAAATGAATGAAGCCACTTACATTATACTAGGATAAACCATTTCGATAATTAAGTGTTTTGAAATTTGGGTGACTTGGCATCATTTCAAAATACACCAAATTGGCAAATAAATAAGTAAAAAAAATATGAAATAATTTTAAAACTACAAATGAATTGTAATTTTAAATTATAGCATCCATTTCACATATTTTGTGCAATAGAACTCAAATTAATGTATATAAATTAAAAAAAGAAAATTCATTTGAGTCAGCAGGTAAAGGCATATGCTGCTCTTATATTTTTTATATAATAACCCTATATTATATTGCTCTTGTCTGGAAATAAGGAAAATGAGCCATACATTTGGCACTGGGAAATATCCAAGGAATTATTTATTAATACTTTTCAGTTGAAAAGGGTTTATAACTTTGGTCATTCTGTCTGTCTGTCCGTTCGCACGATAACTACCGAAAAATGATTTTATCAAAATGAAATTTTAATATGTTGTTTAGATGATCTGTGGGACGTATGGGAATGTAAATGAATAATATCACCCAATTAGTTTTGGATTGAATCCAGGTTGAAAAAGTGAAATACATTGAACCCTATTCAAACATATTTTAAGCGGAGTTAAAATTCACAAATTGCTTTGAAAATTTTAGGAAATCAAATTATTCCATAAAATATATAAAAGAAATTTCAGCAAAATAGATTTGGTAGTTTTTTAAATAAAAATTAACATAATAATTACACCCATATTATATGAAGAGATCACGTGACCCACTTAAATAAAATAAGGCATCCATCTTTTTTTTCAGTGTCAAAATCATGATTTAAAAAGTTCTTTTTAATTTATAGTGTGTTGCACCCTTCCTAAAAATGCTTTATTTTTGCATATTTTCGGTGCATCTATATTCTGCGCCAATGTAATTACAATATTTGAGTTTAAATGATCATCAAACTTAATTGATTATTTCTACAAAGAAGTCTAATTTTAACATATGCAGAATGTAAACAAATCAAGTTGTAAGATGAGTTGTATAAGAATTGTTGAATTTTTTCAACACAAAATTATTTAGCTCTGGAGTCTGGAATATAGGTGATATGAATGAAATACTCATTGATTTTACATAGAGAAGCAAATGATTTTATAGCATAGTCTTTTTCACATGGAGTTAGAAAGTTTTTTAAATATGGAGTTAGAAAGTACTTTTACCTTTATGGTTTTAAGTTTTTAAGTAAATTAAATTATTGTAGTACTGTGATAATCTAAAAAATATTACCGCTGAAAGTATCGCATTTTAGAGATGTTTTAAAAAATTGCATTTCAGTTGGAAAGTGTTTTCATAATTAATGCTTATGCACGATTGATCTTTCTTGTATTTTAAAACTAAGTTTTTAGCTTACAAAGCATGAAGTTCATTTTTTGGAAATGAATAATTATAATTAAGTTACTAATAATTATAAGAAGAAATTATTAATACTAATTATAAATGAAGCTTTTATTTTTCCTCAAATTACTCTACATTAAAAAAAATGTGTATAATTAAAGATGATTAATTTATGTTTGAACGAGTTGTACTTTACGAAACAATAAAAGTACTGTATATCTGCATGTATAATGTTACGAGATTACTGTGTTTAGGGATTGCAATCCCGGGATCTTGGCTGAAAAATGAATACCATAATACCGGGTTTGGTGATGCCAGAATCCTGGGATTACAGTATTTTGTAAGATTTACATGCATGTGCTAAATACCAGTGTTCATGCTTACTAAATTAAACTTTACTCGAGTTTATCAAAGGAAAACATTCATTTTGAGATTGAAGCAAATTTTGTGAAAACTTACTTATTAGTTAGAAGTAAATGATTTGAAGAAAGGTGCTCTCACCCTGAAATCTGTTTCGGTCAATAGATGTATTATTATTATACTACTTCAAATGTATTTGTAGCATATTTTTTCTTGATGATGTTAGCTATTTAGTGGCAACAGCTACTGTGTTTATTCTTGTATCGAAATGACTACATCTGATAACTTCATTTGAATCGAAATGACTACATCTGAAGTAGCACTAAGATATACGAAGAGTGTAAAAGTTCAAAAGTGTGTGAGCTTGAATCTGTCTGGAAATATTTTTTACGTGAAGCCAATGGATCATCGGCAAAATGTAAGTTCTGTAAAAAAATCATAAAAACAGGAGGTGGGTCGACAAAAGGGCTTTATGTGCATTTAAATTCTATTCTTGACATTAATGTTTTGAAACGAAGTATAAATAAGGATGAAACTAGTTCCGGCTCTCGAAGAAATAGTGCTGCCGGTATTAGCGATATTGTTAGAGATACTAAAAGAAATATTTATAGTTATTTTACAAAAAATGAGAATACTTTACCGGCTATATTAGCTCGAAAAAATGAAATAATACATTTTTTTCAATAAATAAAAAAATTCTGAATCCCCGGGATAGAAGATTTTACGATCCTGTAATTGAAAATTATCTATGGGATTGCAATCCCTAACTGTGTTTAATAATGAGTAGAAAAAAAAAAATATTAATTAGGAATAGTCATGCTCATATAATTTGCTAAGTCATCTATGAGTCTCTAGTGCTCAGTGTTATGCCGAGATTTTTGATTCTAAATTTAATTAATGGTTCAAAATTTGATAATAGCTCAAAATTCGTTATTTTCCCCCTTCCCTTCAAAATTCTAAATTTATTTGTTGTTTTTGAATATTTCGGCGATTTATTCCCCTTTTAACGTAATGTGTTATCTTTTTCTTTGTTTTCATTATTCAAAATTATGCACGATGCGTCTTCGAACATTAAAATATCTTTTGTTAATCTTTTGATTTTAAGTTTGCTTCACTTCATTCACGAGTTTGCAGAAAAAACGCATTTTTTAAGAGAAAAGTGGAGTTCTTATCAGTTTTCCCCATCACAGCTGTGAAGAGGGTGCCGAACATCCGATTGGGTTGCTGTGCACTCGGCGATGCGTTTGGTGGCGTAATTTTAACTTTCGTGCCCGTCTCGCAGTTCTTGGCATAACAGCGTTTTTATTCCGCAGTATATGCATGAGCGCTCGGTGCAAAGCACAGGTTTTCACTCGCCAAATTTGACGTCTCCTGGGAAGCAAGCGTGTTGCTTGGATATTCGTTGGCTGACCGGCGTGGTGTGAGAAGGTTTTTCTACTGCTGCTGAGGATCCGTGGAAACGGGCCCCATGCAAGGGCACCAGAAATGCAATGCATGAACCGGAGTCTCTCAAATGTGTTCATAGTTAAAGTTTAATCAGCTGCATCCATTATTGTTTGGATCCAAGGAATTGAAGATGCAGATGCACAAGCATTTGTCAGTGTATCATCGCGCATAACAGACTTTACGTTTCCACTACCAGTACAAATTTTTGCAAGCCAACGAATAATATGTAAATCTCCAAAAAGCCATAGATAGAGGTTTGGTGTGTGTGTGCAACTTCAGAGCAGTAGTCTGCACGAATATTATCAATCTCCAATTATTAACCATCTGCAAGTATTAGTCATCAGTGACATCCCTTTTTAGTGTCTAACAAATAGGATGTGTGTCATCAGAGCAGTGGTCTCACAAATATTAACCATCTCCAATTATTAACCATCTGTGATATCCTTTTGTATCCACCCTCACATCGACACAAAAGGATATTTCCTTTTATTTATTCAGAAGAAGCATGCCAAAGAATTCGAGAAGCATCCTAAAATTTTACAATCTTTTTAAGTTTGTTTGGATCACATAAAATTTTGTTTCACACTAGGAAGTTAATATTTATTTTTAACTGTACAAGAGTAAGATTTGTGCATTTTTATAAGTTTGTGTTTATTGTTTAAGTTTTAACAATTAAGTTTCGGTGGACAGCTCTCCAGGCAGACCAAACTCTGGTCTTCAGACCAGAGTGGATTCTGTTTCCTGGGTTATTTTAATTTACTATCTGGGTTTTTCTTTAATTGAATTCCAAATGTAATAGATTTTAATTTTAAAAGCAATGTACTATTTTCTGACCACTATACATCAAATATTTGCTGAAAGAATCTAATGTTTAAATTTTTAATTGTTGCAAAATAAAAGTTCATTTTTAATTTAATAATAATGGTTGTCATTCTTTAGTTGTTGTTGGCTGTGCTATTTATTTATCTAAAGGTAAGTGGAGTAAATGTAAGATGTTGAAATGTATTTAAAGGTGTAACATAGTTGAGCACAGACCAAGCTGTAGTTAATAGAAAAAGGTAATAAAGAAACAAATAATAATTATAAAAGAAAACTTTATTTTAAACTATACGATCAGGCCAAATTGGAAATATATAAATAAATCAATAAATAACTTAAATATAGTAATCTTGGAAACGTAAATATAAAAAGTAAATAAAGATACGAGGCATGTTTTTTATGTAAGTACCGTTTTGCGATTCCGCCGCCGCAGCGCTACGGTCGGCGTTCCGCGCATGCGCGCTGGTTACCTACATCTCTTGTCTACGCACTGACGCCATTACAGTCTGATTCTTCATTGTATATGTTGTTTACTGAGTGTTTAAGATGCCTCCGACAATCGTGAGCCCCGCCGATTGTGAAGTACGGGATGTTATACGATTTCTTAGTGCTAAAGGCGTAAAACCGATCGATATTCATCGTGAGATCTGTGAAGTTTACGGACAAAACATTATGAGTGATGGAATGGTAAGGAAATGGGTGAGAGCATTTAAAGATGGCCGCACAAATGTGCATGATGAAGAACGGAGTGGGCGTCCTTCGGTCTTTAATGAAGATTTGGTGCAGAAAGTGGAAGAAAAGGTGAGAGAAAACAGACGCTTTACAATTTCATCAATGTGCGACTGGTTTCCTCAATATTCTCGTAGTGTTTTGTATCGCATTGTGACCGAGAACTTGAATTACCGGATATTGTGTTCACGTTGGGTTCCAAAAATGTTGACAGATTTGCACAAAACCCAACGTTTAGGCAGTGCATTGACTTTCCTTGAGCGGTACTACAATGAAGGTGAAGATTTTTTAGACCAAATTGTTACTGGTGACGAAACATGGGTGGCCTACGTCACACCAGAATCAAAACAACAATCCATGGAATGGCGACATTCATCATCACCCAAAAGAGTGAAGTTTAAGCAAACAATTTCTGCCCGGAAAATCATGTGCACAGTTTTTTGGGACAAAAAAGGAGTATTGCTAGTGGAGTTTCTGCCTCGTAATGAGACAATCAATGCAGCGTCTTATTGTGAGACATTGAACAATCTGCGTCGTGCAATCCAGAACAAAAGACGTGGCAAGTTGAGTAAGGGTATCGTTTTGCTGCATGACAATGCCCGTCCACATGTGGCTAATCGGACCAAAGATCTCATCAAATCTTTTAAATGGGAAACTCTAGATCATCCTCCATACAGCCCTGATCTGGCGCCCAGCGACTACCATTTGTTCCTGCACTTGAAGAAACACCTGGGTGGTCAGCGTCTTCAAGACGATAACGAAGTCAAAACAGTTGTGATACAGTGGTTAACAAGTCAGGCGGCAGAATTTTATGAGGAGGGTATTCAAAAACTGGTGCCACGTTATGACAAGTGCCTCAATATTCACGGAAATTATGTAGAAAAGTAGATTAAGGTACAGGCTTTCATGTAGAAATAAAATTATTGCGATATCTTTGCACGTCTTTTTTTAATTCCAAAACGGTACTTACTTAAAAAACATGCCTCGTAGAAGTGAAAAATAAAAATAAAATAAATAATAAGTATTAATTGTAAAAGGAAGGGTTTCCCTTGATAACATCAGCCAGCTTCCTTGTTCAGTGATATACGGATAATTGGCAAAATATAAGGAATAGGAATCAGGAATCAATTTTTTATAACTAACTTTAAAAACTTGAAGTGACTTTACTAATTATGTTGTTGGTTCTTTATACATTTTTATCTTAAGCTTTTCCTTTATTGATTAGGGCATATGTGAAGAAATGACTTATGAAGAAATTAGAGAAAAGTATCCTCTAGAATTTTCTGCTAGGGATGCTGATAAATTTAAATACAGATATCCAAGAGGAGAGGTATATTATGCTAATGTTTGATTTAATTGCATTCATTTTCAAATAAAATTTCTAATTAATGTATTACTTTTAGTCATATGAAGACTTAGTGTCCAGATTAGAGCCTGTCATAATGGTAAGCTCTGTTTCACTTTTCTCAATTTCTTATTTTTATTGGCTCTCATTTCAAATGTTTTTTCTTTAGGAGCTAGAAAGACAAGAGAATGTTTTAGTTGTGGCCCACCAAGCTGTATTGCGTTGCCTGCTTGCATACTTTTTGGACAAGAAGTCAAGTAAGTCCTTTTTCGCATATATTCCAAATAGTATTTTAACTTTCTGCTACGTCTAATGTATGGCTCCATGTCTTGTCATTATTAATTCAAATTCCTACCCAATTTAGAATTTTCAAAAATCTTTATTTCTGTAACTTTGAATAAAAGTGATTGCAGCATCCCTAGTGAAGAATTTAAAAAGTTAGAACTCGCCAACAAAGTGATATAGAAAAGTAAAAGACAATTACAGAGTTGTCCTATTGCATGCATTGTTGATGCATTGTCTAATGAGTAGGCATTGACCCTAAAACGAAAGGCATTTAATCTTTTTAACAGATTTTTGTCCTATTCAGGATATTACAATAAACAACCCTTACAGGCACAGGAATGAATGTACAACCTATTGAAAATGCTCTTCTTCATCAACAGTACACATTTGAATTCCAAAAAGAATAGGACCATGCACTTCTGTAACTTTGAATAGACAAGCATTGCAGGTGTTGCCCTGCTGCAATCCCGGATGATATAACTTTTTGAAAAGTATTCATCACCTTCAATATAAGTGCTTAGTATGTTCATGACGTTGATTCCTATTCATTAAACAATCCTTTACAACTCACTTTATAATTGACATTTTGCTTCTATCTCACTTTGTTTGCTGAGTTTATTATTCTAACTTTTTAAATTCTCTGCTGGGGACACTGCAGTCCCTTTTATTCAATTGAGCATGGTCATTTTGTTATAAATAGACATAACTCATTTTGTTATAAATAGACATAACGTGGATACTCATGGGCCTCTTCTTACAAAGTTGAGGTGCATAAGGACTTTCCAAGGAACTTTGTATATATTTTAAATATTAGCACTAAAACAGTAACTCTCATTTCGTTTCTCATTTGAAATTGGACTGAAAGATTAATTGACAAAAGTTGTACATTTTTAAGTATATATTTTAATGGCTTTTAGTTGTGAATCTAAAATGTATTGTTTTTATCTAGCATTTGTTTTTGTACTTCTTAACTCTAGTTATTAGCTAAAAATGCTAATTTTAGCTCTTGCTATATGTGTTTTTAATCTAGTTATGAAGTTGATAATTTTCATTTACAAATTATCTGTTTAGAATTTGATATTGAAGCAAATTGCTAACTAACCAGTGTCTGTACATTGGCTGAATATATATTTTGTTTTAGTTTTTCTTGCTTGCCTTACTTTGAAAACAAATGGACTTTTTTTCCATTTTTATTTTTATGAGAATGATAATTGATTTCCCCCCCCCCCCCCCCTTGTTGCAAGTTATTTTATCACATGCTTTTGCCTGTAACATTTAATGGTACATTTTCTTCAAACCAATCACTGTAATTCTGCTACTGAAATGCTGCAAACCTGGATCCATAAATTTCTGTTTATATGTATACTTAAGGATTGATAATATGTAAATCTAAATGATAATAAATAATTGTTTTAAGAATTCAACTTATGATATTTAACTAGATGTGCAAATTAAAATTCATCAATGAATGTACCAGTGCATGAGAGCACATTCTGTGGCCCATGCAAAGAACACTGTTTGCATGGATAAACAAATCTCACTGTGTTTGCTGTTTCATTGTGTTAAGTAGTCTGAAGACGCCTTTGTGATTCACAAGCAACTCGGTGAGTCTCATTATAGGCTTAAGAGAAATCAGGTGGCCATGTAGATATATCATCTGCCATCTTGATCAAAGCAATGCCACAGTAGAACAATGCAGCAGGGGGTAACCAAGATGAAGAATCTGTATGTCTCGAAGGGATTGTGAGATCACAAGGGCAGCCATAATGGCACCTCTGTCCTTCATCCAGAGGCTCATCTTTCTTTATGTGTCATGTAGAAATAAGGCACACCATTCGGCAATGACTGGCAGAGGTGAAATTCTATTCTTGGCATCCCTTAAGATGTCTGCTACTGACCACCCAACATAGGCAGCACTGTTTGGAGTGGTATAGAGCCCGAGATTTCTAAATGGTGTTGAATTGGAGTCGTAGTTTTTCTAAATCATATCTGTATGCCTGGTCATCACTCTAATCCAGTTGCTGTAGTTAAGTGACACACAGCTATCATACTTGGCGTCACAATGTAGGAAACCATCTCTTATGACAGTCAATCTCCCCTAGTTTTGCTTTGACGACATACCTGTATGTTAACAATCTGAAGCCAATTGTATTGCTTATGATATCAAACCCCCAAGGGACTATAAGACAGAATGATAATGCCAGTTGACATACAGTGAGACTCACAACAATGCCTCCAAGGAGTTTATGGCTAACCAGATTACCAAACCTCTTCTTATTCGAGGATGCATGGGATATACTGAGAAGGCAGTTGCAGCCATCAGAGAATATAAGTGAACTAGCTGAACAGAATGTCTTAACAGAATCTTCCATACGACATCTGTAGACTATTATTGAACTCCATGTGCTACCCACATCAGGCTTTTTTTACTCTATCATTTCATATGCTTATAATAAGTAAGATCAGTTCAAAACTACCACCTATCAGTATTTAAATATTTTACATATATATATATATATTTAAAATTTAATACTTATAAATTATTACCAATTTATATGCAACAGTAGCACCCACTAGCATTAAAAAAAAAAGGAAAAGGAGAGAGAGCGAGAAATAATAACAGATTCATGCAGTTATTAAAATAAATCTATAGCATTCTAAGAATTTCACAGCAAGATAAAAGTGAATTGAAAATGTGCAAAAAATGTATTGGCTTCACTTATATTTGAAACACCCTATCTTAAATTAGGGCTGCCACAGATGTCTAAAAAACAACTTTTCTTTACTAGCCTATGTGGTGGCTGAGCTGTCAAGGCAAGCGCTTCCTAGTGCTCACTTGGCTGCCAGGTTGTGGGCTTGAGTCCCACTTGCAGCATGGATGTTGTGTTGAACTTTTTTTTTAAACAATTTTTCATATAAGGTGACTATTGTTAAAAAGTGCTAATAAGTGACTACTTTTCCTAGATTTCGGACTATTTTCGAGAAAAATATAGACAGAAACTTAATATAGTTCCCAGATTGTATTCTAAGCTTATTCATCCAATTGAATCAATACTCAAAAGACATATTATTTCCATTATTCAGAGGAAACTATTCCTCGATGGCAGAGAAAGTACTGTAATGGAATAAGAAAACTTTAGCAAGAAAGTCTATTTACATAAATTTTTGATTAAAAAATTATGTTTTAAATTTTTAATGATTTGAAACAAATTTTATAATTTATATAAGCTAGATGTTTTTCTTTTTACATCAAGTAACATATATATATCAAAGCTGTAGCATTTAAACACACAATAAGAACACTTATAAAGTGATATAATCTTATGATACAAAATATACAAATTCTTAATATTATATAGAAATAACAAATGACAGAAAATATTTTAAAAATAAAATTTTCAAATGTTTATGTTAACATTTAGAATTTAAAATATTTATATTCCATTGTAAGCAAAACTTATATTTAAAATATTGTAATTTCAACTTCTGTAAAAACCCACAGAATTAAAAATGAAGTTTTAGCTAATTACTAGTTCAGCAGTAATTTCTATATCGAACACAAAGTGTTATCGTACTTTGAAAATTAGCTTAAATATCTTGTTATCAGACCACATAGTTCTGTTTTTGTTGACAACTAGATATATACAAAAATAAACTAATTTAAATTTAAAGATTGAAAAGTTAGCAATTCCAGAGTTATTTAAAATATTTGTCTGTTGCAATTAAATTACTCTTCTTGCCGACATAGAAGCTGACAAGAAAAAGCACTTAAGTCAGAATCAAGGACTTTGAAATATCAAGAAATGAAAATTTTGGTACTTTTAGGAGAACTATTTTAAAATTTTAATTTTTAGTTTGAATTTTTATGGAGTGTGCAATATACACTGCTCACAACTGAAATCGCAACACTATGAAGAAATTGATGTATTCTTATGAAATTTACAGAATATAATTGTAACATGGAGATGTGCAAATGATCAAAAATCATACCTAGAAAATGAAAGCATGGAACCTTTATTGACATTAGATCCATATAGAATAGGCCTACCGCGAGCAGCTATGCAGGATTGAATACGATGAGGCATCCCGTCAATGAGATGATCAAAAGTGTGCTGAGGGATGGCATTCCACACAGCATGCAATTGAGCTTGTAACTTAACTGAACATGGTTTGCTGGAATTGAGAGTTCTCTTAATCGGTGACCCATGATGTCCCAGATATGCTCAATTGGTGACAAATCCAGAGAATATGCTGGCCAAGGCAGTATATCAAAACCTTGTAGATTAGTCATAGTTACCCATGCAATATGTGGTCTGGCATTATCTTGCTGAAAAACCAGTCCAGGCCTGGTTGACAGATATGGCTGTGCCACAGGTCTCACAATGTCAGAGATGTATCATTGTGCTGTAATACTGCCAGAAACATGGACCAAAGCTGTTCACCAAATGTTATACCACCCCAAACCATGGTACCACTTAGGGGGGGGGGGAGGGCTGTGTGGCAACTGATAGAAAAAGCTTTCTAGTGGCGTTGTTGAAAGTGCCGCCATATGTCAGTACGGCCATCTGGCATGCCAAAACAGAATCCTGATTCATCCATGAACAGAATGTTTCGCCATTCTGTCTGTTGACCAATTTCATCTCATTTAACACCACTGGAGGTGCCGCAACCGGTGAAGACGTTGAAACGGTAGGTGTTGAAAAGGTTGTCTGCCTTGGAGTCGTACGTCATGCAGACGGTTTTGAATTGTTTGCGTTGGAACCAAGTTACCTGTAGTGTGGGATAAATGTCGTTGTAACACTGTTGCTATGGTAAACGGCTCCTGCACAATGCTTCTCAGAAGCATACGATCTTCACATGGTTATAGTACACCTGGAACCTCTTGTCATTTCGTTGTCTCTCTCTCATGAACCCGTAACACACACCATTGAACTGTGCTCACATCACAATCCAATAGTTCAGCGATCCTTCAAAGGCTCATTCCCCCTCACGTAAAACAATGATTTGTTGCCATTCCGTTGACGACAACTGAATGTATGCGGTATGTCGACGTACTCTGGGCATACTGTGATGATTTTTACAACCTGAAACCAATGATGCTACAATTTAGCTGTGATATCGCTCCTCCTTGACCTGACGTTTTTATGCTGCTCAGCAAGGTGTTGCGTCACTATGCGTAATGAAACTGTGATCATTTGTATATCTCGCCTTACTGTTTCCATTGCCTGATTTACATAAAGTTACACCTATAACTTTTTGGTGTTGTGATTTCAGTTGTGAGCAGTGTATTCAAAGCTAAATATGTAATAATTTTCTTAATTTATATTTTATTACCCCACTAATTTATTATCCAACTTCATTAAAACTGACTTTTTTTTTTCTTTTGGGAAAGAGGGGGACTATAGATTGCAAACCCATATGTAAACACCACTGTTACCTAAAATATTTTTTTTTCTTCTAATTTGTGCATGGCTTAGCATTTAACACAAAATCCAAAATTAGATTTCCTAATGTGATTGTTCAGTTCTTTTCTGGGTATGATAGATAAAAGAAAATGTAAACATTTATTCTTATGTTCATCTGTTTAAAAATTAGATGTGTAGTTAAGTGGGCATCCATTTTTCTTTTGCCCCACACTACAGTGGAGATACCATATCTGAAAGTCCCTTTGCATACAATACTGAAGCTGACCAGAGCTGCTTATGGATGCGAGATTGAAGAGATCAGAGTGCCCATCGAAGCTGTGGATGATCACCAACTCCTATAAGACCCCTTTGATGGAAGTACAAATTAAAAACTCAAGTGCCTTGAACTTTCATAGCTGTTTATTCATTGTTACAAAAGGATTATAGATAACTGTTATATTATATTATTTGTAGAGCCTGTTTTGTATATTTGATATTGAATTTAATAACAGTCACCTTTTACGTGCATAATTCATTATCCACCCATTTTGAAGTCTTCTGTTTTTGCCAAATTTTGTGTATTTAAGTAATCCTAACTGTGAACTATCAAAGTTTTATCTGAGTGGTTACTTTACTTTTTGACTGTATCACTGTGATGAATGACTTGAGCAATTTGAATTAAATTGTCAATTTAAATTAAGTATAAATGTTATATTGCATAGTACTGTAAATGATTTCTTATTTTTAAAAGTTGTGTGGTTAAAAATTAAGCCACATGGCTTTTAAAACATAATTTTAGTCATTTGCAGACTTGAGCACAGGGTTTTCCTGCCAATGTAGAGCCAAATTCTCCACAAATACATTTAATGTGCATTTCAATATTACAATGAATACATACATATTTTTAAAACACACATCTATGAAATTGAACAGCTCTTAATCAGTCCTTCAGGATATTCATAATTTCCTCAACATCCATCTCTTCTGTAAAATGTGTTTGTTTTCTGCTTTTGTCTTTGTCACTGAATGTGTTTTTCTACCAAATTTCATCATTGTTTTGTTTTTCGTCTTCATTAATCTCTGAATTAGGGTTAGCTTCAAAGGTATCTTCTGATTTATTTTCCTCAATAACAGAACATTTATCTTGAATTTCATTAGATCAGGTAACATTTTTGTTTCTTGTTCTCTACCATAAATAATTTCATAACCAGATTATTATATAACACTTTTAAAAATTCTAAACAAAATGGATGTAGATATGTCTGCTGTAGTTGTTTCTTCACTGGTGATGTTAAAAATTTGGAAATTTTGAAAATGGGTGCTAAGAAATGCTTAGATTGCTTCTTTATATGTTTCACCTTTTAAAAAAAAATCTAAGAAAAACGTATGGCCATTCCATTTCGAAGTAATATAGGTTAGCAAGATAATTTCAATTTTTCAATTCTAGACAAATTATTTTTTACAAAATTTTCTGCATAAAGTGGACTTTTGTTATTTTAAAATTATTTAATCTTGGTTTTTCTAATCTTTGTACTTCCCGTGTGTAATTGTTGGGAGATGCATTGAAGAGTCAATGAAGCAGTCATGGTTTTGAGTTTTATAGATAAATCACAAACTGAACTCTAACTTTGTATTTAGTGTTTGTATAATAATGTTACAAGTTGCAAATGCTTTTATAGTGCAGTTGAATAGTGCAGATTTACCAGTAGGCTGACTCCGTCATTGTTTATGCTCTCTACAACTCAGGGGGACCTAGAAAAGTTAGTTACTGATGGCAAAATGTATTGTGTAAGGGCCCCAGAAATTTAGTGCCATTTAGCACCTCTTTAACTGTACATTTACTACAGGTCCTTTGATCTTTTAAATCGAACATTTTACTTGATCTCATACTTTTTTATTGTATAATATTTATATAACATTATGAAGTTTTAATCTTTCGCAAGTGTCTTTTAAAGTGTCAAAAGTTCTTTTGTGAGTAAAAGTTTCTTACATTATCTGATAATGAGGATTGTGAATTGAAAATGGAAATGTAGTGTGTTTTATTGTTGGAAAAGTAAAAAAAAAATTAGAGATTTGCAAAGGATTTCTGAAAGACTTTATAATAAAGTAACATATCGCCATGATAATAGAATTGGGTCAAAATAAATAAATAAATAAATAAAATACAGCTTCACATGCCGTTCATTGTTTTTGATCAGCAGAATTCTATAAAATTGAAAGGTATTGGCAGAGTTCAAAAAATAGAAGGATATCTTTAGAATTCTATAAAAATGAAATAGTCAATGAAACAAAATTAAAAGATAAAGAAAAGTTATTAAAACAAATAATTATTTGAATATTATAGATTCCAAAGATAGTAAATAGGTATGTTATGATAGTATGTATAATCATGAAGAGATGGACATGTACTGAACAGTGGCATACCATTAAGGTGCCTTCCCACTCACCGCAACACAACGGTAGACGGTTCACGGCAACGCTTGAGGTACACGCAAGTCTTTGCGGCGAAGTAAACCCCTTCACACTGTCGGTCAACGGCGAAGAAATGTAGCCAATCAGATGCAAGCGCAAAAATTTCTCCTAGTTCAGCGGCCATATTTACAAACCATCTCTTCCAAAGCAATTTTATGTACATGAAATATTACATAATAAAAATTAAGATATTATTACTAATATAATCTCTTTGGTCTCTTCTGATTCAAATTTATATTTACCAGCAGCTTGCTAGTTTACAGTATTGATGCGTTTCAGAAAATCCGCCTTTCTGTGAATTTAAACAAGAGCATACGCGAGTTTGCTTTGGCGATATATTCATATTTCATCAGTTTTCTAAAATAAGCTAACTAAAGTGATTTCATCACAAAACACAAAGGATCCTAATTTAAATTTTTTTAGAATATTTACTACACTATGGCAATTTCCTTATTTTAACGAATACAATTATGTTCTCTTTCTCGAATCGTTAAAAAAAACATACGACAGAATTCAGAAAATAAATTTTGATGTATGTTCTCCATAGACTTTTTTTTATCCCTCTATTGAAATCCTAAAACAACTTGAAAACATATTCTGTTTACTCTTTAAAATAATATTCTAAAAGAGCATTAAATGCTTTGCATGATATAATTTGTTAGTACATTTCAGGTGTGAAGTTTTGGCTTGGGTGGTAGAGAATCAGCTCCGCAAACGAGTGGGTTCTGGTTCGAATCCAAGCGAATCTTAAATTTTACAAGTGCTGCCATCTGTTGCTGAAATATTCAAATACAGTTTTTCTTTAACAATCTGCAGAATTTTTTTGTTTTAAATTATTTTAAGTTCTATATACAAAATAACCTTATATCAGTAAATTATTTTTAAGTTTGAATGCTTATAAAAATTTATTTTGAAGTTACTTTGAAAAATATTTTGAAGTATACTTTATACCAGCTATAGATGGAATGTACTCTTCTTAATTAAAAAAGTGTTTGTAGAAATAGCAAATATAAAATGTGCATTAAAATTAGACAGAAATTATCGAATATCCTTATACAAGTAGTAGTTATCTTTCGACATGTAATTTTGAACATTTTAGATTGGAATAGAAACAAAAATCAAACTACTTTAAAATTTTAAAGAGGTTGTATTTTAATAATTTGGTGCTAACATTTGAAGAATTTTTTTATTATTTTAAATGCACATAGACAATTAGAAATTTACAATACATTTGAAAATCATTTATTTTTAATAAAATAAATAAGTTTACATGTAAATATGAAAAGTTTACTCTTAAGTTTGAATGCTTATAAAAATTTATTTCGAAGTTACTGTGAAAAACATCTTGAAGTATACTTTATACTAGCTATAAATGGAATATACATTTAAATCTATTTTAAAACATAATTACTCAATAAATATAAATATAGATAAAATAATTTTTAAATTTAAAAGTTTACTTTAATGAGAAATATTTTAAAGTTACAAATGAGCAAAGAACATATTCGGATATTTAAAATAGATATGTATTTGAAAATCTTTGAAATCAAGTATAAAATGTTAATGAACTTAAATTTGTTTAAGACATAATATTTTAATAACGGCATTCTTAAATTTAAATACGTTTTACGTTTTTTTTTCTTTGTTTGTTTCATTTCAGTCAATATCGGCAATATCGCTTTTTAAACTAATTTTGTATCTTGAGTTTATATTGAGTGAATATTTTTCAACAAATATTTATTTGTTTTTTTATACAGATGTGTGACAAATCCAAATATTTTTTAATGTTCATTCATCTGTTTAAGCTTCTGATATCTAAAGGAATCCATATAAAAAAGATCAAATCAAAAATTTACTATACGAAATATTGATTTAGCAGTAAAAACATGATATACGATGCTATTGGCTGTTGCTTTGCCAACTGTGTGGTGCGTGTCAACTGTGTGGTACGTGTTGAATTCGGTTTCATTTCGAATTTAGCGTTGCGGTTTGCGTTCACCGCGGAAGAGGACTTCTCCCCACTTTTTCATCGTACAGCGCATGCGTGAACTCAACCGTCCTCTGCGGTACGTTGCGTTGCGGTGAGTGGGAAGGTACCTTTATGGAGCAGGACATTGCAAAATGCCAAATCAGAAGGGGGCTTCTGTTTCACTGAACGCATTTTTATCTTAAGGACAGTGTATTATGGGAAAGGACATCCTGAAATTATTTTTTCCAGGGCACCAAAATTCCAGTTACCCCACTGATACTAAGCAACCCTGACAACCTGCAAACTGTTTGCAAAATCTATTCATAATTTGGAAACTACAGATAGGATGCATGCTTGTAGGTCTATATTCTACAGAAGGGCTGAGCTCTGTTGAGTGCTATCCTTTGCTGGTACTCCATTCAGTTTGGAACACTTCATAAAGTTTCGTTTTCATGTGACCAAATGGTATTGTCCAGATAAGAATATTTTATCAGAAAAGAGTTTTATCTGTGTGTTCAGTTCTTATCTCATGCCGAATATGTGACATCTTTTATTCATCACCCGTGTATTCAAAATAACCTGGTGCTTCCATTTATAGAAAATAATGGTGTTCTCATTCTCTGGAAATAGTTTTTCTCTTTTGAATATTTAAATGTTTTCATGTATGATCTTTAAGAAAAATGTTTAAACAGGATGAATTACCTTATTCCTATTTTTAAAATGAATTTAAGAACTACACTAGGTGGGAAAAAGTCTCAAGAAACCCCCCTTTCTTTAAGAGAAATGGATTCCGGCAGTGAACAAATCAGCATTCCTCAAGATACTTGTGTGCTCTTCACAAGTTTTAGGCAAATGATATTAAACCATGTTAAGCTCATAGATTTTCAATAAGGTGTTTGTTATAGGCAGTGGCGAAGAGTGAAGGAAATTTGGCGAGACTGTCAACTCAAATAACCCGCTATCAAGCAATTTGAACTTTAATGATACATTAATCAATATATTTTATGAACCTATTTAGAACTAGAATAAATTACCTGGCATTTCCCTAGTCCTAAATAATTGCACACCACTTTAATATCACTCAGTTTCCAAATCGCCAAATCAGTTTCAATCCAAACCACCACAAAATGTGAAATACTCAGTTTAAGCATGAAGAACATCGCTCCACAAACGTTGAAAGCTAACAAAATAAATAACATAAACAATCCTCTAAACAGATTCTCTCTTCTGTTGGTGTGGCTTAAATTTTGGCGTTGAGTGAGCATGTACAGTTGGCAGGTAGAAAAATGTACGAAACTTCATTGTAGAATATCAAAAATCTTTCAGGTTCTCTTGATTAAAAAAAATGACAGAAAAAAAAATTTATAATGCGAAAATATACGCCCAATTTTTGGCCAAACTATAGAATTGTGCTAATCTTAAAAAAATGTAAATTATGTATTTTAAAAAATAAATAATCATTAAGGATAAAATTCAAATGACTTCATTAAAAGCAGCATATAATAACAAGAAAGATCAATCATGCATAAAGCATTGATTATGAAACACTTTCCAACTGAAATGTAATTTTATATAAACATCTCTAAAATGCGATACATACATATTTTGAATTATCTCTACAATAATTTATTATATTTGAAAACTTAAAACTTCATTAAAAAAAATGAACTTTATTCAAATGACGACATCAAAATATAAATCATCTGGCTCTCTATGTTTAGAGTTAACAGTTTTGCATGAAAAAAATTCAACAATTGTTATACAACTTATCTTACAATCACTCGTTTACATTCTGCATCCATTAAAATTAGGCTTCATTGTAGAAATAATAAAAGTTTGATGATCATTTAAACAGAATATAGATGCACAGAAAATATGTAAAAATAAAGCAGTTTTAGGGTGAATGCAACACTCAATATAAATTTAAAAGAACTTTAAAAATCAGGATTTACACTGGGAAATAAAGATGGATGTCATATTTTATTTTGAAGTGGATCACGTGATCTCTCCATATTATATGGGTCTCCACACACATTATTATTTTAATTTTTATTTAAATTACCGAACATATTTTTTGCTGAATTTTTTATTTATTTATTTTGTTGGATAATTTGAATATTTCCTAAAACTTTCGAAGCAATTTGTGAATTTTAACTTTGCTTAAAAAATGCTTGAAAATTTAGGTTCCACAGGGTTCAATGTATTTCATTTTTTCAACCCGGGTTCAATCCAAAACTAATTGGGTGATATTTATTATTCATTTACATTCCCAAATATCCCACAGACCGTCTCAACAACATACTAAAAATTTCATCTTGATAAAGTCACTTTTATGGCAGTTATCATGCGAATGGACAGACAGAATGAACAAAATCATAAACACTTTTCAACTATGTTGTAAAGTGTTAATAAATAAAAATATCAACTGGTTTCAGAAGTAAAAATAGTCGATACTGTTAATTTTTTTATTATATGCTGCTTTTAACAAAGGTATTTGAATTTTATGCTTTAGCAGCAGTTTGAGTTGCACGTAAATTTGAAGGAATTTGTCCTATGGATGCTGTTTAAACATTGTTGGAAAATAACATTGTTCTTCTATCTTTCTGATAGTGTCAAGATGGAAATTGATAATATTTTGATCACTAGGGAATTAAGAGATGTGTGAAAATCACTCAAAATCATGCTAAAACATAAAATAACAAAAAACTAATTCGAATAAGAAACTATTACCAAAGTGCACCTTCCTGGATTCTGAAGTACTTGTGTACCAAATTTCATTGCTGTACGATGCGTAGATTTCCTGCTACAGACTGCACACACACACAGACATTGTTTATTATGCAAGATGGTGAACAATTGGGAAAAAAGTTACTTAGTAGCAGGTTGTTACGATAGACACTGTATTTGCATGTGATTGTATAAAAATCAGGATACGGATATGCAGAAATGGGAGTGGCATGCTCAATGCTTTGATCTTAATTCAACTTATGCAATTTGAGATGAACCTGAAAGTTGAGTGTAGGTCAGCCAAAATAACACATCCATAACTTGTTACTAGAGAAAATCATTGTGAAAAAATGCCCAAGAGGTTTCAAGGTGTAATTTTCATCAAATATGGGCTTACACCATCATCACTCATCATGCCTCGTGGCACATAAGGCCTTCAGCTTGCGTCGTCACCCTGGTTGATCCTGTGCCGCAGTCCTTGCTTCTGACCAGCTTGCCCATCCCATCAAATTTCTCTCTTGTTCTATTAGTTTCCTCCAAGTTAGCTTGTGTCGACCCCGAGATCGTTATCTCTTGGGTGCCCAAGTAGATACCACAGCAGGGATGTTATGCTGTGGCATTCTTAAGACATGTCCAGTAAGTCCAAAATACTCCCAACATTTTGTCTGCCAGGTATTCAACTTGTTGCATTGAGCCTTTGTTAATTTCCATGTTTCGGCTCCATACAGTAAAACACTCTTCACTAAGGAATTAAAAAAGTTGATTTTGGTTTTTCAATTAAGGTTTGTAGCTCTCCATACTTTTAGTTTTCTGAAACAATGCTGAGTTTTTGCAATTCTTATTTTGATTTCTTTATCTGTTCCACTCTCCTTGTTCACCAGTACTCCAAGATAAGTAAAGCTATTTACATCTTCATCATGTAGTTTTCCATTTTCAGAAGTTTTTTCATTACCTAATTCTTAAGACTTTTGTTTTACTTTTACTGATTCGTAAACCAATAGTTTTAGCAAACTTGTTAAGGCCATTAGTTTTCTGGGCACCCCTATTAATATTGCAATAGACGTACTATTACTAAAAAACTACTGTCCCTTGAGACTTTCTTCCACCGTAGTGTATACCTTTTGGAAATATGTTTTTGTATTTACAAGATACAATGAGAAGTTATCAATTGGTAAATTTTTACATTAGACTTTGATTGAGTAAAGGATATTCAAATCACAATTTCTTTCTACACTCAAATTAATGTGAACAAATTCATTTATGCCTTGGAAATCCTGTATTGTGACTTTAGCACTGGTTAGCCCTTCTGTTAGTCAAAATTTGTCTTATGAGGATACAATACATGGTAATGTATAGGGAAAATATTGTAATACAAGGTGCTTTAAAAAATTGCTTTTATAAAGCATGCAATTTTTTCTTCTAACAATGATATATTACAATGAACAGAGAAAAATGAGTATAGGTATGATATCTTTCGTTCTGTGAAGGGATTCTATGTAAAAATTAACTAAATGGTACTTAAAAAACCTTTTATATTTTTATTTTTCAAATGCTGAAAACATTATATCTGTAAAATGTGTTTTTCATTTAAGAACAGAAATGCTTTTGAATGACCCTGTACCTTTGTTAATCTTATTCCTGATTAAATATTTTTCTTGAAGATAGAGCTTAAGTGAAACATATCACTCAATTTATTATGCATGTGTATAATATCTACTAATGTAGCAAAAAAAGTCCACTGTTCCCTCATGTTTATATAATCAAGTAATCTATATATTTAAACTTTACTTTTGTCTCCAATTTTTTTACGATCTACAAAAGATAGTGCGTAATATTGCATAATTTGCCATACTTACAAAGTTCAATTTGTTGACTAAAATTTTACACTATTTTCACTTTCAAGGTTTCAATTACTTTGCCATTTTTTTTTTATTAATGTATGCATTAAGCTTGTAAAATTTGTTAACTTTCAAACGGATAAAAATCTAGAACTTCTCAATGACTCAACCACTAATATAGGTTGTAGATGTAGTTTATCAGATGTTCAATTTGTACTTAGATTGCTCTTTTAATTGTAATGATGTTTTCTTTTTTTGTACAATTTAAAAATAGGATGCAAAATATGTATCATGTTTTAAGTCAAATTCTATTTTATTTTCTAATTATACATATTTTAATCTCTTTCTGTTATTGGCTAAAATATATATACTGAGAAAATAAAATAGATTTGTACTTATATGAAAAAAAAAATATTGTTTCTACCAGCACTTAATGCCTTAGCTCTGTTGTTGAGATCTGCACACATTCAAATTTTAGACTTTTACCAGACATGACAGAAATAGAGCCTGAAGACATTTTGCATTTCTTAAACCCAGTCCAGCCTTAAACACTTTGAGCCAAGACTCAATCTAATTCGAACCTTTTTTCAGGTATATCTAAAATTATAAACAGGATCAATTTAAAGCAAGTAAGTGCTCAACTGATCATTCATCAGCACATGTGAATCATGGGTTTGTGATAATTGTTGTTCGTCACCACGGTGCAGGTGATAAATGATCATTGATCACAAAACTCCTTAAGCAATTTTTCTGGTACTTCAAATCCAGTAACAATACAGATCATCGCCTAAACCATGCTGATGAGCAGTAATGATTATAAAACCATGGTCCATAGATGATGATATATACACCTGTCAGTGAATTAGAAACACAGGTTCAATAATTTATTGAACTGCCTTTAGCCCGAATTACAGCACATTTGCAGTTAGGCAAGGATTCTACAAAGTGCTGGAGTGCCTTTAAGTCACAAGGATACCAGGCATTGAAGAAGCAGATCGTAAGCTCCTGTACAGTTGATGGTAGAGGAGATTGTTGTCGGATGTGTTTTTCCAATATGTCCCAAACGTTCTTGATAGGGTTTAAATCTGGACTTTGCAGTGGTCAAAGTCATGCTCTGTGAACTACTGTTACATGGTTTCTGTACGGTGGATGGTAGCTAAAAATGCAACATTGCAGGGTGAACATGATCGGCTAGAATGCTAAAGACACCCGACCTTCTGGAAACACCAGGGGACCAGTACCAAACCAGCAGAACATTCCTCACATTACAACCTTAACTGTAACGAACAAGGCAAGATGGTTTCATGGGGCTCTTGCCACACTTTCCGCCTGCTGTCTGTACAAAACAAGGTGTAGTGCGATTCATCAGACCACATAACCTTCTTTCAATCTTCGGATGTCCAGTGTCACCATTCCCGGCACTATTGCAAGCATATTTCCAAGTTCTTTGCTGAAATGAGAGGTTTTCACACAGGCATGCGACTGATTACACCAATTCGTTGCAATTGCCTGTACATTGTTCGGTTGGGATGAATCTTCCATTAATTGCTGCATAGTAGATGCCCTTTTCTGCCATACAAACCATTTGAGATGCCACCAATCACAGGCTTGATTGATGGTTTTCTTCAATCCACAGTTTCTTTCCAACTGTTATACACTTCGAATATCTCACCTTTCTATAAGCTAGTAAGTTGTTCTGTGGTTTCTGCCAAACAGGTCCCCCACAATAAGACCTTTTTCAAACAGAAACAAATCTGTTCATCAAATATTCCTCATTTTGCTCCACTTCTTTTAGAACCACACACAGACAGCGGTGTTGCAACAGGATGGTCACAAGAATTTAATTTTGAAATTCCCCCTCAAAGGATGTTTATCGTGGTCACGTCACCTGTTGATGAAAACTCTCCCTCAGAAGTATATTTAAAGGAGATGAGTGATGGATCTTGTAACCTTTAGTTGAAAAATGTGACATCATAGAATGAGCAAGCATTGTTCATTCTGCTAAAAGAAAACTATAACGTCGGAAACTGAAAATTTTTTTTTGCAGAAATTCACAGTTTTCCCCCGACTTTCAACGGAATTCCCTGATAATTCCAGGTTTTCCAGGTCTGTGGTCATCATCCCGTGTACTTCCCATAATCAACATATTTTCTATACATCCACCTGCTACTAACATTTTCATACATGTTCCCAGATTTCTAATTCAATGGCTGGTGTGTGTAGATTGAGTGATTTAAGCACTTTCTTGTTTTTATGCAATGTCCTGTTTATAAAGGAGGATACTTGTCACTGTAGGAACTGTGTCTACTTGCTTATAATAATTGTGTAAAAAGGTCAAGTTTTTCTTTCAACATTGCTGGAATTAACAATTTTTATATATTTTGCATTAATGCTCATTAATAAATTCTAAGTCATTAACTTTATTTGACCTGAAATTTTCAAACAGAAATGAAGGCCTAAATCTACCTTCTGGCCTGGTCCATACAAATCTCTATTCTGTAGTATCTACATAACTTATCTGATAAGCCTATAAAAATTAGAGAACATCAGTTGGCGTGTACTCTTATTATGTACATTCGCTTCTGCGTCTACAGACACACTTGTAATAAGAGTGATTTATTTTGAAATAGGAAATGCGCTAATTTCTAGGCTAAAAACATGTAATTAATATATACATTTAAAGGGGAGCACAGTACTTTCTTTGTATTATGTGTTAAGTGCATAAATCTGCTTATTAGGCTTTTAATTTTCTTGAATCTATGTGAATTTTATGAATACTTTTGTGTTTTATTATATGAAATGAAAGTCATTTGTTTTCAAAGTATAATATTTTAATGTGGTATTTTACTAGAAATTAATTTTATGCTTGCAAAATATAAACCATTTATTTTGATTTAATGTTTTTTAGAATCTTAAAAAAAAAATGTGTGCCAACTGCTTAGTGCTCAATTTAATGTTTTTATTTTATACACTAAGAGTGGTATATTTTTAAACATATTTATTTTTACATATGCTATGCTTTTTAGTTTAAAATATTTATAGGATATTGCAGAATTTTATAAAGGATGTTTTTAGACTGCCAGAGGACAATTTAATTACAGCCATCTGGCAAAACATTTTTGATTTTAACAAATATTTTTCTTATGTATTTCATGTTTTGAAACTTCTTTCCAGTATATTCTTTTATAAAATCAGCTTGTATTAGACCGTTCTTTTAAATTTTAAGCACTTGTGGTTTTTATTAGTTTTAAAGTCATAATGCACATTCATCATTTGTTATTGAATAATTATTTTCTAATAAGTATATTTCTCATAAATATAATTTTTTTTTGAACTCAAATATGGAGTGTTTTAAATTTATGAATACTTAAATATCTATGTCATGTTTGAAATAATATAAAGCATAAATTGAACGAAAATGAAACAAAATTAAAAAATCCTATTTCAAGTTTAGTTTAATTACATTTTATTCATTCATTATAAATATTGAAATGTTAAGTTTTTCTGTTCATTTAAAGAGGTATTACTCTGAAACATTTTTACTCTAGTGCAGAGGTCCTCAATGTGTAACCTGTGAACAAACACCACTGTTCCATGCAGGTGCTCTTCATACAGCCATAAAGTTTAACTTGAGAGTGCCTACTTTTAATATTCAACCTTTTTGTTCATGAAAAGAGCATAAAATGGCATATATATTTATTAAACATATATTAGTAATTCTAATGCTCAATAATATCTTTATGATGTTATTACATGGAGCAATTCCTTCCAGCAATTTTTCAGCAACACCATGCATTTCAATGGAAAGAAATCTCGCCACCGAATTGTAGCAATTCTTTCGTACTTGACAACAAAATTGCTCAATTTCTGAGTGGCGAACCATTCGGAGGACAATAAGATTGGATGTCATTCCGCTCCACCTTCCCTCTCCTCATTTGCATTCAAGATGACAACTGCAATGCAAGTGCATTAAAACAGCTCAACTAAACTAAGTTAGAATCTGGAGACGGAAAAAAAAATAATAGAACTTGTAACAAATTACAGACACCTGTGGGATTTATAAAAGATCCAAATTATATGAAGATACACACTAAAGAATGCTTTCTGAAATCAGCGGCATTAGAGAGGCGTGTTAGAAAGGAGGGGGCCTAAAATATCATTGCTGGACGGAATTACTGAAGTCTGTTGATGGAGAAATAATAATAGAACTTTTACCGAATTACAGACACCTTTAGGATATAAAAGATTCAAATTATATGAAAAACACACTAAAGAATGCTTTCTGGAATGAAATTGGCAGCATTAGAGAGAAGGGGCCTGTTAAAGAGGGGGGGCTAAAAAAGTATTATTGATGGGCGGAATTGCCGAAGTTCGGCAATAAAAATTGCCCTGTTTAATAACACTATTATATAGAATTTATGCTCATGTACGCCCAATAGGTTAGATAAAAAATAAACAATAATAAACTCTTTTTGTCTAAATCTTGCATTAATATTGACTTTATTTGCAAGTTTTGTAATCGTAATGTATTTAATTTTTTTTTATGACTTTTTAATCAGGCATTTAAAATTGCTTACTTTTGTAATCATTTTAAAGAAGGTCTAATCTAATGTGATGGATTTTTTTTTATGTATGTAAACTATATCATAAAATCTATACATTGCTTAAATTATTTAATCTAAATTATTCTGCATAAAATGAAATTTTAGTTTAAACTCAGACCCAAAAATTAGAAAAATTCTGAAAGAACAAACATTCTTATTATGCTGATAATTTATGTGCCAAGTAAAAAAAAAAAAAAAACAATTTTGGAAAAGATTTAGCATAAAACAAGTGCTCTAAACTTTTTAAAGGTTGTTAACTCCTGCTTAGAGTACTATTATACTTACGGTTTTCAGTTATATATGGATTTATTTTTGTAATCGCAAGGATAATTTTTGCATTTATCTTTTGTGAAGTATTTATTTCAAGTTGTAAGATGAATTAATTTTGATAACAGTATAGATCAAAATACTTTTTATTTTGTGATCAAAAGTTATATTTTATAGTTAATATCTTGATCTTCAGAAATAGAATTATTGTTTACTAGAGGTTTTGTTTAAGTATAACATTTTAGCAGTTTTAAGATTTTATTCGATGTTCAAATATATTGAAATAAACATTTTATATAGTTATGGTACTTTTTCTTTTATATGAAAATTCAAATGCTTTTAATACTTTGAAACAATGTTTTCAATCATTATTAATACACACAAAAAAATTTAATGCTGCTACAGTTACTTAACTAATGTTTAAAATTTTAATAATAAATAAAATTATCCAGCACTATTACCCTCATCATAGTGGCCATTACATTTCCTAGCAGCTAGCCAGTTTTCCAATCTTTTTTATACATTGTACCCCCAACTTTGTAATATTTTATACACTGTTTCCATTTCCCTATAGGAAAGAGTAGGAATTAAAATATTTTGATAAACGTTTTGCTGTTACAGAATCTTTGGTTGTGTTGAAGACCCAGACCGTCCGACTCGTCACCAAGGACTTGAGCATCTATTTGGACGGCCGGAGAATCTTTGGTTGTGTAAAAAAGCTCAAAACAAAAATTTGGGACCTAGATGCAAAATACGGAAACCTAGAAATTAAAATCATTTCCATAACGTGAAAACCGATTTTTAAAATTTGAATTATTTTTTTTTGTTATTTGATGTTTAATGCGATTTCGACTGTTTTTCTGTTTTTTCCCCACCATCTAGACATCGTAGAAAAAAAACAAATCACATGACCGGAAAGAGCATAAAATTGTGAGTAAAAATATATCAATTTCAAATCTCTGGGACAAATTCTAATATTTTTTAAAGATTTTAAAACAAGTCACTTTTGGCTAAAAAAACCTAACTTTCGTTTTTAAATCCTCGCGACGGGAAAAGTACCGATAATTTCGATTAATAATTTACATTTTTAGAAAGCTCAAAGATCAGGCTTTCTTACAAGCCCAATTTGGTCAAGAAATAAGAAAAAGTAGCCGCACAATCCGAATTTTAAAGAAGTAGTGATTTTCAATTTCTCGGCCAAACCGTGAAAGCAGGGATCGATTTTTCATCCACATGCACGCGCAGATGCACAGTGTTTCTATGGTGGAGAGGAGGTGGGCCAGGTTATGGTGGCCGAGGTTACGTCAGATACATTTAGCGAAATCGAATGGACCATTCGATATTTGTGCCTGCCAAATAATGAATGTACGTCATTAATTTCAATTTGCTTGAAATGCATTTATTAATTTTTTTAAAATGTCATTTTTTCTTACAACTCAACCCAAACCTCTAACTTTGTTGTGTTAGCAGTTTCTTTGGAGCGGTTTATCCGTATCAAGATAAGAATTTATTTTACTTCATTATTGTTCTTTTAAGAACATAAACTTATCTTTCTCTTTTTATAACATTACGTATTAAGGGTATTTTCACGTTTATAGTATATTTTATTTATATTGTTTTAAAATTGTTCTGATTTAAACAGGAGCTATACACTCAAACCTGTTTTTGTGTGGTGGATAGGGACCGCATAAAAAAAAATCGCACAAAACTTCACGAGTAGCTGTAAAAAATAGTTTTCGCAACACAATTAAAAAGTATTTTTTTTTATGCGGTGAATAGGGACCGCATAAAAAGTCTCACGTAGAAAATAACTCAAAACCTTACGAAATAACTGGGAATTGCTTTTTTAAACGAAATCAAGACACAAGGCTTGGCAGCTACTTGGAATCTCGTCAAACCTTTTGGAATCTATTTAGAAAACACACATGCGAACATTTTTAAATATTTTATTTACATATGTACTTATTTTACACATACAAAACTTTTCAAAATGTATAACCATTATCCTTCGTAGTCTGACAATACGCGAACTTTCTTGTGGTAAACTGGTTCAAAATCGCTTTCATCACTTGAAGATACTACCTCGCACTCGCTTAGAGTTGACTTTTTTTCAGTTACCATGTAGTGGGTGATCAGTTTTTGCGACGACTATTGTTTCACTAGACGCTTGTATATGTCTCGGTAGCCAGATATACAAGATTGAAGCTCCTTTTGGAATTTTGAAGTTCTTTCAGAATTGGCATTGATTGCAAGAAAATGACATTCTAATTTATGGCAAAGTTGGAGTCCTGCATAGATTTTATCTGCTGTCATGTTCCAATTTGATTGAAATTTTCATATACCGCACAAAAAAAATCACACAAAAAAAGACCGCATAAAAACAGGTTTGAGTGTATATTGTTCTGATTTAACAGGTTTTTGACTTCTATTCTACAATTGTATTTAGATTTTTGTTTAATTTGTAAACATTCTATTCAGTTTAGAGTTTATTTTAACAGTGGACTATTATGGGTGTTTATAATTTTGTTTCATGTTTTTATTAAAAACAAAAAAGCTTTTTAATATATATACAAACTTAAATAATGAATGTTTTTGTTTTTGGAATACATTATTTTTCATCTTAAAATTAAATTATTGGTGTTAACGTCATTAAACTAAAACAAACCATCCATTTTATTGGAATGTATTCATCCATTTTATTGGCACCAGCGAGTTTGCCACAGTTAGAATTTTCAAGGGTAGCGAACAGGCTGGTCGCCGAAGGCGGCTAGTAGGTAATAATTTTCTTTTTATCCAAAGACATGAAAGCTGAAAAAGTTGAGTATGATAAAACATGTTTATATTATGTATAATACATTGCATATTTATGTTCATATTAAACACAGTCTTTATTTATTTATTTTTTTAATCAAAACTGGGCACATATAAAACTAAAAGTGGCATTCTTAAAATTTCTTTTTTAAAAACAATTTAAAAAATAATTTACATTTTTTTCTGTAATAGTATTTGTTTCCCTTAAAGCAGACGTAAAGCCTATGAACAGGTATGAGGTAGGATAGAACTCCGATTGCAGATAAGATGCAACCAAACCAGCATCGAATTTCATAAAGATTGAGATCAGGCTGCTATGGATACGTTCAGATTCGCAGAACTTGCTTAAGAGTGGGTAATCCCAAAGCTAGGACTCCATTGCATTTAACAGCAGCAGACTGGTTTCACACATTCATGGACCAGTCATGCGTTTTATTTATGAAGTAGCCAATACTTGCAAAGACAACATATTTAGAGATTAAAATTTTAATGAATGTATACTAGTTATACCAGAAATAATTGGAAACTATGCTTTTCTGGGGTTTTCTATATGTGGAATTAAGTGATGCACAAACACTGAAATGTCATAAAAGTTTAAATTTTTATTTAAAAAAAAAAATGTGATGGTAACAGTACGAGTAAATTATAGCTAACAAAATATATTTTAAGACATTAGGAATGCTAGTTTTGTCCTTGCAAAAGTGCTTCAGTGCCAAATAGCAGTTGCTGCAGTGACAATAAGAAAACTTGTTATGTGCCACATTTGAACTAAGAATCTTCCTTATGTCTTCACACAATTCAAATGAGAATTTGATGTCAACTGCATGTATGATTTATAGTTGCATCATGTGTTTTTAAAATCATGGTTTATATATAACAAGTTTTTGTTGCCACTGCAGTAACAGTTATTTGGTGTTGATTCTTTTACAAGAACAAATTCAGTATCTATTGTCTTCCCCAGAATTTTTTGGCAGTCAAGTAATAAACAGTAGGTTTTTGTTATAGTTATTGGTTTTTTCTATTCATCAGTCATTTAACCGATTTGGCTAAAAGTTTCTAGTAAGAACACCAGATAACATTTTTCATACAGCAGTTTACAACCTTTTGGAGACAAGTTCCTTAAAAAATAAATTCTGCATTACAAACCCTTCTAATCCATTGTATAACAAAATAAACATTAAATCAAATTGTCGCATGTATATTTAATACTTAAAAATGCAAATATATGAAAAAATAGTGCCTATATCAATGGTACTCAAAACCAGAGCTCTGTGAGCCTATGCATAGGGTGTTTCATGATAACAAAAACTTACGAAAGAAGTATAATTTGACACTTTAAGTAATTAAGTAAAAAAAAATATTAAATTAAGGTTTAACTTGATTCATAGCCACCTTTATCTAAAATTGCCTGTTCTTTCCTCCACAAAAATAGGCAACAATCCCAGCTCTAAAATGACCACTAGGTGGTACTAGTTATTATCTAAAACAATGTTCTTCCATTTGAGTATATGTGTTACCTGGAAGGATTCGTTATATTTATTTAATTTTGATCTTGTTTTCAAATTTTCTGACTGATTTTTCTTGTATATTTAAATTGGAATATCTTACTTTTACTATGGTTTATTGTGTAGTGCCCTTTTGTACATCAAATAGCACGAAAGACTGTATAAGTCTTTTTGAATTTCCCTCGAAAGTTAATCGTCGGGAGAAATGAATTAAAGCAGAGGTTTTTCAGAGAAAGTTTGTATACATGTATAATTTCGGCACAAATTATACTGTCAACATACCTAGGTTGAAATGTGAACATTTGAAATGTATCTTGTTTTTAAAAATTAAGAAGTTGTTGACTTTTCAAGGAAGGTTTGTACACAAATAACAGTATAATTTTGGCACAAATTAAACTCTATTATGAGCAATTGATCAAAAAAGAACCATCACTGCTAGTTGACACAATCAAACATGGCAAATATTGGCTGGGGTTTATATACTTTGTATATAACACTATAAATTTAAAATTTTTATATGTTTTCATTAAAAATTTCATATTGATATCTATAATGAATTTTTTTTATGTTTGTTTACATCTTATTGTATGCAAATTCAAATCAGAAGTAATCAGATTAACCCTGAGTGAAGCTGGAATTTCTATTTAGCAATGTATCTATCTATCAAGATATCAAATTCACATTGTCTACAGTCTTTTAAATCTTCATCTTGTTCTAGCTGTCACCCCTCGATGACGATACATAACATCTTTTGTGGGTATATTCAACTTTTCATGGTTTCAACTTTTTAACAATAGAAAAAGAGGAAATGAACAAGCATTTTAGATAAAGGTGGCTATGCTTGATTTATAAATAAAACAATGAAGCATTTTGAAAGGTATTTAATTGGCCAGGTAGTTATGTGATAGTTGTATTTAAGAAAGAGTTTTACAAGTATAAGAGTTCTACTTAGGAAAGGAAATTTTGTTGAAGTAGAAAATTTTCATAGCAGCAAAGAATTAATTATTCAGTTGAAACATTACCAGCATATCCACTTTAACTGCACACCACTGCAACTCATAGGGTTGTCAGATAAAAATTTTGAAAAAATAGTCAAACAATAGAAAGATGCCAAACCAGTTAATTTTTATTTAATCACATTACATGATAATATGTACATGTATCTATAAACAATAAAATGTTTTTTGTTAACAATTTTGTGTAAAACAATTATATTGACACAAAATCATTACAAAATACATGCACAATGTTTGTTTGTAACTAGTAATGTAGTCCATTTTTAATTAACAAATAGAAATATAATAAATACTTTTCTAATATTTCCTTTAAAAGCATGAGTTAGTTAGTTATTTATGAACTCAAGTGTTTTACACATTAATTTTGTAATTTATCCCTGTTAAACCTAATGTGTCAGCCAATTAGGGATGTTCTTTTCTCCTATAAGAAATTTTCATCCCCCACCCCCACTGAAGGAAACATTGAAAAATGAAAACTTTTAAATTTTAATACATTTTATGAATTGGCAAAGTTATCTCTCAATGCTATATATTAAACCTGGTGGTTTTTGCTGTGTTACAATGCGGTTCAACATACAGGTGAACAAACCAATTACGATAGGTATGTTTTTCATATTTATAGGATACAAATACACTTAAAAATGAAGAGCTGGAAGGAAAAAATGGACAAATAAAACAGTCATGCCTTAACTTGGAAGTAAGATCATTAACCAGTTTTGGGGGAATTTTTCCTAATATGAAAGGATGTGATAAACCAAAACCATTTAACAGTATGGTTTCTTTGCCCATTCTATTCAAATATTAGTCATGATGCCTGAAGAAGCTCTTAAAAAGTATAACTTCAAAATGGTTTTCTCTTTGAACAATAAACTTAATTTTTTTTTTCTTACTTAGTTCTTTCAAGTTTAATGGGATATATGTGTCCCATTTAAACTTTGAAATTTTATGATAGAACATTTATTTATCTTATATATATCACATAGGACAACTTTCCACAGATTTTCTTAGAATTATAGTTCAGTTTCATCTGTCTTAAAATGTTGGCAATATTTTACAGTTGGCATTGCACTTATTTGAGCAAGAAATTCATGATGGCAAATTTTAAAAACCAATTATCAAAAAGTTTTCAAGCTTGTCTGATTGAATGTTCATGTGGTTCAAAACTAATCAGTAGTAAAACCAAGCTTGTTGGCAATATTTTACAGTTGGCATTGTACTTATTTGAGCAAGAAATTCATGATGGCAAATTTTAAAAACCAATTATCAAAAAGTTTTCAAGCTTGTCTGATTGAATGTTCATGTGGTTCAAAACTAATCAGTAGTAAAACCAAGCTTGTTGGCAATATTTTACAGTTGGCATTGTACTTATTTGAGCAAGAAATTCATGATGGCAAATTTTAAAAACCAATTATCAAAAAGTTTTCAAGCTTGTCTGATTGAATGTTCATGTGGTTCAAAACTAATCAGTAGTAAAACCAAGCTTTCCCCTCACCCCAAGAAATGTTATTTTGAAAGGGGCTAAGGCACAGCTGGATGAATTCTATATGTATCCCAGTGTGAGGCCAAAAATGTAGACACCAATCTATACTATATGCCATCATATTACATTTTGACAATGTGACTTTTTTTACCCTTTATTACTCTCGTTATATACATACTATAATGTATAAGGAAAGTATTGTGACGGATTAAAAAATTCGAATTCAAGTTTTCGATGGGAGAGCATGCTTTAAGCATCCCTGAACATGAATCAAATGTTTTTGAGGTGATGTCTGCGTGTGTGTCAGTGAGTCTGTGGAGACTATATCTCATGAACGAATGGAGCGATTCGAATGAAATTTGGTACAAAAATTATAATCTGTGAATACTGAAAGCTTATTGCTTTTAAACGCAATCAAATGTTCAGAACCCCCCTAAATTTTTGAGTGAAATTTTGAAAAAAAATCATAAAAACCTTTAATAAAGTTACGCAAATTGTCATATGTAATTTTTCATTAGAAAATGATTGACACAAACTTTAGAATGCTAGCATGAACCGTTCTCGAGATACTACACATTTTTCAAATAAATTTATTAGAAAAAATCACATAAATTAATGCATCCTCCAGCAGCTGTTAGATGCATTGCAGTCATAATGGTTCCACATACCTGTGAACATCTTCTAGCATCTTATTGAGTCCCCCCCCCCCCCCCCAGCTGATCTAGCTGCTATCCGTGCTGCACATGGCGGTTACTCCGAATATTAGCTGGTGTTCATAATAATGTGACTGGACTGTGTATTAGAATAGAAAATATTATTTTCCCAAAAATTCAAGATTTTCTCAATGAGCATATTTTAAGACCCCCTGAACCCATTTCGAACATTTTTGGAAAATGCACATAAGGTATGGACACGTTAACTCAAGAATGAATACACCTACCATAATAAAATTTTATGTACATTATGGGAAAAACTGGAACTAGATAGAATTTTAATTATTCTCATGATTATAACCAAAATTATTCGAAGTGTAAGATTTTCATAGTATTATTTCTGATGGAAAATAACGATAATACCCACAACAATGAGGATAGCATACAGTACATGGCAGGATATTGATAATTTGATTAAAACTATGCTATGGATATCAACGATATCAAAATACTATATAAGAAAAGTCTGTCTCTCTGTCCAACTTAGCAACAAATTTGGCAAAATATCACCAGTTTGGCAACATTCAGAAAATGTCATCAAATTGATGAAAATTAAATAGCTTTGGAAAATTAAGTTTTATTTCTTTGATGCATGAATAAAATTGTAATACTGTTGAAGTATTTGCAGTAATTTGAAAATATTTTTTGAATAGATTTCCTCAAAATTTATTGTAATAAAGTGCTAACCATTCAATTTACATTTTGTAAAAATGAATAAATGTGAATGATTTTATTTTCAAATGACAATTTAGAAAATAACATTTTAAAAAAAGAATTACATAATAAAGGTTTCCAATGCCATAGTGAAATGAATAAAACCAAGTCAGTAGATTTAGGATTGAAACAGCCAGAGAGATAATTCTGGTAAACATTTCTCCTACCACATAATATCAGCAAAATATATTGATGCCCAGTTGGCAATGCATTAATGTAATAAATGTAAGATTTTAGTTCAAATTTTGAATTAAAATCCTAATATTAAGTAATTACGATGAAAAAAAAAAGATCCATATGAAAGTCACAAACTCATTAAATTCAAATTTTAGCTTTCAAATTTTACTTTATTTACTTTCTCAATTTGCTAATAATAACATTGAATCTATTATTAGCGGAAGAGCTACCATATCTGAAAATTCCTCTGCATACAGTTTTTAAGTTGACTCCTAGTGCTTATGGTTGCATTCTAGAGCCAGTTTCTTTTCCTATTTCAGCTGTAGAAACTCATAGAGAAAAACCTTCTGTAAGTATACATTTTTAGATTTATGAATGTTTTAATACAACTTGAATCAGAAATTCGAAGAGTATAATTTTAGGAGTGTAACTTGAAATGTGTATGAAGCCAACTAATGCATCCATGAAATATTCTGCTCTTTCGAGTTCCTATATTACTCGGTATATATATATATATATATATATATATATATATATATATATATATAAGATTACAATTTACTGACAATTATTAGGGATGACTAATCCTTAATTTAGAAATGTAAAATATGTGCTTAGAGATTTATTGTCCTATTTAATTTATAATGGCCTAATTTAAAGACTAACTTTGAAAACTAATGAAATGGTACTGTAATACTTATAGAGAGAAAGAAAATTATCCGGAAAAAATTACCTTAAATCATTTTTTAAAAGTCCAGCAATATTTGATTTTGTTAAATGTTTTTTTCTTTCTTTATAACAAAAATATTAACTTGTGGTGATTAGATATATGTATGCAATTTGTTTAGCATTAGCCAGTTGCAGTATGTCAAAGTACACATACACATTTATTTAATGTAAAATAACCAGATTTTTTAGTATAAATTTTATTGCTTAATTCAAGGTACCAAACAGTTCACTATTGTTCAATTATTTTCATGAGCATGGTCAGTATTCATTGCCAGTGCAACAAAATACTAAGCGATATTCTTCGTTTAATAAAAATTTTATTATATTCAAAAGTTCTTTGTACAGTATGGAACCAATTAATTAATTATATAGAAGGCTCGTGACCGGCAATCATTGTGGTATGAATTTGCAATAAAATGGAGGATGTTTGGCTATAAATTTCTCTAATAATTCCTGAAAAAGGGATACGAATGTTTAAATTCCCATTCATCAAGAAAAAAAATGAATATATTGTAGAAGAGATGAAATGTAACAATTTTTCACCATAATCGGCGATAATTACACCAAAACAGGTGAATTCCACAGAGATCACACAGGACATTTTAGAGGTCAGTGGTTGGTGCTGGTTCTTGTTTTCAAGGTGTTTCTCACTTGATTCAACATGGCAGCAACAGGCCAGCCTATATTACAAGAGTTTACCCGAGCAAATGTGTAAAAATGACTGTCGTTTAGAAGGTCAGTATTGTGCCAGATGTTTGCAAGGGTATGTAATATGGTTTCTTCCCAGGCTCTTGCAGCTTTCCACACTTCATCCCTGATGTTAAATTATTTCTGAATTGACTCAATTAATACTTTTCCCACACTCGAGAGTTTCTTCAGAAATGCAGCTTTGTACAAGAATTTCTTTGACCAAAGTATGCTCTCTTCCATAGGTGGAATTAATAAAGCACTACCTAATTTGATTATTTTACCAGGAGTGGTTATACAATCAAGAGAAAAAGGGAGGAGGATGATAAAAAACAAAAAAGTATCTTTCATTGTAAAGCTCAAAAAAAAAAAAAAAAAAATCCATAATTTTTTTTTTACTACTTAAATCTTTTTACAAAAAGTTTCCTACCGAGTTCTAAAAAGCATCAGATTTCAGATAATAGGTCAGGTACTGTACCAAAAGTTCATTTATATGGAGATCTCAATTTGATATAGTTTTAAATACATGTAATATAAACAAATAAATCAAAATGCATGAGTATAAAAATATAGCATCCTATAAATAAAAAAAAAAAATTCCAATCTTGTAGAATCCTGGGACTGTAACAAATGTCTGGAATTGCAATCCCTAATTATTATCACTTTTTCTTTCATTAATGCTTTATTTCTTTTCTAATTTTTAAAATAAGATAGCACTTGCATTTTAAGCTTTAGTAAAGTCTAAATCATAATTAGTATTTCCCTTGCTCCCAACATAGCCGAATCTATTAACAGGCACACCTGGCCCCATTGCCCATGGGTGCCTAGGCAATAAAATGTACCTCTAATCACTTTATTTACATTAAGGAGAATGCAAATATATGTACTATATTGTCTAGTGACACCAAAGATACAAATTCAGCTTTGAATACCAAATACCAGTGAGAAATAAACATTTAGAATCATTAACAAATACATGCCAATTTTTTTGTACTTCTTTGATAGAAGTAGACATATGAAAATTAGGTAACTATGTTTGTTTCAATGGCATTATGAGCCTTCTTCATCAGGTTGGAAGCAGTGTGTACTAACTTGAAAGAATAAATACAACTGTTGTATAGGCAAGCCACTAAGGAAATTTTAGAGAAAAGCAGTGTTATGGATTTTTGGGAAAAAAGGAGTTGCTAGGGAAATTTTTATAAGCCCAAAACAAAACTTCTCAGGAAAGAAACACATAAAGCTGAAAACTGCAGAACATTTTCATCTCTTATCCAATTACGGGCAGTTCATTTTTATTTAATGATTGTTTCTTCTCAATTCCTGTAAACATTGCATTATATGGTATTTTATCAGCCCAAAATTATGAAAATTTAAATATCCAATTATGAAATATAAACCTGTGATTGAAAGTGCTTCGCAATAAACTTAGTTTATTTTGGTCTTGGAACTAAATCTAAGGAGGCAAGGAGTTGGGTTAGATTTCATATAAGAACTTTTGGTAAGGACAAAATGCAAATGTTAAATTTTAAAGAATCTATTTAATTAAATAGTATCAACATACATAATTTTATCTCCAACAGTAAATTTGTAAAAATTAAAATAGATAGATCAAATAATCCAACAAAATAGTATATCTTAAAAAAGTAATTAACTGTTTGTTAAAAAGATGCAAGCTGATGGTAACAAAGTCATTAAAGAAATCTGAAAATAAGAGCAGCATTTTAGGAGAATCAAAAGATTAAACAGGGGAGAAGTTGACCTCATACGTACTTCATGTACAGCTATAAGTTTCCTTCCCTTCATACAGCAGAAATTTAGGCCTTTAGAAATTAATAATTTAAGAACATCGGCACAAAGAATAGTATATATAGGCATAAAAAATGGTCTAGTACACTATTTCATTGTTCTCGGATATGTTTTCACTATGGAATGAGTGTCATAATATTACATTTACAGGCATGCATCAAGGAAATTAGCTGATATATGCATATATATATATGCAAGAGCAATTTAATGCAGAATCACCCTCAGGATGAGGCCAAAAAATCGGCATCAGAACGAGCTGTCTGTCCATTTCTAAAATATTTGAAAAAGTACATTGGAACAAGTCCAAATCCCACATATGAAGTCAAAAAAGTACCATGTGACTTTTCAACCATTGCATTTGTAACGTAGAGTATTATACCCTAATTTGTAGCCATTAATGAATGTTTACGTCTGTGGTCGGCCAGAAAACCACATACATGTACATATGTCCTTAAAATGTTCACATTTTGAGCTGGAAAATTTAACTGGCAGTCTTTTGTGTAGAAAAGTTAGGCTTTTACAGCATAATTAAAAGATGAGGTAGATATGTAACCCTTTCCAGACTGCAACTGGTAGAAAGAAGTGTTTGTTCCCAGCAGCATGCACTTTTCAGGAAAGAAGTGCCAGGGCCAGGGTTTTTGTTACTAAGCCTAAATTCGTTAAAAAAATTTATAGCAAATCCAGATTTATATGTATTGACTTGATTTTTTTGTATATATTATGAAATAGATACTGAAGTTTATTACACAAAAACATTTGTTTTATATTCTTTTGAATAATTGTCTAAATTCAAATTTTACATTTGCATATAAAAGAAGTAAAATTACATGATACACATATACAGTGCTTAAGAATAACAATACAAACCTTCTGTCAAATATTTATGCCATATTATCAAAGTTTTTACTATGTATGCAAAATTTCAAAATATGGATCAACACTAAATTTTACATAACACACTTTACATTCATAATAGACAGTAGTGTCCCCAGATTTACTGAGACCCTAGGCGAACTTTCATGAAAGCTCCATCTGAATAATAAACATAATAAAAAGTCACAAATTGTAATCTAAAAAATCGATTATCCAACGATTTATTCATGTTGTTTTTAACATGTTTCCGAAAAAATGGTCATAGCCAAAGCATTATATACGTAAAGACAGCTGAACACCAATACATAAATGACTAATGGTAAAATGCAGAATTTATTATACAACATATACAATAAAATGTTGGATTAACTATTGTGCTCAAATGAGTCTTGCAAAAAATATGCCAATAAGACCAAATAAAAAGAATGTACAAAATTTTGAGGCCCCCCCCATGAGGTCCCAAGCGGTTGCTTGGACACCCTCGCTTGGCCCTCGGGACACCCCTGATAATAGGAAGTTTTCCAGGAGTTTTTTTTCTGTAACACTTTTTGAACAGATTATACATATTCTCCATGACATTCTACCACTTTTATCCATAGAAAATGTCGAAATGAAATGGTGAGTTTCAGCTGATTTTGGTGTATTACATAGTTTCTAAATTCTAGAGCTGATAATTTTTCACCTTTAATTTTTATTAATAATGCTTTTGCATTTAAAATAGCTATGTCCGAAAATTCCGAAAAACAACTTTCTGTACCATTTTACAGTTTTTCGAAAGGTAGGGCTGGTTCATGACAGAATCTCCTGCATCGACCCCATGCCTTATTTTTGTTATATTGCAGCACACATTTTGATATTGTTGAATTAATACATATATCAATAATTAATATACATATCAATATTATTGCTGAGAAACAGATTTTAAAAATGTAACTCCCTTTCACTATACACTGGACAATAAGAATTCAAATTACGTTTAACATATGGATAACCCAGCTTAAAAATGCAGATAAAAATATCAGGAACCCCCTTCCCTATTCGATAATTCAACACACAAATCCCATGGCTGAAAAAGTAAACAATGTAGTAAATGAGAAAGACGAAAGACCCTTTAAAACCAACATGCACTAAGAGTAACTATACTGATTTGTTTACATTACATCAGCACCCCCCCCACCCATCGAAATAAACTAAAACTAATGCCACTTTTCTGAAGGTAGCCCTAGCATGTGGCCATTATTATTTTTACTGAAAAATAATGCTATCTAGTAGTATTTAAAATTTCAAATAAAACATTCCATCTCTTTGTAACGAATACGTCACATTGGTTCAATAGGCACATTTTCCATGTGTCACAGGGAAAACAAGGCTGGTAAGAGGGAACTGCCCTGTCGCACCAGTGCTATGCTGGTGCCAAACGGGTTAAAGGTAAATTAAAGTTGAAAGTAAATTAGGAAATATTTAAAGCAGGGTTTTGAAGTCAGGAAAACATGTTGAAATGCACGAGTATTACGATATATATTGGGCCAAAATAGTATAGTAATATTGGCAATAAGTCTATATGCTAATATCAATTATTTGCTACTGGGTTTTTGTTTTATGTGAAAACTGTTAAGCTGAATTTTTTATTCCAGGAACCTGGACACTTGGACGAAATATTTTATCTCAAAAGTAGGAAAGAATTACCTCTACAACCACAGGATACAGTTCTGTGTTATTAACTCATTCCTAATGTTAAAAAGGGTAAAAAAAAAAAAATCAGCAATGCACTTATCAGTCTATTGTTTTTACATATTTTACTTAAGTATACTTAAAAAGTAAACTGGTAGTTGTATGTACTTAATTTTCAACATTCCAAGATAAAGTTTTATCTAAGTGCAACAAAGTGTAGGAATATATTTAAATTTGTAGTTGAGGTCTCTTGCCCTGGCATCGTATCAAAGCCCAGTTACAAAGCAAAACATTATGTTTGCAAATGAACAAATATTTTATTACTTTTTTGATCAAGTTATATTTCATATTTTTAAGCTTTATAAACTATGTAAAATGTGAAAAGAACATATTTTTTCTTGTTGCTGTTAAATTTAAAATACAAGCCGTTGAAAAATTTTGATATTAGAAAAGAAAATATATAATAGTTTTTATATTCTTATAAAATGTAAATTTTAAACTATGTAAATACAATTGATTTTTAAAATTAATAACAAATCCATTTGTTTTATATGTTTGTATGTCTCAAGAAAACTGAACTCATTAATAAACTTTTAATGTTTTCAGATAATGTTGAATAGTCAAACAAGATCTGATTTTTAAAAACTTTTTTTCCATTGGAGAATTTTGTGTTTACTTATTTTTTTTAAAAACCAATAAGACTTACTTTTTATTGCATAACATAGCATATTTATACATAGCCAAGATAAATATTTTACTGGCATGAAATTTCTATGTACAGTCACTTACAGAAAACAAAAAGAGCTACCTTCAATATCTTGTGTTCTCTCATCTAATTGATACCATTCAACTTGTCTTTATTCATTCATATTTTTAAATGTAATTGGCTAGTTATAGTTTGTACATGTCTTTCTCTCACATAAAATATATTTCTTTTAATAAAATCTCCTGCATGAATCGATTGTATGTATTGAAAAACCTTTATAAATTAAGATTTTGAGCACACACACACTGTAGGACACTTTTGATTTGGATGCTTTATTTATTTGTTAGGAGAGATTTTTAGCTATGACATTTTAAAATAATTTTTCTGTTACCAATAAATTTGGTTTTATAATTTTAAAAATTTTTTAGTTCTATAGTTGAAAGACAGAAACCGTATTAACTATTACCCATAGTAAATCTATCTGAACCCTCCCCTAAAATCTTACTGCTTGTTCAACAACTTCGAAATTTAACATACAGATGTAGATTATAGGCCCAATAACAACAAAGAAACATATCCCACAACATTTGTTTAAATGTATTTTATCAAAGACAGTAACCAAGACAATGAAAAATACAAAAGTTTTCCCATTTTTAAATTTTAAGGGAGTAAAAAAAATATATTTTTTCCTAGCTGTAGAAAAAGTTATATGACAAACAATTATGAAAAAAAATTCCAGGGATTTATACATTTAGCTAATTAGAAGAGGGAGGGGGGGGGGGGGGGACTAATAGAAAAATATAAAATCTTTCAGTTTTGAAGCCACTAGGAGGAAAAGAGAGGCAGGGCAGCAAAAGAATAAGTTTTCATTTTTTCTTAGTTGTGAAATAGATAATAAACAATTAAGAAAACACATCATTCAAGTACAGATGTTTCATATTCATTAGAAAGAGCAGAATAATAAAATGTGGGGGAGGGGCAAAAACTAAAATACAATAGACATATTTGAGTGGGATATTAAAAAATAGGGCACATCAGACCAAGAGAAAAATGTAATATTCAGCAAAAATTACTCTATTAATAATTTTTTGTAAATGGTGTGGAAAACCTAGACCTCCCGACCCAAAGCTTTAGAGCAAGCAGCAGCAGGATGGTTGGGAAAGTTTTGTACATGGTGTAAAAAAGAACAAGGGTTTGAATCAAATAAATGTTAAACAGGAATGTCAAATTAGAGGTACAAACAGGACTAAGAGAAAAATGCAAATTTTATAATTTTGTATTCTATATATGAATTAAGTACTTTTAACTATGGAACTCTTAATGAATAACACAGTACTTATTTTCTAAATGACTAGTTGTGCTACAAAACATAGATATGCAACATATCAAAATTTTTGCAATGCATTTATTTGCACAATTTTAATTCTAAAATTTTCGAATAAATTTTAAAAATATAAAATTGGTTAAAAAAAAATAGCAGCAATTTAAGAATCCAAAAGTACAATAAATCAACTGTGGCACAAAGCATCTGCTAATTTAATTTGTTTAATTCTAATATTTGAATCTGTTTGGTTTTTTTTTTTTATTTTACTTGCTTGCTAGAAACCAAACTCTTTAGTGTTCTAATTGGTAAAATATGCATTAGATCTGCTTCAAACTTAAATCCAAGAATTTCCAAAGTGTATGACTGATTGATGCATAAAAATCCCAAATTTTACCAGAGAAAATCCAGCTTTGTGATAAGTGTATAATATAAACAAACTCTAACTAGCCAAGTTGAAATTTTTTTTTTGTAGGTGACTACATAATAAATTGCTATAAACTTATCTATGCAAAATAGGAAAGTTGTTCTACAGGTCTTGCATTTTATGAATTAGTACTTATTTAAATAGCCATTTTTCTTAAGAGACTTTTGAATACCATTCTTTATCTCCACTTAAGAAGTAGGCATTTATTTTTTAGAGCTTAAGTTTATCAAATTGAAGCCTTAACAAGGGCACTATTTGATAACTCTTCTCAGTTAGTTGTATTTAAAGTTTTAGCTTTGTTTAAAGAGTCTTAGCCATTTTTATGCTATTTATTTTTGTGCAGATATGTGCAATAAAGTTTATATAAACATATATTTGTTGAATTTTATTATAACCCTTTCTATCAACACACAATTAACACTAACATGCTTGAACAAGAAAAAAAGAGGGGAAATGTTATATCAATAAGAAATAATTAGAGTAATAGTAGATTTATAATCGTAAGGAAAAAGGGGAAGAATTATTTAATTTATGACTCACTTTACCAGTACATGTTATTTTATCTATCAGTGCATGTGATAAAAAGACGACACATCATTTAGTGTTTTGTCAATGTTTTAAATTCAAAAAACATAACTCCATAGCTGCCAACCCTGAGAATAAAAAATTAGGAACACTTTACGCGAAAAAAATGACACGCAATAGTTGCACATAAAAAATATATACGTGGGTGTCTCCAGCATGGGAGTACTTGCCCCCCCCCCCCCCCACACACACACAATTGAAATTAGCATGTCAGTATTTCTTAGCCTATGTATTATGTATTGACAGTGATTTTGCAACCCCCCCCCCCCCCCACACTGGAAGAAAGTTGGTGAAACCTATATATATATATAATTAATCTTAATAAAAAAAATTAAGACCTCATGAGATAAGAATTTTGAAACATACATGAAATGCATAATTTTTTTACACCCATAAAATTATAACTATATTTGTTCTCCTTAAATACATCAATATTCAACTAAAAGTAAAATTAAACTATTTTTATATTTGAAAAAAAAATTTCATTACACTATTACAAAGTACAACAAAAACAAATTAAGAATCTTTTTGGTGTATTGATACATAAGTAGCAGATTTGGCCTTTTTCAAGAAATTGGCATCATATGTTTGTTCATAGCAAGCACCATTTATCCGAGATTTGGCAATTAAAGTAGACTGTAAAGTTGAAATACTCATGGAACTTCTAAAATCAGTTTTGTTTCTTTTTACAAGGCTAAAAATTCGTTCACATGCAGCATTACTGTGGGGGAGTGTTAGTATCCCCAACATGATACTACTCAATTTACCATACAAAAGTTTACACACAGGATCTTTTTGCTTTGCTAACTTAGCCCACTGAACATCTGGTCTATCTTCAGCAATTATTTCTTCTGGCAGAGCTGCCATTTGATAATGCAAAAACTCAGTCTCTACACTATCAATTACATCAAATGTTGATTCTGTTGAATTTTTTTGCAGTATAGAAGGAAATCTGTCTATAAAAAATTTTATAGAAGCAAATTTAACTTTTTCCCTCTGAGACACATCTGCGACTTCAGCATGATGTAAAACATCAGAGTTGATTGGAAAGTTTCTGATAATATAATTGCATGTCATACAATAGTAGTTTTTGACGTACTCAAAAAACTGCTTTTTTTCATCAGAATTTAACTTTTTCAGGCACTCTGACGTCTCTGATCCCACAGATATGTCTTCATTATCCTTATGATTTGTTGAATCACTATAAGAGATATCGAAGACACATGTCGAAGCTTTCACAACTTCAAGCTTTATGAATCTGACTAATAAATCTGTAAAAAAAACTTGAATTTGGGACTTTAGCTTATGGACTCTGGGGGTCTCTGACTGCAGACTCACATTAAATTTTTCGAAAACACCAATTATATTTTTCAGAAAAAATGCAAGGGCATGGTACAGATCTGAACTTAGATATAAAAAGATCCTCTCTTCTCTGCTGAGGATACTTTTTTCCAATTTTTTCTGACTGTTCAAATTGGTTTGTACACCAGTGGAAGCACTTTTGCTGAATACACTTTCCGAAGCATTTCCCGTTTTCGTATTCTGTATAGTTCCCTTTTGAACTAGTTTTGGATGGCTATGTTTGACATGCTTGGGCTTTTCACTTTCTGATTCGGCTTTTCGCTTAAGAGGCTGTTCCTTAGTTACCTTAGGAATTTTAAATGCAGCAATACGTGGTGAAAATTGCTGTTTCACATTCAAACTTTTTACAGATTCTTCTTTGAAATAAAATAAAACTCCATCCCACTGGTCAAGAAGACGCCCAAGACACTTGCCCAAAGAAAGCCAGCGTGTCACACAGTGCTTGAGAATTTTTTTAGACTCAGCATTGTGCAAATCTTGAAAAACCTTTAAGCATTGTTTACGCTTTGAACTTTTCTTCAGGTAATAGAATATATCTACAAGAAGTTCATCAAAAGAAATAGGCATAGCTGCTGATCCCTTTTCAGCAGCTAAGTTTAATAGGTGGCACATGCAGCCCCAAACTATCAAATTTGGCTGTTTTTCTTTCAAAAATGATCCAACACCTTTCTTTTTACCAATCATCACATTTGCATTATCACAGGATAATGCCAAGCAATTCTGCCATGGAATGGTAAAACAATCAAGTTCATCTTTCACCAACTTAGCAATATTCTCCCCTGTACTATCACCTACCAAACATGGCAAAGATAAAAGTTTGCAGCACACTTGTTCAGTTTCTTTATCAAAAAACGTTACAACGATGGGATATAGTTGATTATCTGTATCATTGCTACCATCAGTAGCAATTGTAAAAGGGCCAGTTTTTAAAGCATTTATCATGCTTCTGGTACTTTCTGAAGCTATTTCTTTAATTATGTGGGATGTTTTAGTTCTTCCACAGGAATAATTTTTAGCTTCCAAAGAATTTGGGAACATTGCTGAAAATAGCTTGGAAGCATGGTCGGCAGCGGCAATAGGAACATTATGTTCTAGCAAGAAACTTGTAAACAGCACTTCTGCACGAATTGTCTGTATATATATCATTACTTGAAGCTGGTATAAAGTTCAACTTTGAAGCTTGCTTCACAACTTTCATTTGTGAACTATGCTTCATACCTTTAGCATGGACGACGATGTCTGTTTTACCTCCATGAGATATGTTTATATCCGTGTTGCACATGACGCAAAATGCAAATGTTTCACCTTTTCGAGATTTTGTTATAAAATCGAATTCTGTTGAATATCGTTCGAGATATTTTTGAGTCCGACGATTTTTTGCCATTATGAATGTCAATAAAATGTAAGTATTAATAAGAAGATTAAACACACAACACAAAGGCCAATATGGGATGAAAAAACGTGGTCGCTAATCGCATCGACAACAGAGTTAAAAGTGCGTCATAAAAACTATGCAGCCAGTATTTCCAGTCACGTTCGTAGTTCAAAACTAGAGGAGCAAACAACGATGCGCCAGCACTCTCAGACGCTTGCCGCGCCACCACGCGTCAGGCGCTTGCCGACCCACGGCGTCACCTCCGAAAGCAGGCTTCTACCGGGGGTGACGCCCACGGTAGTCATAGAGTTTCGTCCAGAACAGAGCACCAGGCGCGAAGCGCCTTTAATCTCCAATCTCTAGGTGTGGTTCTTATCTTCATACTGTGACATTATTTCATTGGTCCATAGTTGGAGGTTCGAGGTTTTTGATTTACTGTTTTTATTATTTGTTCTAGCTCCTAGTGTGGCAGTTTGTTGCACATTAAGAGTTTAAGCAGTTTGGGGGGTTGATGCAGATCTGAGGGTAACCTAGCATTTTAGCAGTTTAGGATTTTAAACATTTTGTAGAAAACCAAAGATCGCGAGTTTTCGTTAATATCTGATTAAGGTGGGACGTTCCTAGTACCGAATATCAAAGTTAAGTACCGAGCGGGGTCTCTTACGAGATTTAGCCTTGCGATGATCATAGTCATGCAGATTAAATAATAGCCGCCCACGGTCGCGCGCTATAAATACTCTACATCTGACGTCACAGAAATGTTCGTGGTACAGGAGTGGCACACCCCCTGACAGAGCTACTTTTCATGATAAATAGCCGTTTTCCTTATTTAGTTTTTCTGACGTCACAAACCAGTTGTTTGGCATGTTTTAACTTTTATGGCCGTACAGCCGTACAGGGGGGAAAATGGGGTAAAACAGGAACTGGAACATTTTCAAAAATTCGGATTTTGTGGAAAAAATTCGGATTTTCGGAACAGACGTAAAAATTCGGAACGAATCCGGAAAATTCGGAACGGTTGGCAGCTATGTAACTCCCACTGGTTGAACAGTTGCATTAGTTTTCCATAGGGTTCATATTAGAAAACAAAATCCAGCACAAACTCTATTTTCTCTTATTTTTCAGAAAACCTGGCTATATAAATAAATTTTTAATAATACGCTAAATTTACTATTATATTTTGGATTACTGCATGTATTTAGATCAACAAGACTTTGTTCCAATATACACCCAAACAGCATTTGTCCCATTTTTAGATTTCAAATGCCTCATGTTGTTTTATGACAATGAACCAAGAACTTTAATTTTGATGATTATGCATTTGTAGGAGACATATTGCTTGAATAAAAATAAATACCTTTCATATGAAAACTATACTAATTTGATTGAGTATTTTTTTAATAAGACAGTTTTTTCCAGATAGAATCCCCCCCCCCCCCCCCCCCTCTAAAAAAAAGCATTTTTGGGTGTTAACTATATGATTTCAAGTTATTATTTTACTGTCCCTCTCTAGATAGCTGAAAATAAATATTTAATTCCAGGAATCAAAGATCAAGATATTAGCATGAAATTTTCAAAATATGATAAGTAAAACACATTTAAATCAAATACGAAAGATTAAAAAAAAAAAAAAAAAAAAAAAAATTGTACCACAAATCTGATCAATGCATTTGAAAAACAATTTTCAAAATTATAGGTGAAAAAGAACTTATCCAACCAATGTAAAAATCTCTTTGAACAATCCAATTTTCAATTTGCCATTTATCATAGCTTTTAAAAAGTTTTTATTGTGTTTGCCACATTCAAGAAGGCAGCAACCGAAACATGAGTTTTTTTCCCCCCTCATCATTACTTTTTCTTGACCAACACAAATTTGGAAACATGTCTCGTACTCAAATTGTCTAAGAATCAACTGAACCGAAACAAGTGATAACTTAAAAATAGTAGTCTTCACATAACTCACAAATAGTAATTTGACGATTTTCTTATATAGTTGTGCAAAAAAGTTCGATATTGTTTCATTTCTGCTGAACTCTGAACACTTTCACAACCATTATTAAAACGTTTTAAACTTGTAAACACGTACACAATTCATGCAATTCTAGCTATAAATTTTCGATAATTTTAAGTATATATCTTTGACAAAACCCAATGCAAATTCGTTGATCCACTTTTTCCCGATATGACACATGTGACATACAGGGGCCAACGGTCGTACCGTGCTGAAAACACCGGTTCTCGTTAGATCACCGAAGTGAAGCAGCATCGGACGCGGTTAGTACTTGGTGGGTGACCACCTCGGAACGCCGCGTGCTGTTGGCCATCTCGGGTGCGGTATCCCCGTGGTTTGCGCGCTAGATTTGAACGCTGCCACAAATGCCGCCGTGTTCATGCGGAGTACGATCACGTTAAACATGTGGGTCCGTAAGTCCTTCCGAGAGGTTGGTGGTAGGGGAAGGAGGGTACGGTCCCTGTGGATGCCTCCCCCACTGGGTTCCGGTCTAAATTGGGTGGCACTTCCCGGCCGTCCATACAGTTACCTTACACCTTTCTGGTAGGTCGGACGGTCTGGGTCTCAACAACAACAACATGTGACATACAACTTCATACGCTCAAGAACAAAGAACTAAAATGAAAAAAACATTAGAGCAGGAGAAACGTGACTTACGGCACATGCATGATGGATTCCAAGGTCAATCTGCACAACACTACTTTCTGCTGTATCGCATGATTTTGAACTTGTACAACCCGCTTGGATACTTTTTTATCAAACCTCGTAGTGTGTACCCAAATTTAAAGTCAGGTGCATTACCTTATTTGGAACACTGCAATATTGGAAGCAAAAATTAAACAACCATCACAGACAAATATGTACACATTTTAGAGGGGCATACTTGAAATAGAAAGAAAAATGCAGCCTTTGTAACTGTCATGGCTAGATCTAAATGAATATCCAATTTGAATTTTTGGAATTTGACATTACATGAAGCATAGTTTTATAAAATATTTATTGTGTGCCAAGAAAACATAACAAGTGAATAATATAACTTGGTTAATACTGTTCAGAAATGCATCAAACTAACACATGCATTTTAACAGAAAGCTATTCTTAAAAATTGGTTTTATAACAAGTAGTATACAATTTTTCAACAAAAATAAACTCTACTAGAGTACAAGAACAGAATAATCCAAAAAAAGGAATAACAAAAATTGTACACCCTGTACAGGTATCATAAACTGTAACAACTTTGATTTATTTTACTAAAATCTTTCATAAATCTGTTAAGTTTACCATTGCATATAGAAAAATAATCTACTCTGTAACATGTTCAAAACAACCCATGGAAATTTAAGAGAGGAAACTTGATGAATTCTTCTATTGTGAACAAGGATGAAACTGAATTTAACTAGTAGGGACATATTTTTCATATTTGTACCCTTATAGTAAGATATTTATTTATATTTAAGACTTTTATATCTGTTTACTCTACAAAATGTTCTGTTATGGGTCATTTTCTGTAAACGGGAGTTTTACATGTCCCAGGTGTTTTAATAAAAGTTTACATGACTTGGGACTGATTTTGGACACTGATCAGTTTTACTATATTGTAGTTCATATTTGTGACCCATTAGCTAAAAAATAATTTATATTTTTAATATTTAAAAATTTAGTTTTCTGTACATAGATGACAACACAATATAGTTAAAGTATTATTCTTTTCTACTAAAGTCCATATTTACCATTTAAAGCGTTCGACTATGTGCTAGCTATCTTGTGCAGGGAAATATGATAAAACTGAACAATTTTGGGTAAGTATTTCTATTTCTTGTCATTCACCTGTTTTTAATTATTCTCAGAATAAATAAAAAAGTAAATAATTTTTTTTAACATATATATGTGCCTAGTTAGTGTAGCAAACTGAATACCAAGTTAGGCTTAAATGCAAATAAAACTCATATACTCGGAAAGTAAAATCACATGATTTGTCATTCCCCAATCACCATTTACCCGTCTTCTTGGTAGAAAAATGAATGACATTAAAACAGAAGAATTACATTTAAACTAGATTTTCTTTTTAGAAGATAAAACAAATAAGTTAGTTAGTTCTAAATATAAGATTGGAATTAAAGCAAAACAAATTTTTTGTTTCTAATGATATATATATATATATATACACTAACAAAGCAGTTGGCTATATAAGTGTCATTCCCCTGTCATGCAGTCATTTACTTGTCTTGAAAATAAAAATTTGCATTTTCTATTTAATTTTCCCAAACTGATCGCTGCTACTGTCCCCCTCCCCCCTAGTTTAAAACACCCATGTTAAAATATAATGCAGAAAACAGGTTGAAAAATAGAAAATATATATTGTACCAAGAAAGATGAAAAGGTGAGTTTAGAGAAAATGACCCTTATAGCAGATTTACAATAATAATTATTAATATTATTAGAGATTACATTATAATATCTAAATCAATTTATGTTCTTTTGAACCATTTTTAGCCTCTTAAATTGATTGGATCATACAGGCAACTAAAGAAATAATGTGTACAATGGAATAAACATACATTTATAACACAGCAAATATGTTTTAAAACTATCACAAATTTCCACCATCAAAGACCAGCAAAAAACGGCAGATATAAATTTTTGTAACCCGAGAAATCAGCACTTATCGTTAACATTGAACTCTTAATGTATACAAAATGGGCTGAAAAAAATAAGACCTTATTGGCAGTTTTACATATATCAATTATCTGATTAAAATAAAATATTACATGCAGTTTGGGTTAAACATTTAACTCTCCCTATGGGTTACAAATATTTATTTTTATAATTATAATTAATGTTAATTTCTCAATTAATGCATTCTATAAAAATGCATCCAATACCCAATTCGATATTTTTATCTACATTTAAATTTTATTGTAGCAGAATAAATAAACATACAAATTACTTTTTTACAATGTAAAACAATTTTTGTAACAATTGGATTTCTCTGTATTGAAAAATTTCTGCCAGTTCTAAAGGCATACTGATATAAAATATTGCTTCGACCGATGTCTATATTAATATGTAATAAAAATACTTCACTAATAACAATGTATAAATAAAGTTGATTAAAAAGCAAAAAGGAGCTTCTTTCTACAAGATAGAGAGAGAAAGAGAGAGAGCAAATGCATCAGCAAAGTTTATTAGATGCAAGACAGAAATATTCATGTTTTTGCTGGTACAGTTTTACTCTGCCTTGAAGACAAAGACTGATTTTTACTTTTGAAACTGGTTGACACTTTCAACCAATTTTAAGTTCCAATCTAAAATGCGGTTTTGTCCTTCACTATTGGAGGTGCCACTCCTTTAATATGTCATGAATTTTTAATTTACTTTTTATTAATTTTTTATTTATTAATTATTTTCATTTTTCAAAATAAACTGTGTCTTAGTACAGAGATAGATGATCTGCTGCATAAGGAATATTTTAGGCTGAGTTAAGCTCGTATATGCTATTTTCATCGATGATCAAAGAGTAGTGAAAGGTTTATGATGTGATGGATTCCAGTTTAAAATTTGAGGTTATTCAAGTTTTGGCTGTTTTTGGACTAGGATAAGTTTAAAGTTTTTTTCAACCCATTATATGTACAGCTCTATCATGCTGTGTGTGACTTCTAACATCTTCACTTGGAAAGCAAAATGCAGTTTAATGCACACTAATGCAAAGTTTTCATTTTGATAGAAAAAATAAGTTAATAATGCATGTTATGATAATAAATACCATGGAACATAATACAAATACTGACATTCAATGCAGTAGTATTTTCATACCGACATTCAATGCAATAGTATTTTAAGAGAATTCATATTATAATGCATTTCAAAACTAAATAGGATAAGCATAACTTCATAGTAACTCAGCAAGATATGGCTGTTCATTAAAATTTGGCACAGACTATTTACAAAGTTATCATTTTAACTATGGTAAAAAATGCTCCAAAGCATTTATATAACCCTATGTACAAAATGCAACCATTAACAAAAATAATAGACAAAGCACAGCTTTGATAAAAAGTGTTCTTATACAAAAATAAAAACTTTCATGTGTAAAAGTCATTAGGTTACATGACCTAAATGCATTACTTATCTTCAGATCTGGTTTTCTTCACAGTGTGTTCAAAACTAGATAAGCCCTCTTGTTTCAGTCGCATTAACATTGGCTTGTAAATTTCTTGTGACATTGGAACAACCATTCCTTTTGTTTGAATCTCATCTAAAGTACAAACAAGAATATTTAATAAACAAGAAAGATCAATCATACATAAAGCATTGATTATGAAAATGAAACACTTTGCAATGCAATTTTATAAATTCGTTACATCTCTAAAATGTGATACATTCAGTGGTGATATTTTAAAAATTATCACAGTACTACAGGGTGTTTCTAAAGTCGCGCAACCCACATTTCGTTTGATATTTCCCAATACAAAAAAGACATAAATATGAAATATTCACAGTAAATAGTTTAATGTTTGCATAACATCGTGCGTTACAACAAATGCTGAAAATGACAACCATTTGCTGCCACAGCTCTACTCGAAGCCAGGTATTTGTAGCCACACGATGCAGCATATCGGTGGGACTGGATGCAGTGATGTTGCAGATGTTGTCCTTTAAGGCTTCGATTGTCTTCGCCATCTATTGTGCATTATATGATGTATAAATGCGCGAAATTCAAACATATGTCTTTATATTTATGAGAGACATCGACCGAAATGTGGGTTGCGTGACTTTAGAAACACCCTGTACAATAATTTATTTTGCTGAAAACTTCATCAAAAAGACAATGCTATAAAATCGTCTGCTTCTCTATGTAAAATCAATGAATATTTCATTCATATCACTTATATTTCAGACTCCAGAGCTAAATAGTTTTGTGTTAAAAAAATTTCAGCAATTCTTATACAACTCATCTTACAGCTTGATTTCTTTACATTCTGCATAAGTTAAAATTAGGCTTCATTGTAGAAATAATCAAAATTTGACAATTTAAACTCAAAAATAGTGTAATTGCATTGGCACAGAATATAGATGAACAGAAAATATGCAAAAATAAAGCAGTTTCAGAACGGATGAAACACTCAATATAAATTTAAAAGAACTTTAAAAATCACGGTTTGCATCATTGGACAAAAAGATAGATGCCATATTTTAATTTGAAGTGAGTCACTTGATCTCTTCATATAATATAGGTGTAGTAATTATTATTTTTATTTAAAAAACTACCAAACCTATTTTGCTCAATTTTTTTTTATATATTTTATAGGATCATTTGAATATTTCCTAAATTTTTCAAAGCAATTTGTAAATTTTAACTTCACTTAAAACATGTTTTGAAAAATTAGGTTCTATAGGGTTCAATGCATTTCACTTTTTCAACCCGGGTTCAATCTAAAACTAATTGGGTGGTGATATTAATTTACATTTTCATATGTCACACAGACTGTCTGAACAACATACTAAAATTTCATTTTGATAAAGTCATTTTTACGGCAGTTATCATGTGAACGGACATGACAGAATGAACAAAGTCATAAACACTTTTCAACTATGTTGTAAAGTGTTAAAACAAAATATCTATAGTAGACACAAAACTAAGAAATTATAATACATCAAGTGGTCAATTCTGCCCTTAGGAAAGCCGCATCTAAGAATCTCAAAGCTTCAAGAGCCACAATATTGATGTTGAGGTAGTAAATAATTTAAAAATTTAAGAAATGTATTTATTGGATTATTACAAAAATTTGGTATATTATACATAAATTTAAATTATTTATTATGAGATTTTTATATGTTATTATGGCAGACTTTTAAAGTGCTTATGAAAAACATTTTTTCACAGTAACATTTTTTTTACAAAAAAAATGATTAAACAATTGATAAATGATACTACACGATTCTATTCAGGTTTCATCATTTTTGGTCCTTTACAACAGCGTTATGATTGAAGCTGTGATAGTGACTGCTACGAACAGATTAGTGTGAAAATCACTCAATATTTCGGTTCAACATTAAATTATTAAAAATCTTAATTTTTTTCTATTTCATTTCGACATGTTTCCATCTTAAAGTCACAACGGATGGTAGTTTCAATTTTTTTTTTTTTCAAATAGTTAAAAATCTATTACAACTCCTAAACCGATAACTATACTCTTTTTAGTTTTAGATGGATTTCTGTAGATACAAGCTTCTCAAGTTAAATAGTTGTGTTTTCATTATGCTTTGTGTGTTGCTGATTCCAAGAAAAACTTTTCCATCAATTGGGGTTGGGAAATTTTTTTTCATAAACAAAATCTATGGTTTAAACCAGTCACCCTTGCCATTAACCCCAAAAATTTCAAGCTATTTTTCTCTATTTTAACTGATTAATAATGCAAAATTTGTAAGATGAGTTGTAATTATCATACAGACGTGCAGTTTTGTTTTTAGAATCAGCCTTAAAAGCTGTACTAAACATTGTCCTAAATCCAATTTTGAAAATTTCCAACTGGCAACATCACATATGATCAATATTAAACAAAAACTGGTAAAAGTTAATAGGTTTTTTTTCATTTTATTTAATTCAATAGCTTGAGTAAGCATTGTTATATTTTTATAATTCTGTATAGATTTTAGCCTTAACAACTAAACTCCTTGTTTTTTCCCCCATTATTAACTATTTTAAAGCAATAAACTACTAATATTTTTTTAACTCAACAAATATGTGTTATAAATCTAAGCAACATACTTACATTTTAGTGGCCAAAAAGAGAAGAGATTTTTTTCAGTATATTACTGCTTTGAACTTTTAATCTACTTTAAGGCTGTATAACTTGCAATTATTTCCCTTTCACTTATTTTTAATCTTCACGTTTCCCAAAAAGCAAAGAGAAAATATTCAACTGTATGACCAAGACTGTTTTTGAAATGCAAGAGTCCTTTTATTAGTAGTTTGGCCATATCCTATTCGCCACAAAATTGTGTTGAACTTAACCTACAGACCAGTTTTTTTATTTTTAATTTAAGTTTTGAAGTTAACAGCTTTTGAAACTCATCATAGCATTGCGTGTCAAACGAAAAAGTTAAGATTGCTTTTGTTTTGGGGAAAAACAGTATTTTACATATGTTTTAAATTTCTTAGAAAAGGATGGGTTAAAAAAGGATTGGGTTAACTGTCAATGCTTTCATGATCTCATGGCAGCATTGACAGTTAACCCAATTTATCACTATTGCAATTCTAAAGGACTAAATACTGCAATCATTGATTAAACATAGGTTTGACAGCCTTGGTACCAGGTTTGACAGCCTTGGCACAGACATTTGACAGATGTGTTATAAAAAGTTCAGTTATTTTAGAGATAAAGTTAAATCAAATATAAGACATTTTGGTCTCCTCCTTCCTTAACAAAAATTAAAACTGCTTTTACATTTTGAAAAAAACAATTGAAATCTGTGCCCCAATGCTTGATATTCAGGACATGGCAATTCTTTTTTAACACAAGATGATAGAATAAAACAGAATCACTTCTAAAACTCATTTATAAAAGGACTCTTTAACAAAAATTTATGGATCACATCCCCTGTAATCAAAAATAGTATTTTTGTTTAACTATTTGATTTTGCCATCAGTACACACAAAAAAAAAAAAAAAAAAAAAAAAAAAAAAAAAAAAAAAAAAAAAAAAAAAAACCATATATATATATATATATATTACTTACAAAGCAGGAGAAATAAAATAAATTACGAGTAAATATCATAAGAAATAACATCAGAATAAGTAATTAAAATAACACTCATAAGGTAATTTATGACACTTAAATGAATTTGTAAATGCTGTATTTCATGAGTACAAACATGAAAAAATTACAGAACTCCAATGCAATGATAGAAAAACTGAAAACAAGCACATACTTTCTAACACCATCTTAGCAGCTATGGCAGCAGGATAACCCACTGTTTTGGCCATTGCACTGTATCCGTCCTTTTCTCCATAGACAACAAAGTCAATATGCCTCAGTTCCTATTGAAGAGAGAGCACTTAATGTTTATTTTTCAACTTTCTACTTTAAACATCAAATAAAATTATACAAGATATTACTGTTCATTTACAAAAAATCCATAAATATAAAGCAAGGACCATTGTAAGAGATCCTAACAGGGATTTGTTAAATTCCCCCCAGGTTAATACTTTAGAAGAAAATGTTTTTTTCTAAAAGTTTTAAAAAATCAACAGTTTTAACAGTTCACAACATTCCCATTTGGGAACATTACAAATACCCAATCTATTAGTGTGAATAATTATTCTTATTTATGCTCTTGAACTAGCCGTATTTCAAAATGACTTAATCATTGTTTTAATGAAATGAGGGGCTATTTTCTGAATAACATTATTAATAATATATTTAAACAGTTTTTCGGTAAAAAAGTGTAGAAAGCCCAGACCACACGACCAACCCATAGGCTAATGGTAGCTTTCTGTGTGGCCGGCGGTAAAAAAGTGTGAAATATTTTTTTATAAATCATAATGCAAACAGATTACAAAAATGGAAAATATTTTCACTGTAAAATGAAATATACCAATGATTGTGTACAAATGCAGTTCCCCACAATTTTGCCAAGTGGTCTAGCTCAAATTACAACCTAATAAATAAAACATGACATTAAAAACATGTAAATATATTAAACATGTTTTTAATATATATATATTCCCAAAAAGCAAAGAGAAAATATTCAACTGTATGAACAAGACTGTTTTTGAAATGCAAGAGTCCTTTTATTAGTAGTTTAGCCATATCCTATTGGTCACCAAATTTTAAGATAATTTTTGGCTTAGAAAAATGAAACCTAGTTTTTTCAACCAAATATAGCAAGTTTCACGAAGTATTTCATTCTCAAAATCATTAAATTAAGGAATTTTCCTTAGAACATTTACATATTTGCAGAGATCAGCAAAACAATTGTAGTTTCTTAAGAAAATGCAGAGAATTGCTAACTAAGATTTAGTATTTAAGTCAGTCTTAAAATCACATTTTATATAGACTCAAAATTTTTTTTTGGCAGAGCTTTTAAAAATGCTATTTTTGGTGCTTAGTAACAAAATTCTAGCAAAATGAATGCATTTCCTAAATAGAACGATTATCTTTCAACTAGGGTTTAAGAAAATATTAATTAGAAGTCTACCTTAAAAAAATTTTTTTTTTCTTTTTTTCTGCTAACTTATTTTAATCAGTAGTTTGCCAAAGAGCTTTTAAAAATGCTATTTTTGGTGTTTAGTAACAAAATTCTAGCAAAATGAATGCATTTCCTAAATAGAACGATTATCTTTCAACTAGGGTTTAAGAAGATATTAATCAGAAGTCTACCTTAAATTTCATTTTTTTTTGTGTTGCTAACTTATTTTAATCAGTAGTTTGGCAAAAAGTGACTCAAATTAATATCGGAGATCAATTAAAAATAGCTATTTTTTATGTCTTAACAAAATTTTAGCTACATTAATTTACAGACATTTTTTGGGGGGGCAAAGAAAATAAAAAATCTTGTGTAAATTTTGCAATATATTACATAAGCATGAATGCTGTGCATCAGCCATTTCTTTTTTTGCCCTTGACGAACTATCATAAAATTGAAGCAAGCTGCTAGGGAAATTTTAAAAAAAGGCATGCCATTTAAGAAAGATTTATAAAAAGCAAAATATCTTGAGAAAATCACAAAAAGCAGAAAACAGTAGAGCATTTTCATTCATGGCTCTATCTGATTTTTTAACTGATGCAAATGGCAGGAAATATACTGGCCTACATACTATAGAAAAATTTGCTCTTTTCACAAAGATAGGGAGTTGTATGGAAAGTCCAGAATCGATATAGTTTCCTGAAGAAACTCCGGATTAACCAGAGTAGTTGGCAACTTTGCATATTCATCAAACTACTGAACACAATAAGAATAAAATGAGATACATTACATTTTTATTATCTGGCCACTGGATACCAATGTTGTGTCTCAAGACGATCACATCACGCTCACCAGGTTCTATAACAGAAAATAATTGTAACTAAGAATGATGCCTATATATTCATGTTGTTTTATCATGTAAAGTATAAAACTAAGATATGTGCAGTGAATCAATGTCTAAGTTTGATCATTTTATGCACAGGGCATAAAGAAGGAAAGGTATGTCTATGCATAACATATGCATTTAATATCCCAACTCATACCTTCATAACAAACATTTTAGGGTAAAGTAGGAAATGTCAGCATATCTGATTTGATTAACTGTGGAAGATAAGTTAATTATGGAATAGCTTATGGAAGAAGATTATTATAGCTGCTATCTACAAAATATTTATTACTAATCAGGGTTCGCACACTTTTAAAAGAAAAAGAAAAATCAAGGATTTTTAAGTAAGTCTCTAGGATGTTGCAAAAAAAAAAAAAAAAAAAAAAAAAAAATTTCAAGGACAAAATGTGAAAAAATTCACTTATAGATATAAACAGCTGTGAAATACTAGCAAAATATTTAAATGTTCATTTTATACAGCTTTCAAAATAAAATGCGCCCAAATATGATAAATTAAAAAAGAAAAATGTAAATAGCAACGAACCAATTATCCGAAATCCAGAAAAACCTAAAATGATTTTTCTTTTTGTGTGTGTGTGTCTTTAATGAAAGTTGCTAATTTCCTTTAAACAAGATTAAAAATAAAATACATTTTCTTTTCAATTGGTTTCATGATAAAACGTTAAATGTTCATTTTAAACAAATAAAGAATAACCTTGAAAATTTGGACGTTTTTCAAATTTTCTTAACTATTAGACTGCCAAAGTCGCAAATTTAAAATAAAAAGATCAGATTATTTATCTTGAATTATATTTTATAAACAAATACCATGCTTTCTGGTGTATGAATCAACATTGGCCTGTAAGTTCAGGTTAACTCCTTTCTCATGGAGATTTATTTTGTTTCGTTCATTTCATTATAACACAGATACCAATTTTCAATGGATTCTGTTTTCGTCTGCAGCATTCCCCCCCCCCCCCCCCCCCCCCATATCTTGACGAGTTTTATGTTCAAATCGAATTCCCAAAACAGCACAATTGTTATTTTTATTAGTGAAAGTATTAATTTCAACGTTATATTTATTTTGTTTGGAGAATCATATTTACCACAAATAACAACATAAGATTGTCACGGATAAACAAGGTTAATAACACACTGAGCTCTCATAGGGGTCAGCTGCTTTCAAGAGCCGAGCATATGCCTTTCTTTCCTTTGTGTTCAATGCCACACTCCCTATCATATTTTATGAAAATTGTTGAAGAGTGGTTATTTGTTATATCTACTGCAGTATTTTTCACATATTTGACTATTCCTAATAAGGTATTTCCTTTTCACAAGGGGCATCAACTTTTTAAAATATAATGATGTATAGATGCTAGAAAATAAATAAAATATTTATAAGTTGAATTTATAGTGTAATACGAAAATTAGACATTGACATCAAATCAACGTAATACTGTATTTAGCAGCCATTTTTGTGATGGATCAGAAATCTGGAAAGCCATCAGTCTGGATAATTGGTCCATTACTGTATTATTAAAATCACACTTAAAATTTCTAGCTGATCAACAAAAATAATTTTTCAACAGTTCGACTGAAATGCGAATCTAATCACCGCTTTGGGCACACCCACACCTCCTTTTGAAGTCACATGAATTATCTTCCTATGGTCAAAGAGGAATAACCGTGGAAGGAATTAAGAAAAGAAAGCTGAAACCGAAACTCATAATCCGAACATAAAGCTATTTGAGGCCAGTGCCACATGAGCATGAAGAGCTAGCTCTACAGGAAACACAGAAGGGGACATTCTCATGTGATGAGCGCTAGGCATTCTTTTACCCCCAGCACGCAGTATCTCCAAAATGAATAGGAGATAACACTTGTGGATCATAACCCTGAAAAGCAGGGAGAGGAATGCGGAAAACTTATATATTTTTTTTATTCACTCTAAACTCTGAAAATTCTTAGAAATTAAATTGAAAGATTTTCCAGGCTCATTTATCAGAAATACCTTTTTTTCCAGGATATTCAAGGCCTTGAGAAAAAAAAATTAGAAAATTCAAAGACTTTCCAGGTTTTCAAGGCCGTGCACTCACCCTGAACCCACTCTTTTATAAAGTGTCCAGCACTGTTATATATTAGGAAAACAATTTCACAGCATAGCATTTTGATACAAACATTTTTCAGAACAGAAACAATTTGCTTATTATTCAATAAAAAAAACTTGTTTATTATTTACAAAAAAAGTCAACCAGGTAAAAAGAAAAAACATATTTAAAGAAAAACATGTTACAATGAGATCTCGGTACTTACGAAAGGCAAGTTTATTGGCTAAATAATGGGTTAAGGTATCTAATGGAGTAGCACATTTAACTAGTTCCTCTTCTTCAAGTATTCCCAATCTGAAAAAGAAAATATGTAGAATGTTATTACATACACATTTTGTTATTACCCACAAATACTATTATATTAGACATATACATATTATATTAGAGAGCTGTAATCTTTGCTTAAAGTGTTACTCAATTCTTATTATTTATTTTGTATATGGTTGAATTCTGATAATCGTCAATTCTGTTTCCCTTGAGATTTAAAAAAAAAAAAAAAAATGAATAAAAAGAGATATTTTTTGCTATATTTGTTTAGAATACAGTCTGTTTGTTCTACATATTTTTTAAGAATAAAATATTTTTCAATGAAATATATATATTAAATATAGTTTTGACTTCATAAAACAGCAAATTCGTCATTTCTGTCACTGTCCTTCACTGATGAATTGAGTTTTCATTTCTTAATTACATAAGTAAAAAATGTAAATAATGGAAATAAATGAGTAAAGTTTAAGAAATTACGATTTTAACTTGTAAAAAGAATATTTTTCTTAAAAATTTTAATGATATTTTTTTGCAAAATTGCTTATACATGTTTGTCCCAGAGAATCGGAGATACACGACAATGTTAAAAGAAATTTTTTTTTTCCAGTCGATGGCGACAGCAGTGATATTAAATCTTAGAATATCACTTAGAATTTTGTTCTATATTTGTTTAAAGTTTTGCCACTTTATAATAACTAAGATAAGTGAAAAACACAATTTTATTATTTATTTTTGATGCACATATTTATTATCCATCATCCGTGTTATGCATTTAATTATTATTAATATGGATGAAAATTTGAAAGTAATATATTCTGTATATTTGAAAGTAATATATTCTGTTATCATATAAAAACGCATTTTGTATAGTGTAAATTTTATTTTCCAATGTCAGTTTCTATATTTCTATGTGGAATAAAAATATACACAAACCTTAGCCGGCGAAAATCTGAAATTACTTCAACATGCTCATCTAGACACAACTTATTTTTTCCCTTCTTTTCTTACTGTGTTTTGACTTTAACAGACTCAACCTAAACATCCAGGAGCGCCTGCAAATGGCACAAAGAACCCGAGTCCAGAAAGCTATATTTTTAAATATTGGGTTTTGAGGAAAAATGTTTACTACAAATATTTATCATGGGGCCCCTTCCTTCCTATTTGATTTTCACCATTATATAATTTTTTCACATTTACTTGCACACACACACACACAAAAAAAAAAAATTATATATATATATATATATTGGAGGTCTGTCTCCTTGTTAATTTGATTGGCATTACCGTGATTGCGGACATAAATTTACATTGGCCTAGACAGAACGCAATTTTCCATAGAAGACTATGCAAATTCCATTATCCGTAGTATGAGATGAGGATATTTCCCGTAGAAACTATGGAGAATCTGTAGCAATCAATTTTTGAAATACAAAAAATTTCAGGATGGCACATTAAAAATGACATTTCAGGACACAAATATTTTTTTTAGGACAAGTATAACTATTGCATATATTGATCCAATGTGATATTTTTTGTAATTGTTTATAAACAGGATCAAAATTTTTTGTTCAGTTCTGCCTGTGAAGATAATTCTGTACAGTGAGGGCAAAACTTTTTAGAAGCATTAATTTAAATATTTTAAAAGCATGTTTTGAATAACACTGTCATTTAGAATACAGGAATTTGCACATTGTGAATCTTAAGTTTCTTTATATTGTATATTCCATACGAAGAACGGGTGTACTGCTAGTTACATTATAAAACAAGAAATAACCATATCAAATTTGTAAAGGCCTGAATTGATTTTAGAAAATATTGTGAAATCATACAGAACAGACAGACTTTTAAATTTATATAGAGATAAGTAAATTTCAGCTTACCATATACAATATATTTAACTCTCATTAAATAGGAGCTTCCATTTTACTTTTGTGTTAGAACTATGACCATAAAGAAACTCCGATTTTGGTACCAGCTCATTCTTTAGCTCAAATTTATTTTAATACACAGAGAAAATGAAATTTGATAAAATAGTTTATCACTTTGGAAATCTATAGTATACATTTTCAATAGGATGTAGAATAAAAGTACCTTTCAATAGCTTCTACTCTAAACTCTGATTTTCCAACGACATCGTAAATAAGGTTTTTGAGATTGGGTGTGAGTAACTCTTGGTCTTGCTGCCCCAGAAGACTGCACAAGAATTGTTTCTATAAATCAAATACAACATTCTGTAAACATATCTATACCCAATGACATACAGGAAACACACAAATGAACTCTTAATGTAACTATTCATATCTTAATAGCTACTGTTTATCTCATATTTAAGTAGCAAAAGTTATTTATGAGTAATAAAATGGGTTAACTTATTGAATTGAGATAGAGTGGGGAGGGGGACATTCAAAGAAACTATTATAATATTTTTCAAAAACTTTAATGAAAGACTTATTAAGATATTTATTTCATGAACCCCATTTTTATTAATTTTAATAATTTTTACAAATTCAAAAGTAAAAATTTTTAATAGGACAGTGACATACAATTTAAAATCTGAACAAAAATAAAAGTTAGAATAAATTAGTGATATAAGCAAGGGAAGGAGATGAGGAATGGAGTAGGCTTGTAACTTTATATTTATCATTTGCACGTGATTTTACTAAAGGCAAATCTACTTCCTGTTAGATGAAAAGATTGTTTTTGCCATCCCATGTTAAGAGTGATTATGCTCTTTCTACTACTTTAAGCTTTCTTGCTTCTAGGAAACAAATATGGATCTATATCCAAACAATTTCTCTATATACATTTTCTGGAAGATGTACATTAATATTTTTTTATCATATTTGTTAATATGATGACTGGATTCATTGCCACACTATTGTTCATTCTATTTAAGATGACAACATTAACAGCGGCATCACATTGTAATATACATACAAATGGTCAATAGATTAAACAAATCCATTGGAAAAACAATATCTACAATTGCCGCCCCCCCCCCCCCTTTTCCCACAATCTGAATTATGTCTATGGAAACAATAATTGGACAATTCTTAATCAAATATGGAGAAATTATGTTTTATAAACACACACAAGATTGAGAATGTTCTGCAATTAGCACAGAATCTTCAATACAAATTTATTTTAAACTGCAAGTGTATTATGGACCAGTTATTTTTTTATTAAAAATTTTATATTAATTTCTTTTTCATAAGCAAGTATACAGCTTGATTTTGCTTAGAGCAAGTCATAGTAATAAAATAACAAACCTTTCATTAGTAATCATTAAGCTACTAATGTCGAATTTGGGAATAATAGATTAATGGTTAAGCATGTTCTAAGACTTATTTACAAGGGCATAAAATGACCATAAATTTTTTTAGACCTTTCAAGAATAATAAAACATTGAATATTGTATTTTCCTCGACTATTAATATTTAATAATTACATTAGGCAGCACATTTAAAATCTAGACATAAAACTACTTTGTTTCACTTCATCTACAATGTCCTAATCTCTGTTTCTGCAAAACACCAATAAGTCATCGTCTAGATGTAAATAATCTTCTGTGTTTACTAAAATAGGTGTATAATGCTTGCTACCATGTACATATTGAGTGGATTTCTCAGCTCTAATACACATGCTTCTTTCTTGGACATTTGCAGTTGATTATCTTCGTCTACTGACATTTCATTACTTGTTAAATCAGAAAAGAACATGCCCTTCTTCCAACAGTTTCTGATCGTTGATTGCTGCATATTGCTCACAACCAGGGGCGGCAAATAGGGGGCGCGGCCGTGCCCCCAAATTTTTCCTCGTCGTCTATCGACTTCTCCCTTTTTTTATCGACTGTGCACTGGTCAGTTTTCTCACGCTATGGAGCTTCAAAAGAGCCCATCTTCACAATGAAGCTTCTCTCTTCCGGCTGAAACAAATACTTTTCAACTTGAAAAGACTGGGGTTATGTTATCCTTTTCACTAGAAAATTTCAAGTGTCCGATTAAATTTATGTGTAGTTAGTGCATGTTCATCTATTCCTTCTGCTGGAAATGCATTTCAGCAGCTCAATGCATTATATTCTTTCATAGAAACATCCTGTAAAAGATATGCTATTTTAGAAAAGATTCGCTCATCAACAATTACTTTTTCTAGAGGCTCTTTAACACTACAATCGCCAAGTGATACGAAGTGGTCTTCCAGAGTTAAAGCCATAAAAGTACTACTTGATAATTTTGGAGATTTTAACATTGGAAGAATTATCTGAAAATGATTCTCTCAATGGTGGAAGAACCGAAGACTTTTGACATGCATGACATCGTTCAAATTTTTGTTCATTTTGTTTGTATTGCCCAGTGTTTTCTATCAATGCAATACTCTCTCAGTCATCAGTCATCATACTCATCTTCAGTCATCTGATCTTAATTTTCAGACTTTGGCTAAAGCTACTATTGAAACTGTTAGTTCTTTTCGCACTGATGCATTTTTCAATCAAGTGTAGAGTTTTGTGACAGTACTTTGCGAAAACAAATCTTATTCTAGACCAAAACTGAAAAGGCGTAAGAAAATTCCAAGCGAATTCGATGGCGGTGAAAAAAATCCCCATGATGATGTTAAATCATATCACAAAATCAATATTCAAAATGAAATTATTGATTCAGTATCTAATGAAATTGAGATTTAATGAGAACAATATATATATTTTTTTTTATTTGCCCTTAGTTCAGTATTATCAGGATCAGATGTCGAAAAAGAAAATGTTTCAACCACATGCAAAGTATATAACTTTCAGAAAGAGGAATTGTTATGTAAATTGCGACTGTTTTATTTAATGGTGAAAATTAAAAACATAGACCATTCCAATTTTAAAAGTCGCCTGGATTATTTTAAAGAACGGAATTTAAAAAAATGTGTTTCCTGTCATAACATTATTAGTTAAATTGTTTTTGACTGTGCCAATCAGCTCAGACAGTTGTGAAAGGCCTTTTTCGTATCTCAGGAGGATGAAAAATTATTTTCGCAGCACAATGAGACAAGAAAGACTTTCATCTTTAGCGGTTTTAGTTATAGAACAAGATACACCACTGGATTATGATGATATTGTAGCAAAATGTTCTCTTCTTCCAGACTTCGGAAGAACCAGTGTTTAAAACTTCAATAAAAGGTAAATAAATATAGATATTTGTATTTGGAAAAATTAAGTTAACAACAATCATGTTAACACAATTACGTACAAAAATTATGTTAACAACAATTATTTTTCTCAACATCAATTCAATAATTTTGTGATTGGTTTCATTTTAATTTCTAAAACATTTGTAGAAATTATCCTCATATATAATAAAATTTTAGACTGAAGTACAGATCTTTAAATTACTTATTACTTTTTGTAAATTAAACTATATTTCAATGTTCCTACAATAACTATAATAATACGAAATAATATGACTGAAATAAAGATATCACAGCACATTTTGGGGGGTGGGGGTGAAGCAAGGGTCACCATTATTTGAGTGCAAAAAGCAATTTAATTGGTACAATTTAAAAGAGATACAACAAAATATTTATTATGACAAATAAGGATTAAAGGAGTAATAAATGTGGCTTGTTAGCTGTTCAAAAAGGTTAGCTTAGAAATTATTTTATGAAATTTTATGTTTAGGCATGTTTAGATACATACAAATAATTGCATTCTTCCCATAAAAAAAAATAGTTTCAGAGCCACTCCAAACAGCATACTTACCCAATTTATCTCTGGCCCTTTAGGGTGCAAAGAAGGATGAGGAACCTCACTTAAAAGACCCAGAGAGTGCAACCCTTTCACAACATCGGAGAAACCCTAAAAATGAAATATTATATGTAATGAAGAATTTCTGAACTTTACTAAGGAATTCATACACAGCAAAACCTAATGAATATTAAGAGTAAGTAACAGTTTTCAAATGGACACATTTTTACATATAAAGGTTATATTCATTAGGAAAAGATTTTATTAACCTTTTCATTATTCATACTCAAAAGGTTATGATTTTTTTTTATGATATAATGATTTAAGTTATGATAGTATTATCAAGGTGACTTAGCATCAAACTAAAGTTTTACTTTAATTAAACAGAATGTTTTTTTATTCCATTTGATTTGTATACCTTTTATCCCATATTCTTAATGAAATTTTGTTATTTAATTCATATATGAAAAATAAAGATTATGCTTGATTTTCTTGTTATACAGCGATAAAAGCACCTAAATCCCATTTTGGTGAACCTTTGGAGCAGAAAAAATTACTATTTTAGAAGACATTTTTAAGGTTTTGGAGCAGTTTAATTTTAGGGGAAAAAAAATTGTGCAAGCTTTTAAACAATTACATACTAATTTACCACATTACCATAATACAAACATGCAAGGATCAATTCTTATATGTAGGCATACAAAGTATGAATAGGTATTTAACAATTTTGCAATACAGTTGTTTTGTTCAAAGTGTAGTAAATTTTGGTCGCCTTAACTTATGAAAATATAATAAAGGTACAAGAGTGATGTAGAGACTGAGTATTCTTGGCTAAAAATTATATACATTTTAAGCTGTTTAGATGGCAAATACAATGTTTAAGTTGAGAGTATATATACATATGTACTCTTGGTCTTGAGCTTTCAATGCTCAAGAAAGATTTGAAGATAATGAACTCGGGATGATAACAGGAAATAAAAGAACTTATGCATAAATAGCATACCTTGCAGTTGACGTATCCTTCATTCAGCACTTCACCATTTTATGGTAACACATTGAGGAAACACATGAGGACGTAAAAGGAAAATAGATATCATACCAAAACACACTGTAACCCGATGCTAAGACTTTTACAGCAATTTATCCAACATTAATTGTTATCACCAACTAATACATTGAATACTGAAATGCAATGTTCTCGTAATGAAATGCATCTATCTCTGCGCCTGTCAGATTCCGAATTCCTTGAATCGAATTCCCTTATACTTAAGAATGGGACTTATCCCGGAACCATATGAATTACTGAAAACATCCCCGAATATGCAAATTTCCTGTACACGTGTCGAGTACCTGATTTGCATGAAGAACATGCTTGAAGAACAAGAGAATAAAGTAAGTCGTTCAAATTAATTTATGATTTGAACTTCATTCAGGAGAATTGTGATGTTTGTTTACATTCCTCTAACAGTTTGGCGCAGGTCTAATATTACTATAATAGCATAACAGAAGCTTAAGATTTACATATAATTTACTCCAACACCACAAATGACCAATCTTCAAGTTTGAAATATTTTGTTCTTTATAGTTTCCTTTGAGGGGAGGGGGCCAGCAAAATTACACAATTTATCACTTTTGCATGAGACATTAAATAACGGCTTACTAGATAGAGTGATCTATTTATAAATATTCATCAAAATTGATAGCAAATGCTTATTTTAGAAGCACTATCTGCCAAATTTAAGAAATTCATAAAATCTCAAATAATACAAAAACTGTACATGATGTGCAAAACTAGATGCTATTTTCAAAATTGGTAGATCAAATTATTGTTCTTTTATCTGCTTAAAAATCAATGGTAGGCTACATAAAAATATATATATAATTCAATTAAACAAATTAATCAGTTAAATATAGTATAAAAATACCTTGTAACGAAGTGTTCCACGCAACACAGTTTCAGCTGATTGGATGTCATAGGCATCTGAATATATAGTAGAATCTCTGTTAGGGTAACCTTCCAAGTTAAAACCAGGTAAGAAATCAATATCCCGAATATTATCCATTAGTGCTCCACCTGTCGGGATTTCTACTACCTGCAACAGAATACAAAATTTTTAAAATATATTAAATAAAATGTTGCATAGCCTCAATACATTATCAAAATTACAATTTTGCAAAAATATATAAAGACACTTGAAGTAAATAAATAATTCATCAAATGTTTTAATGCAGAATATTCAGCATTCAGTTTCCCTTAGATACTATCCCAAATTTTACATTTTCAAATGACATAGAACAGAGTTTTTCAAGCCTTTTTGGTCACGGAACCCTTTTGAAATTTAATTTGATGACAGAACCCCGAAATACAAAATACAAAGTGGTCCAAATTATATATTCAAATTCTAAGCATTTATGTTAATATTTAAGAAAATTTACACACTGATATCACGTTATGAAACCACTGAGGTACCGTGGAACACACTTCTAAAAACACAGACATAATACACTGACATCGTGCATGGCTAAATACAGGCTGTGATAAATATATGCCTACTTTATGAAAAATTTCTTTAATTTAAAAAAAAAATTATGAAAACTGGCATTACAGATTTTGAGAACATGTTGGGGACATGTTCATGCAATTAATGGTCATAATTTAAATTGGAATGCAATCCCGAGTTAGGTAAAATTTTTGTACTAATCTGCAAATTGAGACCTTTGATTTAAAAATAAAATCAAGAAAATTGGCCAAGTAGATTCTGAGAAGATGATGGAGACAGAGATACAGCAGATTTGATAAATTATATAGTAGATTCAATAAAATATCATAATTCAAATTTGAATGGGTTTTCAATTTAATGAAAAATAGGCAAGTCAAAAACTTTCATGAAAAAAAGATCATGAAAATCAGCAGGTTAAATTACGAGAACACACTGGAAAAGAATAGATCCAATAAATGGCTATACTATAAATTTGAATGCATTTACCATTTAGGCAAAAATATTGGGCAAACCAACATGTCGAGATCTTTTGTTTAACCAGAAAATCACAAAAATGGTTCGAGTAGATTTTCAAAAACACACTGGGGAAAGCTTTAAATTCAAATAAATAGTAATAATTCACATTTGAATGTAGTAGTTTCAATTTAGTTAAAAATACTGGGCAAATTTACTAACTACAGATGAAAATAAGCAGATGTAAGAACCTGCTTAACATTAGCTGCATAACTGCATCCTACATAACTAAAGCTGCAAAGGCAGTGACGAGGGGTGAGGTAGCAAGGCGACCACTTTGGGTGCCTTTAAATACTTATTTCAAAATGTAAACACCAATTAAATTGGGGTGCCAAAATAAAATTATTGTCATTTAGATAAAAAAAATACATATATCTATATATTGATATTTGACATTTTTAATCCTTTTACAATCTTTTCTGAAAATAAAACAAAAAAACTTTAAACATTTTAACAATGCCATTTTTATTGGATCATTAAAATATATCATCAAAATATAAAAAATAATTTCCTCAGTTGTTTCTTCATTGTTACAGAAACTTAAGACAGGTGGCAGCGAAAGGAATAAAAAAATATGTAAAATCTCTGCAAATAATGACAAAAATTATTTAAATTCCCCCATGATTAAAGCACAATTTGTGTCAGGAAGTTAATAAAGAATAGTAAAGAAAATATTATGTTACACTACATCTTCTCCCAATTAGTGCCACCAATTGAATCAGAGGCATCGAAAAAAAGGACAAATTTCAGAAAAACAAGTTGAATCCTAAAAATTTCTTTGTAACAAAAATGCTCTTCACACTAAAACGCTGAAATAAAAGAATTAAATTTCAGAGAAGAAAATGAATTTCTATATACACTATTTTGCACTCGGAATCATGACTACTTGAATCTATGATATTAAAATTTAAAAAATGACAATTCTCAGAAAAATACAAAAAGCATTAAAAAGCATTTTTCCAAGTGTTACTTGTAGAAAATATATACAAATGGCACTCTGACATCAATTAGGTGGGGGGGGGGGGGGGGCAACAAAATGAAAAGCAAATTCTTAAAAAATTCCTCCATTTCCTATTTTTAGTGTCATTTGCATTAGGGTGCTGAAATAAAATGATCAATCGAGAATATAAAAGAATATAAAATGTACTTTAAACATTCTATTCACATAAAAAGCCAATGTGTTTGTTCAGCCATTGGAGCGTATGACATACACCCCCTACCACTTAATCATGCTATTATGACTTATTTGCTAATATATATTTTTTAATTTTTCACTTTTTATTAACACTTTACAACAAAGTTGAAAAGTGTTTATGACTTTGTTCATTCTGTCTGTCTGTCTGTTAGCACGATAACTGCCGTAAAAATGACTTAATCAAAATGAAATTTTAGTATGTTGTTCAGACGGTCTGTAGGACCTATGGGAATATAAATGAATAATATCACACAATTAGTTTTGGATTGAACCCGGGTTGAAAAAATGAAATACATTGAGCCCTATGGGACCTAATTTTTCTAACATTTTTTAAGCGGATTTAAAATTCACAAATTGCTTCGAAAATTTTAGGTAATAGTCAAATTGTTCCATAAAATATATAAAAAAAAATTCAGCTAAATATATTCAGTAGTTTTTTAAATAAAAATTAAAATAATAATTACACATCTTATATGAAACGATCACGTGCCCATGATATGAAACGATCACATGACCCACTTCAAAATGATATATGGCATCCATCTTGTTTCAAATTCGTGATTTTTTAAAGTTCTTTTTAATTCATATTGAGTGTTGTATCCATCCTAAAACTACTTTATTTCTGCTTAAATTCTGTGCATCTACATACTAAAACAACACAATGACAATATATTTGAGTTTAAATTCTCATTCAAATTTGATTATTTCTACAACTAAGCCTATTTTTCACCTATGTAAAATGTAAACAGCAAAATATGTAGAATGAGTTGTATTAGAATTACTGTATTTCTTTAACACAAAATAATTCAGTCCATGGAGTCTGCATGGCTGATATGAATGAAATATTAATTGATTTTATAAACAGAAGGACGATTTTATTCGATGAAGTTTTAAGCATAAAGTTTATGAATTGTAGCTCCATGGTCTTAATTTTTAAATAAAATAAATTATTATAGTATTGTGATGAATGAAATGGAGAAAGTTATGAATGAAATCCTGCTTTTATAGAGAGATCCAGGCGTGTTATTTTTTCTATGACGTCATTTGAATTAATTTCAGTTGTTTTCGATGAAGTTTTCAAATATAATAAATTATCGTAGTATTATGATAGATTTAAAAATATTACCGTGGAATGTATTGCATTTTAGAGATATTTAAACCACGCAATTTATATTTCAATGCCGTCATTTGAATGAAGTTCATTTTTTTCAATGAAGGTTTAAGTTTTCAAATATAATAAATCAATGTAGTATTGTGATAAGTTTTAAAATATTACCGAGGAATGTATTGCATTTTCGACTTTTTTAAATAAAATTGCATTGAAGCTGGAAAGTGTTTCATAATCAATGCTTTAAGCATGATTGATCTTTCTTGTTTTCTTAAAATTTGTACCAGTATTTCGGTGACTTCAAATCTACCATAAACAGTTTACATAAAAAGGCTAATAATTGCACATACAAATAATTACATAAAGTTTATATAAAAAGGCTAATAAGGGGTAAAATATAATTTGTTTTCCTTGAGTCTTATCTGCATTCTTCTGGGGAAATGAATCCTACCACCATATGTGTTATGCCGAGATTTGACAGCTCTAAATTTAATTATTAGTTCAAAATTAGATAATAGCTTAAAATTCGTTATTTTCCCCTTTCCCTTCAAAATTCTAAATTTATTTGTTGTTTTGGAATATTTCGGCGATTTATTTCCCCTTTAACGTAATTTGTTATCTTTTTAATGTTTTTATTATTCAAAATTGTGCGCAATGTGCCTTTAAACGTTAAATAATCTTTTGCTAATCTTTCGGTCTCTCGCTCGCGTCTTTTAACTTAACTTCAGTTCATTCACGAATCTGTGTAAAAAAGGCACTTTTTTAAGAAGAATTTGACTTTCAACCGCTTATCAGTAAAAACACCTGTTTTCGGGGTGCTAGAACATCCGGTGGGTTGCTGTGCGGCGGGTTGCCGCATCGGGAGAAGTGATCTTTTTATGATTCTTGGCATGACAGCGTTTTATTTCCGCAGTGTATGCGTGGGCGCTCGGCGCGAAGCGCAGGGTTTCGCTTGCCAAGTTTGGCGTCTCCTGGGAAGGCAAGCGTGTTGCCGGGGATTCGATTTGCTGACCAGCACGGTGAGAGGTGGTTTTTTTGTGATCGTGAAGAAGATCCGTGGAACGGGCCCATGCAAGGGCGCCCGTATCCCGCGGTCGCCAGAAATATGTGTTACAATGGTACAGAATTGCCTGACATCGCAGGGGCGTGCTTCATATTCGGACAACTTCCATGGTGTATCAACAGAACGTAAGAGGTGGCCTGGATCTATGAACCAAGGACTACCCTCTTCGGGAAGCGCTCGAAGTTAAAATGGCAGTATCAATGGCTATCATCTACCTCATTGCCGCCGTACTATGGTCATCACTCATCACGGGTATTCACCTACTTTCATGCCATCATCGCTCTTAAGTGTGCTGGCAATATCAACTGCCCTATCATCTGCTCAGTGTTACCGCTTTATGGTCATCACTCATCACGGGCATCACCTACTTTCATGCCATCCTTTGTGAGTGTTCAAGTCTTGGGGGAGCCCAGTGTGAACAGGGCTAGTGTTCAAAGATCAGTGTGCAAGCCCTCAGTGATCGTGTGCGTGCAAGCAGTGTCATTTAATTTTTAACGTGATTAAGTCCAAAGAAGTAAAGAGAGTGATAAATAATTTGTTGAAGTGTTAGCACCGAGAAAGTTGAGTATCTAGAGAGAAAAATGTTTGAGAATGAGTACTTAGTTATTTTTAACAATGCTATATGGTTGTTATGTAATGAAGAAATGTGATTTTTAATATTTTCCTTTTAATTTTCAAATTTAAGTTTTGGGTGGACAGCTCCTTAGGCAGACCAAACTCTGGTCTTCAGACCAGAGTGGATTCTGTTCCCAGGGTTATTTTTATTAAATTACAAAGTTAAAAGATTTTAATTTGGAGCAATGTACTAACTTAACTTTATGCCACTATACAAATAATGAAATCTTATAAATGGTTCAGATGTTGAATTTTTAATTGTTAATAAAAGTTAATTTTTAAATTTAACAAATGAGTTGTGATTCTTTAGTTGGCTGTGCTATTTATTTATGTAAAAGGTAAGTGGATTTTTTAGAAATATTAAGAAGTTGGAATGTCTTTGAAAGTGTAACATGGTTCAGCACAGACCAAGCTGTAAGTAACAAAGTATATAAAGAAACTAAATAAATAATAATATTAAAACTAAACTTTATTGATTTGCATTAAACTATACGATCAGGCTAATCTCAATATCATAGAATGAAAATATAAATAATAAGATAAAATATAAAAAGTAAATAAATAGTATAATTTCAAAGGGAAGTAAGAAAAAGCTATATAACATGTGGTGCCGTTCACCTTTTTGGTTCTGCCTGAGTTGTCTGTCCACTGAATAAAATACAATAATTTAAATGGGCTGTCCACCCATATGATAAATTGCTATACAGTAACAATATTGAAATTTTTTTTTATTGTAATAAATTTCCATGTGTATAGGGAAGTGCACAGTGTCTTGAAATTTAATTTCTTTTGGGAGTAAGGTAATGTTTTAATTTTTTTTAGGAAGCAAAGTAAGTAGTAAGATGGTAATGTAAGAATTTTTTCATTTTTTTTTTTGTGTTTCATTTCAAAATGTTTTGGGTAGGCAAGTTTTGGGATTTTTTTTATATATGCTCTTGCCTGGTGCTGTTTTTGTTTTTATTTAGGAGTTTTTTTTATTAAGCTTTGTCAGTTGAAATTCTTTTCTTTTTCACTCCTGAATAAGCTAATCATAGCTTGTTGTTTTTAAGAAAGATTTTTTTTGTTTTGTAGAATTTTTTTTTATTTAAAAGTAAAACTTTGGAGTTTGACTCTGTGATTTTGGAATTTGAGTAGGATTTTTTATTGTGAGAAATTTTTTTTTTAAGGATCTTTTGGCTATTTGTTTTGTAGGTAAGAGTGCGGCGGAGAAGTGGTTGTTTGTTGTGGGGATTCTGGGAGATTCAGGTTCAAAGGAGGCCTTGCTTTGCTAAATCATTCCTTCTCAACTTTTTTAAGTGGGTAAAATTTTTTCTCAGTCTGCCCATAATGGCTACTTCAGTGCTTTGAGGCCACACAGTTTTCAGGTGTTCACTGGGGAATGCACCTTTTTCCCTCGGGAATTAAATCACTTGCCCATGATGTATGTGTGTATTGTGTTTTTTTGGGAAGGGATTCACGACCCCTTGCCCACTGTCAGAATTTTTTTTGAGATTTTTGAGAAATGTTGCAACAGTTTTTATTAAGATTTGAGATAGAGTTATTGGAAATAAGTGCTAACTATAGCGAAAAATGTATGTGTATTAGTAGTTGTGTTTTAAGTGTATTGAATTTAATGTGTGTTTAAAAGTAGATAAATATGCCAAAGATCTGTGTTAGTCTTAAATGTTAGGAATTTTTTTTTATGATAGGAAAATTATTTTTCTCTTTTGGAATATAGTTTTAGGGATTTCAGTTTCATTTCAAATTTTGGTTTTAAATTTATTAAAGAGGGAGTACAGTGATCAAAAGTTTTCTTTTGTTTTTGTTTTGAATAATTAGTCACAACTCTTGGCTTTGGGTGAAGTTAAAGGTAAGGCTAATGGGTTAGTTTCATGGTCACCCGGAGGAATTTTGAGGTCTGGGAAGCCTTGTTTTCATTGAAATTCTTCTTCACAGAAATGTGTTTGAAAAAAAAAAAAAACTTTTTTTTCAGTAGGCCATGTTAACTGTCACTTTGGTGCTTTGAAGCCGCCTTTAAGGTGCTCAGCTGGGGAATGCACCTTTCCTTTTTAGGAGAATTACTTGCCCGCTAAAAATTGTTTTTTTTCTTGTGTCATTGATCCTTCAGCCAAGCGATCGACTTTGGGAAGTGAAAATTTTTTGTTAAATTGTGCAAGTTCAGTCTCAGAATGTTTGTTTTGGGGGGAATGGAGATTGTTCTTTGATATTCCATGAGAATTTTTTTTTTTAATTTAAGTTAGCTTTGTGAAATTTTTTTATTTAAAAGTGTTTTGGCTCTTAAAAGTTTGTTGCTAGGTGATTGTGTGTTTTCTTCGAATGTGGGGGAGGAGATTTTGAAATTGAGTTTTCAGTTGTTTAGTCGTGTTATTAATCTTGGAGGCCTCAAAATTTTATGTTTCGACCTTGTGAATTCTTCGGCTGGTCCAAAGTCTTCATCAAAATTTATGTTTTTATTGTAATGACAAGTAATTGGGAACTCTGTTTTGTTTTTCTTCTTTCCGACTGTTTGGGTGATGCACTCTACAAATGCAGATTTTTTGTTTTGAAATTTTTTTTAAAATTGAAACCTTTTGTAGGTAATTGAAATTCTTTTTACTTATGATGATTGGGAGTGGTAAGATTGAATTGATAGACTAGAAGATTAGAATTAAATTTTGTTCTTGTTTAAAATTATATTTTTGAAAAAAAAAAAAATTTTTTTTGTTGTTTGTCGGAATTTTAATTTTCTGGGAGGTGGAGCTAAAACTTTGGTTTGCTTGAAATTTACATTTTTGGGATTCCCTTTTTGTTGAGGTTTGTGATTCAAATTTTAGACAGGGGTTTGATTTTCAAAATCTTACCATTTGTGGGAGTTCTTCGAATTTGTTAGATTTCTGGGGACCTTTGAGTTAGTGAAATTCTAGTGGAAGTACACTTGTTTATGAAAGTCACTGCTGCAGAGATGTTTTTTATATTTTTTTTTTGGGAGAATTTCTCGTTTGACAGGATTTGCTTTAGGAAATTAAATGGGACCTTCACGGTTATGTGCTACTTTGGGCCTACAATAGTTTTTTTGAGGGATTTCGATTGTTCGACTCCTTCGACTTCAAGCTAATTTCTTCTTTTACCCGTCTTGGAAGTACATAGCTCTGGCAGTCCTGTTTGCAAAATTTTTATTTCACATTATTTCTATTCTAAATTTGTATTCAACTTTTTTCATTGTGAAAATTTTGAAATTGTCGACTATTCATTAAATTTCAGTTTTTAGAGGGAGTACAGACGTGTACTCTCGCCTGTTGGAAACACTTGATTTTTTTTGTGTGTTGTGTCATTGGGAATTTTGTTTATTGAGGAAGTCTGGCAGGTTTTGGTTCTGTATCACTTTTGCAAACCCGAGGGATGTGGAACGGGGGTTTGACAGACTGTTTTTCAGTGTTTTGAGATTTTCTTTCACCTGGGTGCAGTACAGTTTAAATTTAAAATTTTTGTGATCATTTGCTTTTAAGTAGGTAGTGCAAGGCTAAGCTGAGGGTGGTGTAAGCATGAGGAAGCTAAACTCATGTTGTATATAGGAACGGAGGCGGACCCAAAAGCGAGGAATGCTTGGGGGCGCCATGAGAAAAGAGGATTTTTTTTTGAGAAAAATCCCCCCGGCCAGGATCAGTGTATTTTTATGTCACATTGCCCAGGCTCTGCTACACACTACTGGGGTTCTTTGGCTTTTGTTTTGATTGGGAGGGATTTGATTTTTTTTCTTTTATGAGCAGTGTATTTTTCCCTTGTTGAGTTTCAATTTTTTTTTTTAATTAAATTTGATGAGAATTCAGATTTTTTTTTTCTCCGTTACGTTCAGTTCGAGTTTTTGAAAATTTTAAAATTTTTGAGTTGTAATGAATGTTTTCTTTTTGGAGGTTTTTCTCCTCTCTTAAAGGGGAGATACGAAATTTTTTTTTAATGAAAGTCTAGGAAAAGTGCAAGTTTTAAATTTTATGGTCATGATCAGTGTGCCTTCCCTGTACGTAAAATATGTATTGTAAACATTTTTCAGATTTGTAATCCCAGGAGTTGCTACATGAAGCGAGTGTTCTCGTAGGTTTACAATTTCTCTGCCACCAGGATGGTGTTCTCTTTTGGTCATTTTCGGCTCTTTGTTGTGAAAAATTTTATTCTAAAATTTTTTTTCCGGTGGTCGAGAGGAATTATGTTATGCCGAGATTTGACAGCTCTAAATTTAATTATTAGTTCAAAATTAGATAATAGCTTAAAATTCGTTATTTTCCCCTTTCCCTTCAAAATTCTAAATTTATTTGTTGTTTTGGAATATTTCGGCGATTTATTTCCCCTTTAACGTAATTTGTTATCTTTTTAATGTTTTTATTATTCAAAATTGTGCGCAATGTGCCTTTAAACGTTAAATAATCTTTTGCTAATCTTTCGGTCTCTCGCTCGCGTCTTTTAACTTAACTTCAGTTCATTCACGAATCTGTGTAAAAAAGGCACTTTTTTAAGAAGAATTTGACTTTCAACCGCTTATCAGTAAAACCACCTGTTTTCGGGGTGCTAGAACATCCGGTGGGTTGCTGTGCGGCGGGTTGCCGCATCGGGAGAAGTGATCTTTTTATGATTCTTGGCATGACAGCGTTTTATTTCCGCAGTGTATGCGTGGGCGCTCGGCGCGAAGCGCAGGGTTTCGCTCGCCAAGTTTGGCGTCTCCTGGGAAGGCAAGCGTGTTGCCGGGGATTCGATTTGCTGACCAGCACGGTGAGAGGTGGTTTTTTTGTGATCGTGAAGAAGATCCGTGGAACGGGCCCATGCAAGGGCGCCCGTATCCCGCGGTCGCCAGAAATATGTGTTACAATGGTACAGAATTGCCTGACATCGCAGGGGCGTGCTTCATATTCGGACAACTTCCATGGTGTATCAACAGAACGTAAGAGGTGGCCTGGATCTATGAACCAAGGACTACCCTCTTCGGGAAGCGCTCGAAGTTAAAATGGCAGTATCAATGGCTATCATCTACCTCATTGCCGCCGTACTATGGTCATCACTCATCACGGGTATTCACCTACTTTCATGCCATCATCGCTCTTAAGTGTGCTGGCAATATCAACTGCCCTATCATCTGCTCAGTGTTACCGCTTTATGGTCATCACTCATCACGGGCATCACCTACTTTCATGCCATCCTTTGTGAGTGTTCAAGTCTTGGGGGAGCCCAGTGTGAACAGGGCTAGTGTTCAAAGATCAGTGTGCAAGCCCTCAGTGATCATGTGCGTGCAAGCAGTGTCATTTAATTTTTAACGTGATTAAGTCCAAAGAAGTAAAGAGAGTGATAAATAATTTGTTGAAGTGTTAGCACCGAGAAAGTTGAGTATCTAGAGAGAAAAATGTTTGAGAATGAGTACTTAGTTATTTTTAACAATGCTATATGGTTGTTATGTAATGAAGAAATGTGATTTTTAATATTTTCCTTTTAATTTTCAAATTTAAGTTTTGGGTGGACAGCTCCTTAGGCAGACCAAACTCTGGTCTTCAGACCAGAGTGGATTCTGTTCCCAGGGTTATTTTTATTAAATTACAAAGTTAAAAGATTTTAATTTGGAGCAATGTACTAACTTAACTTTATGCCACTATACAAATAATGAAATCTTATAAATGGTTCAGATGTTGAATTTTTAATTGTTAATAAAAGTTAATTTTTAAATTTAACAAATGAGTTGTGATTCTTTAGTTGGCTGTGCTATTTATTTATGTAAAAGGTAAGTGGATTTTTTAGAAATATTAAGAAGTTGGAATGTCTTTGAAAGTGTAACATGGTTCAGCACAGACCAAGCTGTAAGTAACAAAGTATATAAAGAAACTAAATAAATAATAATATTAAAAGTAAACTTTATTGATTTAAAAATTTATACGATCAGGAATAAATATAATTAAATCTAAATATAATAACAAATAAATAAATTAAGGTAAATATAAATAGTAAATTATATAATTAAGAAAATATAAAGCGATATTAAGTATAATTTCAAACAAAGGGGAAAAGCTATATAACATATGCAATCCAATGCATAACCTCATACTTAAAAAGTTGTCGAACATCATTTTTCGAGCAAGTACATATGGCATCTACAAAAATTGCAGAAGACATGGAAATCCTAGCCACATTTTGAAGTCAGAATAAGGCTTTAAAAGAAACAATTTAATTATGAAACAAAAGATTAAGCTTCTGAACTTGATAAATGTTGTCACGATGTTCTTATATTATTGAAAGATGGGGATGGAGTTGAATTAAAAAAAGAGTTGATGGGCATTTCAGTACTTCTTAAATCAGGAATGACCCCCCATTAGAAGTTGTACATTTTATTTATGTAAATTACTATTTTTCCAAATGTTACAATTGCTTTAAAAATTCTTTTAATATAACCGGTGATAGCTGCCAGCAGTGAAAGAAGTTTTTTAAGTTTAAACTAATAAAAATCACCTTCGAGCAACTATGGCATAAGAACGATAAACTGATAAGTTGTTCCTTAAATCAAAGCTGACATCGCCTATACATTAATTGAAGAAACAATTAATGTATTTTCAAAATGAAAAGCTCGTAGAGTGTTTTTTTAAACAAATATCTCAATATACATATGGTAAATTCTAGATTTAATGCAAAAATAAAATTTTACAACCCAATATCTGAGTACACATCAGCCTCAATTATCTCAAAAACATTAGAAACTATCATTCGCATTTACTTCCCCGTAAAATTAAATAACACACAATCATTTAGCGGAGTCAATAAAAATAGTATACTTAAATAAATTATAATCATCTGAAAACAGGCACCTGGGAGTTCAAGTTAAAAAAGAGGTAGGTGGTGGTAATGGTACCTGTATAAAGGGGATGCTTGTATTAAATCTCATCTCAGGTGCCAAAATAACTGGTCATGGGCCTGAAAACTGCAATTTATAATGTGCTATAGTCATTCTTTTGCACAGTTGCAGTGATATAATTTTTCACTTATAGTTTTAATTTCTAACATTAATGTAGATAAAAATTAGGAATATGTATGTAGGGTTTAATTAAGGTGGTATCGTATCACAAAATGTGAATCAAATTTACTTAAAAAGTGGCAGAAAAATTCCACCGATTTGCAATAATTGCAATACATCTTTCTTAGCAATGATTGTGATTTGCAGCAAGTTTATTTTGAGATTCCCTTTGCTAACATACACCTTTGAATGGAAGTGTGACATCACAAACCCATTCGACGTGACATTATACTGCAAATCTTTCAATAAAATGTGTGATTTTACCAGACTTCAGATCACTGGCATGTGAATGCATTAGATTGCCCACATCTCTGCTGAGTAGCAAAACCCTGTTTTAAAAAAATCTGATGTGAGCAGCGTATGACTTTCCCTACATATTCAAATTTATTTCTTATTTTTGATTTCATGATGCTTCAAATTGAGTTAATTGATTTAAAGCAATTTCGTTTCATTTAATAACTTAATGCATTATAAATATAAAGTCTTCAGATCTTCAAAATTCCAAAAAAACTAAAATATTTCGAGAACGGTTCATGCTAGTTATGGGATTAGACTTATTTGCTGTGGTGTCAAAAATTACATGTAGAACAAGTACTTAATCAATATATTTCAGCAATTTTAGTCATTTATTTCAGGTTTCCGTGATCCTTGCAGTCCATTTCGCACACACACACACAAAAAAAAAAAAAAAAAAATTTGGTTCTATTTTTCAGAATAATGCCAAAATCTAATAAGTATCAGAACAACCTTCAAGGGATGCAACTACTAAACATTTCATTAAATAATTTTTACACTATAAAAAAGTCTTCAGTTCCCCAATATAAAAAATTTTAAATATCTCGAGAATGTTCCATCTAAGAGTAATGGGAGCTGATCTTAATTCTGTTCACCATAAAAAATTACATATAAAACATGCATTGAATTGATACATGTGGAAGACCCAGGCCGTCCGACTCATCCAGCGGACTTGAGCAACTATTTGGACGACCGGGAAGGAATTGATACATGTTAATGTAGTATTTTATTTAACATTTTGACGATTTTTGGAGATCATTTCGCAAAAAATTGCAGGGGTTTTTTTTTTCGGATTGTACTAAAATGTAATGTAACCAGCACCATGGTAAGCCACAAGCAATTTATCTACCAAATTTTGTGAAATTTGGTCTATTAGTTTCTCAGCTAGAGTGGATACATACAACATTGCAGGCCATTTTGCATAAAAAGGTAGGTTCTTTTACTGTGATTCATACCAAAATCTAATCAGCACCAGGGTAACCCACATGTGACTTCTCTACCAAATTTTATGAAATTTGGTCAATTACTGTTTCAGTTAGAGAGGAATTTTTGCAGGGCATTTCGGGGCGGGGGGAATGAAAATACAGGTTCTTTTATCCCGAATGATACCCAAATCTAATTAGCACCAGGATCACCCACAGAGGACTTAATTACCAAATTTTATAAAATTCGGTCCATTAGTTTTTGAGTTAGAGTGGATACATAAATTGCACAGACAGACACAGACATCATGCTAAAAATAGTTTTTTGTATTCTAGAGGTCCCAAAACATGTAGATCCTTCAAAAACTTGAGTTGCAATTTTCGGCATGATTCCAATACTTTTCTTATACATTACCATGTATTGCAGGGAAAGTAAAACTGTTTCACAGCAACAATTGGCTCAATAAATTCCCATGTATCTGAAATAGATTCTCTGTGCTGCCTGCACATAAATAAAAATTCACATATAAGAAGTGGTGGCTCGTGGGGTGATGCAGGATAAGTTCTGCTTCACTCTTAAAATTTTCAACTGAATGGATTATTATTATTGTTATTATTTGGTAAATTTTTCGACTCATTTGGCTATTAGTATTTTTATATAATTGACAACACTTGTGCGCGTAGCGTCATATGTTTTGATGATGTTCGCTGTCGAGGAGGAGGGGGAATTCTGTCGCTGAATCTGCATCACCCATTCCCGAACAGCCACTGTATATAAGAGAGACATACAGTATGCAATGATTGATTGTATGCAGTGAATAAGAATGAATGGAAGATTCTGGCAACTTTCTACAGTACAGTACTTCATTGTAGTGAATTAGACATCATTATACAGTATTGAAAGAAATCTAAAACTAGCCGGTGTCCAATTGATCAGTTGTTAGTGCTTATTGATCAAGTGCAATTTTAGTATCAGTATAAGTGTTAACATGCTAAATCAGTCAACTCATGCGCAAACTTGATTCTGTGGCATTACAGGCAATGGGAAATTTGTTTTTAAATTGAAATGAATGTACAGCTTTGCAAGTTGCCACATGCATTTCAGCAAGTAATATAATTAATTATATATTGATGTGTAACTTCATAATGTATGCATTATTATACTTTATTTTTCAGTAAATGGTGCTATGTACATAATTTTTTTTGCATTTTATTTTGTTATTAAACTTGTTTTATTTTCTCTTCTTAGATTTAAATTTTCAACATATAAATAAGTGCATAAAGTTTAAACTGTTAAATCAGCAAAAAATGATTTTTAAAATTATATATTGATGTGTATATGACCTCTTTGTAAAAAAAAGTCATATACACATATATTCCTCTTTCTAAAAGAATATATTTTTTTTAATAATGTGGTGCCATTTGAAAAGTATATATTAACTGGTAAAAGTAGAATAAATAAATGACAGTACACAAAAAATGTCAAAAAAGTAGTGAATATGCTTCTCTATTAAAGTTGATTCCTCTTTTTGTGAAATTTTCCTGTTTGCTTATTTTCTGAACATTTTGCTGTGATTTTTCACTAATCAAAAATATTGAATCGCTATGCAAGTGTATCACTATGTGTGCTATGTTGTTGAAGACCCAGACCACACGACTAACCCGAAGGCTTTTAGTGCCTGTTTGTGTGGCCGGGTGTGCTATATTGTTGTTGTTGAGACACAGACCGTCCGACCTACCAGAAAAGTGTAAGGTAACTGTTTGAACGGCCGGGAAGAGGCACCCAATTTAGACTGGAACCCAGTGCGGGAGGCATCCACAGGGACCGTACCTTCCTTTCCCTACCACCAACCTCTCGGAAGGACTTATGGACCCACATGTTTAACGTGATCGTACTCCGTGTGAACACGGTGGCAGTTTTGGCAGTGGAGGGAATCAAACCCGGGCCTACAGAGTGCAATTCCTGCTGGTAACCACTGGGGTACCGTGCCCGAGGGTGTGATATGTTGTGTAGTAATTGTTGCTATGCAATTTTTTCCTAATGAATCGAACTCTGAATATACAGGGTATCTAGGAAAATCCGTATCAGAGTAAATTTCTTGAGAACAAAGAGTTATTGCTATTTTTTTAATGCATCTGCATAGGAAACTCCTGCAGTACTACACAACAAAGCATTTAGGGAGCTAATCCTCTTTTTTATGGGGGCCTGGCATCCTTTAGAGATAGAGAAAAAAGTCAATGACAAAGTTGTTAGAACATTGCCAAATTAGTACAAAAGTTTTAGTTTGATACTAAAAGCTGCAAATAATTGTCTAAAAAGTTATTTTTAAAAGCATGTGATTCTTTAAACTGCAAAATCACCAGGTGACAGTTGTATAGTAAACAATTTAATAAATTTAATTTGAATGCTTTATTTAACTGTTTTATTTAACAGACAATTCGTTGGTAAGCATTATCGTAATCAAAGACAGAAAAATAAACAAAATAATCTGAGGTTGAAAGAAGATTCCATCTGCTGTATTACATACTTATGCTATGTGTTTGCCACTTCATACTAGTTTTATTTTGATTTTATGAGTCATGTCTACTAATATTGCTAAATGATCCTTATTTTTGGAGAATATAACCGGAATGCCAGTGCAGCCAAAGGATTATACGTACGGCTTAATATTGTTTCACTTATGTGTGTGTGTATGGGGGGGGGGGGGGATTTTGAATGTATTTCCTAGTTTTCAGGGTTCTTTTTAGCTTTTTCTGTCAGACACATTTTTGTACTAATTTGGCAACACTCTACAAACTTGTAATTTACTTTTTTCTTTATCTTTAAAAGGGGACGATGTAGCCTCTCACCCCTACATAAAAAAGGGGGGTCAGCTCCCCAAATATTTTGTTATGCAGCACCATAGGGTTTCCTATGCAGCTGCATTAAAAAAAATGATAACTCTCTTTGTTCTCAAATTTTATCCAATACGAATTTGTACTAATTTAGCAATGCTCTACAAATTTGTTAATCAATTTTTTTTTTTTCTCTATCTCTAAAAAGGAACAAGATAGTTTCCCGCATCTACATAAAAAAGGGGGTCAGCTCCCCAAATGTTGTCTCATCATGTAGCACCATAGGGGAGGGGGGGGGGGGTCCTATGCAACTGCATTTTAAAAAAATAACAATATCTCTCTTTGTTCTCATAAATTTTTCTCTGATTTTTCCTGAACACCCTGTATGAATGGTAGTGCTAATTAAAATTTCAAAATATTTAGATAGCTTCCTATTCACACCCAGATGCCTAATAAAGAGCAAGCATCTTGAATTATTAATATATTAGAGAAATATAATCTTTTTACACTAACTGAAGCAATGTATGTGCTATTTTTTTTTCGTTAAATGGTACTGTAGCAAAATATAAGTGATCTGAATTGAGTCCGTACTTGTAAATTCCAAACTCGATGCCCCAGTGTTCAAATTAGAGAAATTTAGCTTGACAGTGTAAGCAGGCATGACTACTTGTTCTATCAATTTTTGGTGAAGTACTTAGGCATATTAAGACATTCCTATTAAACACTAAGGCTAGTGGCATTCCTATTAAATTATATTATTGTTCTTGTGGTAGTTATACTTCTGAAGTTCTTTTACCAAAAATTACAGTGAGAGCAAACATACCAATAGAGAAAATGACTTAAGAAAAATGATAAAATAAAAAGGAACACTTGAAATTTAAATATACCTCTCCATTTTCAATAAACTTGGCTCCAGACAATGTGTTTAACAGCACACCTCGAGGATTCCAACTGTATAATTAAAATACAAGCTATAACTACAAAAGTCATTAAATATTACAGAATAAAAAATATATATGTTTATCATTTTTTTTTTTTAAACTTGAGCAATTGTTGAATGAAAAACTGAGTAATGGTGCATGATCAACTCAAATAAAACAAGATTTAAGTAATTCACTTTAATATTCAATTTGCATAGCTACCCAATCTAGCTTGTGTTTTAGATAACATCAAATTCTAATAGTATTCAAAAATATATTTTTGTTAATAAAACTGTAAAAGAATTTATTGGCCTATAAATGGTAAAAAGAACTAGATTTAAATAACTATCTCCTCTATAGAAAATTAACTTCATGTGCAATTTAAAAAGTAAGAAAAGTATGTTAAATGTTAACTTAATTGCTTCTATGAAACCAGTTTCCACTTCTCCATTTTCATTATTATTCTAAGTTTTATTCATTTAAAATCACTTAATATCCCCCATGGTATTGTGTATTATATTTATTTTTGTGTTATCTTCATGGTGTGACATCCAGGGAACCATTTTTCAATAATCTGTTTTTAAATGTCAATGCAGAATTTTATTCACCAAATCATACAAAAGTGTCCATTTCTTAACCTTGGTAGATGTATATTTCAGGCCTTGGCTAATAGTTCTCAGAGTGGCCATAGTGAAATAAATTTGAGTGTATGACCTCAAGGCTGAAAGACCGGCTGTTGTTTTTGTACATGACCTAGCTAGTCAATGAGACATTTCTTCAATTTTCTGGACTAATCATTGGTTCTAATGCCTTATGGCAGATGAACTTTCGAACAGCTGAGCTTAACATTTATCAGAGAGCTGAGATTGCTGAGACCATTATTATCAGAGGCTGTAAACTTTCCAAACACTTGGACATGCATTGCACAGCTCGCCAAAATTATTTTTAGTTTGGTCCCTCTCTTGCATCGTGCAGTCTAGATATAGTGTGTAATCATATCTTCTGGGTCTTAATAGTTCAGGCACTACAAATTATGTTAACCATCTGAATATCTTGCTTATATCAGCCAAGTGACAAATGATGCTATATGCCTGAAACTCCATTTTCTCCTTTAGTTTCCAGGCTGGAGACCAAACTAGGCTGGACACCTTTTAATAAGGTGCTCAATGAGACTGTGACCCACACTACTCAGAAAAAGGGCTTTAAAATTAACTAATTATACAATAGACTATTTTGATCAACATGGCAAACTAATCAAATTGGAAATTTGTATCAAAGACATTTAAAAAATTTAAAACAGACTGGGGAACTAACTAACAGCCTTCAGTAAATCTCCCAATCCAACTTGACAGGGCAATGATGTCACGAACACAGATATAGTATCAGTCATTTTTGACAACGATGATTGAAACTATTTAGTCTTATGATCATTGAATCATAAATAATCCCTTTTATGCATGATTATGTCAAATTTTGTCTTATGCTGCCACATTAAAAAAAATATATAAAATTTTGAAATTTTTGTTCGAATTTAAAAAAATTATATCTAGTTCTAGATTTTTCTATAACAAATCTAGATATAAAGTTATGTGAAAATCCAATAATATTTGTAGCAGCTATCAAGTACACAAGAAATAGACATCAGACAGACACAGATGGATGGACATCACTCCAAAAATAGTCAAAACATGTTCAGGATGTCTTAAAACATATATTGGTATCAAAACGTTCATGAAAACAATACTTTCTCGATATTACGTATGAGAAAGTAAAAATCAGTAGTTAAATTTTCAGTTGTAATGTATAAAGAATTTAAATAAATTAATATTTATAAATAATGAAAATATCATGCCCATATATTAGAAAGCAATTTAGCAATTTATACAAATCTCTTAAATAGCTAAATTTTAAAACAATCAATTAACTGAGTGTGGCTTAACTGGATTTTCTCACACCAGAATCCATTTTTTATTTTGTGATTTTTTTTCGATGAAAAAAATTGAAAAATCTGTATCATGGATCCAAATGATCACAATGGACAATTCTGATTTTTTTTTTAAAGATCTTAAAACCAATTGATATTTAAAGAGAATTTTTTTCTGATTTCAAATATCCAAGCGAAAATCTCTGAAAATAATTATTTATTTAAATATCAAGAAATGAAAAAGCGCAAAATCTACTCAAACACAAAACGGCCCGTGATTGGCTGTGACGTCACAATGCCTGTTCGACCTGTGATGCAACATTCTACAATGTGCTGTTTCTATTGAGATATTTGCAAGTAGTTGGCATTTAATTTTGTTTACAATTTGTTTACAATTATTTTACCCATTTGTTCTTGGTCTGCTTGAGTTTGTTCCTTATTTTATTTTATTGTAAACATGGATTCTGGTTTTGTTAAAGGGCAATCAGACAATTTGCCTAAGATCGATTTTACTGTGATGGCGCTCTCTTTCAGAAATGATAAATATTTTGTGACAGCTGAAACTCAAGGTGTAAACTTGATACACTTTTCTTGAAGGTTTATTATTATTATGTGAATTGCATCTACGTTTAGGGTATTTGTGGTGGAAATTGGAGCATTATGAAAAATACAAACACTTTGATCGCTAATTTCTCTGAACCTGATAGATAAAAATGTACATCATATTTTTTTCTTGTTTCGTTGGTCCAGATTATGTGTGAATATATGAAATAATTTTAATACTTTGGAACCTTTTTTAGAAAACACTTTAAGTCTCTATCCAAGCAAGTGATTTTTTAATTTTTCCTACTTTCACTCAAACTTCAAAAGATAGATATAAACAGTAAGCGACAAAAATATATATTAGTAAATTTAGTTTTTGAATCTACTTTTTGAGAAAAAAAAAAGCTAATATATTGAACCTTACTGACTTAGTTTTCGAGTAATCGTCTTGACAAGTTGAAGAAGATTGAAAATTTTTCATTTTACAAGATTGTAATGCTTATATCTCAAAAACTAAAAGTGCTAGCTATGAACAATGAGCAAGAATTTGTAGCTCTTCTAAAGTCTTGCAAGTGTATATAATTGGGTTTTGGATCGAGTGATTCTAATTTCGATTGCTTAGTTTTTAACCTGAATTTTCCAATAGCTGGGAAAGTTGCAATATTTAAAATATCACAATTGCTGCAGCTCAGTGCCCTTACTTACTCCTAGGGTTGGTCATTTTGCCACCAAAATGGTATTTTTGCCAGGACAGTGGTAAAAACTGGCAAAAAAAATGGCTGGATTTAAAAAAAAATGTAGAAAAAAACAAACAATATAATTTTGTACAAAATATAATTGAAACTTAAATCAAAATATTAATTAGTTATTTCATTAATATTAAGTTGTTTAATTAAAATGATAAAACATAATGAAACATTAATTGATTAATAAGAAGTTGTGAAATCAATCTTCATTTTATCCTTATTTGAACCTCTAGGTATAACTTTTATGAATAATTTATAGAAGTAATCTTTAAAATTCCTACATTTTTTTTTTTTTTTTTTTTTTATTTTTTTTTTTTTTAGAAAAACATACGGACCAGATAAAGTGATTAAGACTGTTGATGCTAATAAATGGTGGAGAAGTATAGCAAGAGCATGTGATATTTCTAAAGACTTGTGCAAGTTACTTGCACATCTCTAAACATGCCCTTCAAGCAATGCTGCAATAGAGAGAATATTCTCTAATTTTTCATTTGTGCATTCAAAGATTCGAAACAGGTTGGGAATAGATAGTGTTTCAAAACTTGTTTATTGCTATGCAATGTTGAAAAACAAAATATGTGCTTTGATGTAGAAAATTCAATTGAATTTGATGAAATTTAATTATTTTATCTGTAATTCTTTTCATAATTAAAGTTATAATTTAATATGAGCTATACTTTTTTTTTAATATTTATATTATATAGTAATTAATATACTTTGTATCTTCAAATTACTATAGTTCTGATTCTGATAGATAGCAAAATTCGTATTATTACTCAGACTTGGTTAAAAATTAACTGAAGCATAAGAATTAGTTGCTTAATAGTTATGACTGTAAGTCAGTGAGTTATTTTATTGTTATTTACTCTCTCCTTTCTCATGTTCTGCATAGTATTAACTAAAAAAGTATTTTACTAAAACAATACAAACTTAATAGCATACATAACGAATACTCTTTAATGACAGTGGTGAATTTTGTTTACAATCTGGCTTCCTGCGCTTCACATAATTTTTCGTGAAAAACATTTTTTGGCACAGATATAAATATTTTATCTGAGGATGTAAAACTAGCAGTCAGTCACATTGGAGCGATACAATACTTATAACTATTCGGAAGTTTGGGACTGAAGAAACAATTATAATTATCGTAACTTTCCGAATATAACCAAACTTATGCATCAATTCTCCAATGACGGGAGCCGCAGAAGAACCTTGTGACGTCACATTCCGGGTGCACCAAAATGAACCGTTTTCCCGCCACAGTCAGAAAGGCAAACTTTGACTGCTAATAAAACATGAAATACAGCTCGGAGAATAAAAATTTTCATACCGTTGTCTGTTTTGAAACATTTCAAATCGAATAAAAAAATTAAAAAAAGAGGCCGGAATTGTCCATTATAGCATGTTACCCTTCATTTTAAAGGGCTTGAAAAATTTTTTCAACTGATACCAAGTTTGACAATGTACTTCTTTACTAACTAATATAAAACATTGCTTATCTCCTTGAAGTACTTGCCAGATATAAAATTTTGCTTTTTTATTAAATTCCTTCTTCACACTTCATATTTCTTTCTTTGTAGCACCTGGCCCATGAAACTTGATATATGACGTAATAGTAATTGTAAAGAAATGTTTTACAATGTCTTCCTAGTCCTGGACCCTTTAACCCGTTCACGATGAAGAAGCATTTCTGCCAGACTGTGCATAGCTAGAATCGTCTGCTACTCCAGACCCAGGCACTTTTAGATGCTAAGCCTAATGCTTCCAAAAATAGTATTATATAAACTTTGCTTTAAAATACATCTACCTTTACTATAGAAATATACAGGTGTTATTGCAATTTGAGGGACCTGACTGCACCATTGTTTTTCAAACACAAGCCTTGAAAACTTCTTTGTTTTGTTAACTATTACTTGTATAATATTATTGATGAAATACAGATTAAAAAAATTAATGTCCTTTAAAAAGGTATTGAACTGTTTGAATTTAATCCAGAGTTCAACTGAAGAGATGGAGGATCTATGACATTTGAACTCTAATTGTCTGTACCAAAAATATCCAAAAGCATCAACACCCATACTGATGTCTTTTAAATAAACTTTCACACTAAAGCACATAGCAACTATTTTATTTTCTTCAATTATATTACTATGAGATGCATTCATCAAATGTTAAATTTTAGTTTCAGAAATATATTTTACTCTTTTTGATATGATTATTGAAACATTCTTCCGACGAAATACATCATATGCACTCCCCCTGAAAACCAGCGATAAGAATCTCAGCCCTAATTTCCTAAATATATCAGCCCAGACCCTCATCATTAAAATAAACACAGAATAACTGCAATGAAAGAAACCATCCTTATAAATCTCTGTCACATGCCTTTTAAATCAGAACCACAGCAACAGCTTGTATGTGTGTTTTCTTATATAATCAACTTAGTCAGCATTCTCATGAAAAACAAAAACTGAAGCTAAAATGTGAAGGTCAATGATTCAAGTAACTAGCTTTGTAAAAACTAAGGTTCTATCGCCATCTCGTGGTATTAAAAATATTAATCCCAATCCTATGTTTTGTTCCAATTCTACATTGCACATTGGCATCGCTGGGCTATAGCAGCCATCTGCATTGCATAGCAAATAATATGCATTCGTGGGCTGGAGAATGGAAAATCTCTCCATTGCATATATGCATTGCTAGTCCTCAAGGGGTTAACCCTTTCCGGACAATCGACACACCCGAGCATCAGCTGTGAACTTGCATTCAAGAATGACTGTCACGCATCCTTGTTAACCCTTTCGGGACGGCGGCATTCCGAAACTACCGTGGCCCAAAGGACGAAGCGCTTCGTTTCCGAAATGTGCCCAAATGACGGCTATTTTTTTGCGCTAAGCCTAACTCTCGAAAAAAATTCACTAAAAATCACCCGTTCAACACAGCATTCTACTTTTTTCAGGAAGAAAGGAAATACTTATTTTCTATTTGATGTATATTTTTTATACAAATTTTCTTTTATCAAAATATTAAAAATTTTAGTGTATATATGTTTTAGGTACAGATGGATAATTCTTTGGCATGTCCTTCCGATTTTTTAAAACTGTACCACATACATGCATATTCTTAGACAACAAATACTTTGCAAGTACAGGAGAGGTAAACAATTTATCCAAATACAAAGTATATCCTTTTCCTAAAAGTTCACTTAGAAATGTTTTCACAACGCGTTCTCCATACCCACCATCAGAGCTTGATAATCCCGTGTCCTTTCTAGTATACACAAGGAAATTCCATTTATAGCCTCATTCCGATTCTGGCGATTTATATATTTTTATTCCATATCTGGACCTTTTCGATGGGATACATTAACGAAATCCCAGCCTTCCTTTCCATGAGAACATAAATAATCTAATCATTTCATTGCCACACATTCCTTTACTCCCCCCCCCCTCCCCAACCCACTCAAAAAAAAAAAAAATACTTTCTTATATTCCTCTAATTCAACAACGAAATCAATAAAAGACAAAATCAGAAAGAGACCCGGAACTCAATTATAAAATTGTTTATGCTGCGAGAAGTCTGCTTATGCTACAGAACCATGTTTCATCCCTCCAAATGGAGAAATAATTCATTGGATTCTCCTTGTGTCAAGGTCAAACATCTACAAAATACATTTAAGTTGCTTCCACGGGCATTTAACGCCATCTAGGAGACAAATACATTCAAATTAAAACGTTCCACGTAGAAACACCAATACGTGCCAGTCGTCCTTTAGGGTAAAATTTCCTTCGGCCCGTGGGCGTGCCATTCGTCCTTGAATGCAAGTTCGCAGCTGGCGCGTGGGCGTGCCACTCATCGCGAAAGGGTTAAGGAAAAATTTACCCTAAAAGACGACGGTCACAGATGCGCGTTTTCATATGGAATGGTCTTACTTGAATTTATTTGTCTACTAGATGGCGTTAAATGTCCATGCGAACAACTCCAATGCATTTTACAGATACTTGACCTTGGCATAGGGGGGAGGGGGGGGTGATCCAATGAATTAATTATCCATATGGAGCGGTGAAACGTGATTTTGTAATATAAACAAACAGAGCACTTATTGTAGAATCTACTGTTTTATAATTGAGTTTTGGTTCTCATTTTGTTTTTCGCTTTATGGTTTCGTTGGTGAATCATAGGAATATAAGAGAGTATTTTTTTTAAGTTTGGGTTTTAGAGGAATGCGCGGCAGTGAAATCATTAGGTTATTTCGGATAAAAGAATGGCTGGGCCAGGACGTTTTCTTTCTGTGTAAAAATATACTCGTATGATAAACGAACCAGGCAGTAATGAAGTGATGCAGATAGTAAAGATTCATGGAACTGTGGTATTTCTGAAGATGAATATGAAAATGCAAGTTATTCTTCAGATTCTGAGCGTACTATTATTACAACGCCACCAGCTTCAATAGCTGTTTCTGCGAATGATGTTTGGACGGAAGATTTAAAAGATCTGAATTCTTTTGAGTTTTTGAGCATACTTGAAATCAATAACAATATTATGCCGTCTAATTTAGATAAGGGAATTAATTTTTTAGCATATTTTTCAATGGTGAATAGTAGAAAATAGTAAAAGCAAATGACGAGTATTTTGTATTGAGATTCGTATGAAAAATATACATCAAATAGAAAATAAGTATTTCTTTTATTCCTGAAAAAAGTAGATTTCTGTGTTGAATAGGTAATTTTTAGTGAATTTATTTCGAGAATTAGGCTTAGCGTAAAAAATTAGCCGTCCTTTGGGCCACGGTAGTTACGGAATACAGCGGTCTGGAAAGGGTTAAAGGTCATATTTGACAATGTGGACTCCCTTTAATCCAGGATTTAAAAAAATATAGTAAATCAAATTCTTGTTTCACATGGTTTATTTATATATAAACAGGAAAGACATGAACAAAAAAATAAATAGTATACAAAGTGCAACTATCATGATAATTTTACTATAATCCATCGTCCTAAATTACTCTTTCAAGGAACCTTTTTATATTTTAGTCACCAACAGTGGCGGTTATTCAGGGGCGCCGCGGGGCCGCGCGGACCCCCTTGATCAAGCACTTCAAATTCCTTTAGTTATATAGGTTAATTACAATTTTTAAGGAAATTATCTGAAATTTCTTTCAACTAAAAGTCGAATTATTGGAAATAAATGATAAAATTTGTCACTAGATGGCAGCACTAAAGCTTTGACTTTCAAAAAAATCTCTCATCCCCTCTTCATACTATATTAAATTTATAGGGAAAAATACTGCATTATAGGGAAAGACGAGGGATTTTAATACAGGGTTGCCACTCTCCAGAGAATATGAAATTCCCTGACTTTTCCAGGTTTTCCAGATAAATTCCAGGTTTATAAAAAAACAGCGCAATAAACTATTCAGTTAACCTAGGCTTACACGTATACCTTTTCTCTGTGTTTTAACATAGAGAATATAATATTATAATTGGGAATATATTAATTGGAGTGTAAATACTAAAATATTTACACTTTAATTAAAAATTTGTTACAAATTGGGACAAATAAATAATATTTGACATACATATACAAATAAAAAAAATCAATTGCTTTGGTAAATTAGACAAATCATGTACACTTAAATGTTAAAATGTTAATATACAAGTTATGTGATAGTGAGTGAATATAGTATGTAGAAAATATATTATTTTTGGAGATTTCTTATTTTGTCTTCAATTAGTGCAGCTTCTTTTTGAGCATCTACCATTATTTTGCTTTTCTTCCATTCTAAACTTTTCAGTTCTAAAGCAACACGTTTTCGACTGTCTTCCAATTGTTTTTTATTACTTTCTGCTTCTTTCTTTCTTTGCATAGTATCAATGTACCTGGAATGTGCACATTTTACTGACTGAATCATGGCCTTTGTTATATCAATTGCTTCAACTCCCCCAGCATTGTTTATTGCCCCATAAACTTGTCTTAATGCTACAAGGCTTTCTTCTGTTTGGTTATCAATAATGTATTCTGCATTAATGGAAAATCCCCTTTCAAGAAATGAATTACCATGTGATAAAATGGAAAGCAATTTTATAAAAAAGGTCAAATCATTAGAAACTTGTTTTAAATGCAGTATACTAATCCAATGATCGTCAAGCCTAGTATCACTTCTTTTGTAAGATTTCGTCATGTTTACTACTGAAGGCTCATTGAATAATTTTTGGAACTCTTGATGAATGTTGTCAGCTTTTAATCCTGATATCCATTTTTTAGAAACCAATATTTCTAGACATGCTGACAAACACTCAATCAGTTTGAAGAAAAACTGCAGGATTAAGAAACGATATTGCTTTAGTCAATGGAAATCGTACTGGTGAACGCTCAAAAAGTTTATGCACAAATCTTTGATATGCTTTAAGACATGAATTGTTGCATTTTCAAAATGTCTATATTCTTTATCTTTCTCAATTCATCTTTTAAAGGAAAACTAAGCGTCACTTCAGAGGCTGGGATCAAGTTATCTTTTTCAAGACCATCAATTTTGTAAAGACATGAAGCATTTTTGTCTAAAACACAAGGCTTTACAAATCTCTGCAAAATTGACTGTGCTATAGTTGTCACAGATTCATAAAGAAATGGTGCAAGTGGTTCATCAAATTTCAGGACAATAAATTATAAAACAAAAAATATATAAAGGTTTTATCACGTGAAAATTACTTTATAATGAAAACAAATATTTATGTTTGGTAAAACACAGGTTTTCACTAAAGAAAGTAATAAATATTGATCTTTAATAAATATATATATATATATAGAATTATATTCCTGCTAAAATGGTTTCCTTTTTATTTGCCTAAATCATTGCTTTAATACCACTTTTGGGAAATATCCCTTCACAGAGTGAGTTCATGCTACCCATTTTTCAAAATAGAAAAATTTGTATTATGCAAATATAAATAAAAAACTAACCATAATAATTAGCCATAATAAGAAAATAAGCTAGTTTAGTCGATCTAATATGCAACATTTAAATGATGGAGATGGATGGAAAAAGATACTAACATACTCTCGGCAATTCACGCGATGCATAGCTGCCAACCCAGAGAATAAAAAATTAGGAACACTGTACGTGAGGAAAATGACACGCAATAGTTGCACACAAAATATATATACATGGGTGTCTCCAGCATGGGAGTACTTTCTTCACCCCCCCCCCCAATTGAAATTAGCATGTCAGTATTTCTGTATGTATTATGTATTGACCAATGTATTATGTATTGACAGTGATTTTGCAAACCACCCCCTTGTTGGTGAAACCCATATATATATATATACTATATAATTAATCTTAATAAAAAAAAATTCTCGTGAGATAAGAATTTTGAAACATACATGAAATGCATAATTTTTTTACACCCATAAAATTATAACTATATTTGTTCTCCTTAAATACATCAATATTCAACTAAAAGTAAAATTAAACTATTTTCATATTTGAAAAATAAATTTCATTACACAATTTAAATACACTATTACAAAGTAAGTAAAACAAAAACAATTAAGAATCTTTTTGGCTTATTGATACATAGGTAGCAGATTTGGCCTTTTTCAAGAAAGTGGCATCATATGTTTGTTCATAGCAAGCACCATTTATCTGAGATTTGGCAATTAAAGTAGACTGTAAAGTCGAAATACTCATGGAACTTCTAAAATCAGTTTTGTTTCATTTTACAAGACTAAAAATTCGTTCACATGCAGCATTACTATGGGGGAGTGTTAGTATTCCCAACATGATACTACTCATTTACCATACTAATTTACCATACAAAAGTTTAAACATAGGATCTTTTTGCTTTGCTAACTTAGCCCACTGAACATCTGGTCTATCTTCAGCAATTATTTCTTCTGGCAGAGCTGCCATTTGATAATGCAAAAACTCATTCTCTACACTATCAATTATATCAAACATTGATTCTGTTGAGTCTTTTTGCAGAATAGAGGGAAATCTATCTATAAAAAATTTTATCAAGGCAAATTTAACTTTTTCCCTCTGAGACACATCTGCGACTTCAGCATGATGGAAAACATCAGAGTTGATTGGAAAGTTTCTGATAATATAATTCATGTCATACAATAGTAGTTTTTGACGTACTCAAAAAACTGCTTTGTTTCATCAGAGTTTAACTTTTTCAGGCACTCTGACATCTCTGATGCCACAGATGTCTTCATTATCCTTATGATTTGTTGAATCACTATAAGAGATATCGAAGATACATGTTCAAGCTTTCATGACTTCAAGCTTTATGAATCTGACTAATAAATCTGTAAAAAAAAACTTGAATTTGAGACTTCAGTTTATGGACTCTGGGGGTCTCTGATTGCAGACTCACATTAAATTTTTCGAAAACACTAATTACATTTTCCAGAAAAAATGCAGGGGCATGGTACAGATTTTTCAAAATAGAAAAATTTGTATTATGCAAATATAATTAAAAAATTAACCTTAATAATTAGCCATAATATGAGAATAAACTAGTTTAGTCAATCTAATATGCAATATTTAAATGATGGAGATGGATGGAAAAAGATACTAACGTACTCTTGGCAATTCACGCGATGTAACTGAATTGCGCAATCGCACTGTTTATGGGAAAATAATTAAGAAATTAACAGTAATAATTAATCAGAATATGAAAATAAGCTAGTTTAGTCGATCAAATATGCAACATTTAAATGATGGAGATGGATGGGAAAAGATGCTAACGTACTCTCGGCATTTCACACCATGTAACTGAATTGCGCAATCGCAATGTTTATGCGAAAATAATTAAGAAATTAACAGTAATAATTAATCAGAATAAGAAAATAATCTAGTTTAGTCGATCTAATATGCAATATGTAGAAGATTTAGATGGATGGAAAAAGATATTATTGCACTCTCCGCGATTCATGAGAACAAACTGAATTGCGCAATCGCAGTGTTTATGCGAAATTAATGAACAAAATAACAGTTTAGCGATTTATGCTGAATTAGACAACCTTTGAAGAAGTATATTTATTACTTTCATAAAATAAGCGATCGAGATCTTGATTTACATTACACGCGGCCGTAAATCTACGTTAATTTGATTGGCATTACCGTGCATTTTATTATGGAGTTGCTACGATCCCGGGAATGGTAGAAATCAGTGCTAAAAAAGCGGAAAATCGGCGTTTCCGAGGAATTATACCATGTCTGGTTAATTGATAAATTTCAAACAAAAAAAAACCCGGAGAATTTCGTTAGTGATCCGGAGGTCGGAGAAGTAATGAAAAATCCGGAGTTTCCGGCCAAAATCCAGAGTTTTTCACGTCTGATCTGTAATCTTATGAGAGTACTTTTGATCAAATGGAGAAAAATTTCCCAATTAGCTAAAAAATCCCTTTTATGGGGAAAATTTTTAGGATATTATCCCTAAACGTAGGGATTTTTTCAAAAAATCGTTAAAATCGGGAGATGCGTCTTCAAAAGCGGGAAATCGGGAGTCTCCCGCCAAATTCAGTAGAGTTGGCACATATGTAACTTTTATGGTCGCACAAGGGGAAAAGTGGGGTAAAACAGGAATATTTTCAAAAATTCGGATTTTGTGGAAAAAATTCGGATTTTCGGAACAGACGTAAAAATTCGGAACGAATCCGGAACAGTTGGCAGCTATGGCGATGTAACTGAATTGTGCAATCATGCGAAAATAATTAAGAAATTAACCATAATAATTAATCAGAATATGAAAATAAGCTAGTTTAGTCGATCAAAAATGCAATATTTAGAAGATTGAGATGGATGGGAAAAGATACTAACAACGTACTCTCGGCAATTCACGCGAAGCAACTGAATTGCGCAATCGCACTGTTTATGCGAAAATAATTAAGAAATCAACCATAATAATTAATCAGAATATGAAAATAAGCTAGTTTAGTCAATCAAAAATGCAATATTTAGAAGATTGAAATGGATGGAAAAAGATATCATTGTACTGTCGGCGATTCACGAGAACAAACTGAATTGCGCAATCGCAGCGTTTATGAGAAATTAATGAACAAAATAACATGTTATCGATTTATGCTGAATTAGACAACCTTTGAAGAAGTATATTTATTATTTTCATAAAATAAGCGATCGAGATTTTAATTTACATTACACGCGGCCGTAAATCTCCGTTAATTTGATTGGCTTTACCCTGCATTTTATTATGGATTTACTACGATCCCGGGAATGGTAGAAATCAGTGCTAAAAAAGGGGAAAATCGGTGTTTCTGAGGAATTATAGTATGTCTGGTTAATTGATAAATTTCAAACAAAAAAAGCCGGAGAATTTCGTTAGTAATCCGGAGGCCGGAGAAGTAATGAAAAATCCGGAGTCTCCGGCCCCGGAGAGTTGGCATGTCTACAATACTCTGAAGCCAGCAAAATGCACGCGGTACTACGATGCACGGTACTACGCAGCGCCGGCGCCGCGCCGTCAAAAGTTGGATGGTTGGTTTATTGGGTTGAAATACGCGTTACGCGTAGCCTAGACGGCGGCGGGCGGCCAGAAATGTTTGCGTTCGTCGAGCTAATAACAGGTTTTTCCGATCGTTGATCTTTTGAACAATCGTTCTTAGTACACATCGTGAATTTTATTTGCATTATTTAAATTAAAAAAAAATTCCAGATTTCCCGCGAAATTCCCTGACTTTTCCCGGTTTTCCCTGACTGTTTTCAAATTCCCTGACATTTCCCGGTTTCCAGGTTGAGTGGCAACCCTGTAATAAGATCCGCGTCCCGTTAGCGACTCTCTGATAATAGAAAGAATGGTATGTGAATACAACGGCAATAGAAATTTCAGCTAAAAAAACAGACATTGCAATATTCCAATCTGATCTGAGCCGCGGCTTATATCGCGGCTCTCTTCTAAAGAAGCAAAGAAGACTCGAATACCGTGAACGACTGACTCGAATTTTTCTTGATAAATGAGTGTTCTCGCTCTCGCTTCTTTTTAAAATAATAAATTTGGATGTTTAAATAAATATTTGAAAATAAATTACTGTATTTATCTAATTCTGATTTATTTTATTGATCCTATTGACCCCTAGCTTTTTCAGTTTTGGTTCATGAAGAAATAGTTTAGTAGTATTAGATATAGAAAATAGAAATTCAAAAAAGTTTCGATATATATTTTGTGCTTTTTACTTCATTGAATAAGTGATGATGAATTAATAAGTGATGATCATTGAATAAGTATTGATGGTATTTTGGGGGTTCCGTTCTTCGTTTTTGGTAGAAAAATGCATTGTTTGGAGCACTCAGTTTAATTTCGCTGCGTAAGCGCCCGGACGGGGGGGGGGTTGGGATTTCTGATGTAGGGTGGTTCTGTCTGTCCTTCGGAAAGGGGATTATTTCTGATTTGGGGTAGTTCCATGCTTTGTTTGTGATGAATTTCAATGCGTTTGACTTCTTAATTGCTTAAAAGTCACGAGAATTGTATTTGTGGCATGCCCGTGGATATTTTTAGTGACACTTTCAGAAATGTGTTGTCTGAGGGGGTGGGTCTCTTGATTTACTCAGCTGTCTTACTTTTTCAGCTATTTAACATTAAAGATTGAAAAAAAATATAAATATTTGTTAAAGAAGTTAAAAATTAATTTTCAACCGGATACTTGATTCTTTGATCTGACGTTGTTTTCCTTAAAATCTCCCCCCCCCCCCCCTCTTCACCGGCGACTATTCAATCCCCCTGGTTTTGCTTCTAATTTCATTGAAGTCCAATATTGATCCGATACTCTCTAGGCGTAAATTTCACTTGAGGTAGTCCTAAAATTTCTCATCTCGTTTCCTAATTAAGCAATTTTGAATCTACTGGCAGCTATAGTCTCTGCACTATCTATACGCGTATCGTCTGGACATGCATATTGTTTTATTCACACCCCTCTGAGCGTCACTTTTAGTTTAACTAGCCCGCACGGTTTTACTTCTCGGTTCCTAAATTGAGCGATTTTGAATCTTCTGGTAGCTACACTCTTTGTACCATTTGAATATACATATCTTTCATATCAATCCCCTGGGCGCAATTTTTACTTTAAGTAGTCCTCCTCTAATTTCACATCTCGACTCCTAATTGAACCATTTTGATTCCGTTGGTGGCTATAGTCCCGGCACCATTTGTACATGTGAACTGGATATACATATTTATTGTGTCAGCTCCCTGGGCGCAACTTTCAGTTCGGTTAGCCCCCCCCCGCCAAATTTCTTATTTCACCTTCTAATTGAGCGATTTAGATTTTGCTGGTGGCAATCACTTAGATATACAACCTTATTATGTCAACCCTCTGGGCGTAACTTTTACTTTAAGTAGCCTCAATTTCATATTTCGGTTTTACAAAAATGCATCGCCTTGGTTCCTAAAATATCCGTGCACGATATTTCAAGACCGTACGATGTTTACATTTTCCGCTACAGACCTTACACACACACGTCGACACACAAACATCGTCTGTTATTATGTAATATGAAACAACCGTGGTGGAAGAGGGGAGACCCTCCTCTTTTTTATATTTACATTTTTATCTATCTTAGTGACACTTGCTCAGATTTTGATGCAATTTTCACACTGTATTTTCTACTCTACAATGGACCCACTCGATCTGCTCACTCTAAACTTTGATCCACTTTTGTTGAATCCGTGCAGCGAGCTAACTGCTTATTGCTATAGAAACCGATTGCTATATATAATGATTACTAGCAGGCAGAACTCGCTCATATCATTTTAAAGACGAATAGAGAAAACCATAATGCATAAGAACTTTCTGTAAATTCCAAAATCATTCTTAAACTTGTATGAAAATAGTTATTCCGTTTCTACATATAAACGGCCGTAGATTTAGTTGATTTTCGCTCTCTAATTATGTTACTGTTTGGGTTACAAGGATGATCAGGTACAAAACTATTAGCCATATTGTGTACCTGAGAGAAATTGTGTGCATTTTGGGTGTACAAACAATTGCGCTAATCATAAAAAAATACTGCACATGCATACGACTGAGAGTATTTAATTTTTACAAATTTGATATAAATTTATTTAGAAATACATTCAAATAATTTCCATGGTTACAATAGGCTCTTATTCATTTTAAGGAAACTTGCAAATGCATATCAGCGCAAGTAAAATAATAATTTGGTATACAGTTATTTGGAGGTAACGCCGGAACTAATTTATCAGTGCCGGACAAACGACGAACTCGAAGTCTAAAAGACGAAGTTGGCACAAACTGAGAAGGGATACTATAATATACATAAATACATATTATAGTATGCCTCTATACTTAAATGTCCCCATCTATACATAAATACATATATGAGCGCCTCCCTCTACACCTCGCTCACGAGCCGCCACTGGTCACCAACAAACTCTGATCAATTTATTAGATTCAAAATTCATCATATCTTCGACTTACAACAACGCCCTTTTACACGACTACATGTAAAAGGGCCCCTTGCAAGTAAAAAATCTTCTACAACACAGCTGAGGCAATTAAAAAATGAGTAATGTAGTTGGAAACAAGCTATATTCTTTAATGTGTTCTGATTTCTGGCATTGGTCAGTTTATGAATGGTGTTATGTCAAATTTTTGAGAAAGCAGAAATAATTTGCTTTGCTACAGAATTAACTTAATCCTATTTAAACTAGGAACTTAATAAGATTTCAAACCTAATATATGTACTCTCGACAGTGTTCGAAATTAGCGGTCGTTAGTCGTAATTTGCGACTAGAAATTTCAATTTAACGACTAGATTCTTCAATCTGGTCATCAAATTTGACGCCTAACAATGCTATTGTTAAATATCAGTCTTCCCTTTCCCTTTGACTAAATTACGATCCCTGGTAGAGGACTGGACAGCGGTCGAAAAAAAAAGCGGCATTTTATACACGCCCACAGTGATAAATCTGCAGGTGGTAGACAGACAGTAAAATCCCCCTCTGTCTATTCAGGGAAGGAAACATTGGGATCTTTATTGTACTTCAACTCATCCCCACCCTTCAAGACCTGAAATTGCACTTCTGAAGAATTTATTTGTTTGCTTTATCCTCAGACATTCCGATGTCCGAGATTCTGGGTATTTAACGAGTTCCCATTGCTCCCCTCCCCTTTATTCCCTCCTAGATCTACGTATCCCACTTGTAAGAAAAGGAAGTGATACCGTGATCCTGCAGTCTTTACATTCTAATTGCTTACTATTATAGAACACAGTGCATTCCAGATTAAATCATTCCAGCGTCTTGCAAATTTGGTTAGCTAATATTTTGTTATGAGACATTGAAAATGACATTTTTATAGCTGCCAAGTGTTTAGATTTTTATGTACTTGTTCCGTTTTTTCAGTCTTGTTCCTGGAATCCGATTTGGATCCACAGTAGTACGATTTTTCTTTTCCATAACATTTATATTTTATTGTATACAAATCTGCATAAGAGTATCTACAAGTCATGAAATCGGAAGTAGGTCACGAAATGAGAAACAAAGTCAGGAATTTTAAGATGGATGTTTTCTGCGTTTTCAACTAAAAATCCGTTTCCACGTGATTGCGTCTGATTATTCCTTGTTATATACAAGAAAACCATTTTTCAGACATATTATTAAAGAAATGAAGAGCTATATTGCACGAGTACCGGGTACCGCGATAAACGGCATTTATCCACGATCTTCTTTATATTTCGTTTTATTGTGAAAATACTTTTCCACTTCTGCAATCTGTTTGCATCGTCTACAACGTTTGTAATTATTTCGTATATACTATATTATACAGAAAAACTATTTTTCAAGAGCATTTTTAATGACATGAAAGGCTATATTGCAGCAGTATCGCGATAAACGGCATTTGTGCGCGATCCTCTATATTTCGTTTTATTTTGAAAGTATTTTTCCACTGTTACAATTTGTTTGCATCGTTTAAAATGTTTGTAATTATTTCGTATATTATATAGAAAAACTATTTTTCAAATGTATTATTAATAAAATAGAAGGCTATTTTGCAGCAGTATGGGGAAAAACGGTATTAGTGCGCGATTTTTCCTCATGCAATATGTTCCTATCTTTCTTTTTGGTAGGTTGGCATTTATGCATTTTTTATATCAATCCCTGAAATGAATGTGATTCATATTTTTTTTATTATTACCCAGGCTGTCTAGCTCAACCAAAGGGTGTAGATGAGTTTGAAGGGTATGATTTATATTTTGTCAAAGTGACTAGAAAAAGAGTAGCAACAATAAAACAAAAACTTATTATTGACTTGCAAATACAGAACCCTAGCTGCCAACTCTGCATTTCTTCGTGAAGCTCCAATATTTGCATTGACTGCCGATCTCCGGACAAATATGCAAATCCCCCCCCCTTTTTTTTTAAACTTTTAAGATAAATATAGTAAACAGATTTTAAAATGAAATTCCTTACTTTGACAAAATTGGCCACAAAAAGTGACTAAATTTCGCTCAAGATTCCCTTATAATATTTTAATTTTAAATGTGTTTAAGTCTTATATTTGTACGTAATATGAGAAAGATTATATGGAAATGTCACTAAAATGTGCATTTATACGTGATTATCGGTTTATCCCATTTTATTATCATGTATTTCCCATTCTCACAATTTGTTTTCATCAACTAAAACTTTTATATTATTTGCTGTTTTAACTCAGGAAAATTAATTTTCAAGGATGAAATGAAGGGGTATTGGGGCAATGACTGTACAAGATGACCATAATTGAAAATTGTTAAATAGAAGCTTTTTTTTTAATTTGTTGTTTTTTTATGTCCTTTTTGCCAAGTAAAAACAAATTAGCAATTTTTTTTCTATTTATTTTTTCTTGAGTTTCTTTTTCAGTTTATTTTAAATTTTAAGAAAATTTAAAACAATTTTTAATACAAAAATCTGAATTATTCTTTTTTTTATATCTTTAATAAAAATGGGTATTTAAAAAATAGTTATTGTTAGAGATGTAAAAATGGCAACTAGCCGTGTCTATTTGGCACCTAGAGTCAGAACTTATAGGCGTCAAATGACGCCTAGTTCAAATTTTTAATTTCTAACACTGACTCTCGATACTATAATTTTAAGTGATCTTAATTAAAAGGTAATTGAATTAAACAGAAAATTGTTATTCATATATATATCTTAATGATTTTAATCTTAAGGATTTTTATTTAATAAGAACTCTGATTTATAATCTTGTGTTTACTTTAAAAGTAATTAAGGCTGAGCAATCAAATTAAGAAGTAAATATTCATAAGTTCTCTAGTAAATTGCTCAGAGTAATAATGCTATTCTAGCTGGAAAAGGTATAAACTCTTAAACTTTAATTTAAATAATTGTTTACCCACATAACAGGATATTATAACTTTAAATGCACCTTTTCTGAATATGTACTTGGTCAGACTGGAATTTTCCCCCTCCCAAACATGCAAATTGCTTTGAAAGTAATTAAAGATTGTTATTACGAAATCATCAAACATCTGTAAACAATCCATGTACAAGAGAACACTAAAACTATCTATTGCTTTCTACTACACCCAGGATAAGGAGAATTGTCTGTTTTATGTCATATTTTTATATTTGTGTAATGTAAAATATTATTAATAGTGTATATGTTGATAACTAATCATAAACATAATTTTCATTCATAAAACTTCTATTTTTACACCTCATAGGAAGGTTTTTATAATTTCTTTCGAAGTTACTTTTCGTAAATTTTCTTTTTTATTCAATATGGCTGCCCTGATGCCTCGATTTCTGAGCATCCCGGCGTCGTAAACAAGAGTATTAGGTTACTGATCACTTTAACATTTGTGGGCAGGCACATGGTAGATACTTTTGGCGAGCTTAGCTTCGTGAGAGGAACATTTTAGGCTTAGCATGTGGACTCTTCATCGGACACTCGTGGACTTTCGGCGCATTAGGTTTGGAACTTCGTGCCAAGCGAGAGCTACTCACTTAGGACGATGATCTAGAAGGTGGCAGACGTTATATTTTTGATGATCTTCATCTGTTTTGGGGAAATCCCCCTAAGAATAGGATGGAGCCCCAATTTTTCTGAGCGAAAGCTCGTGCAATGCCTTTTCTGAGCGAAAGTTCATACACTGACTTTTCTGAGTTGAAGTGGCTGGCTTTTCTCTCTCCGGTGATGAGAAATAACACACTTTAGATTACCTTACACCATTCTGGTAGGTCGGACGGTCTGGGTCTCAACACTTTAGATTACTACTTTAAGCCCATGCTCCCTTTATGTGCCGGGTTGAGCTTCAAAATCCTTGTGAACCCGAAGCCGTTTGTGCTGGGTTTTCTCCATGCCAGGACAAAAGGACGCTCTGGCGATACGGTGATTCTTAAGAAATCCAGTCCCATCGCCCAACGAAAGCTCTGCATTTGCCATCCGGTCGCCGACGTTACCCTGCAAGACTTACTAAATCCCTGGAAAGACCATTCTAGCCATTCATCATGCTCTAAGGGCCAATCCAGCTGACGCCTGCCCACTTCCAGATAAGTGCAAACATTCGTACATAAAATGATCCAAGGAGTCAACTTTGCAGTTTGCCGCCCAAAGAGTCTCCTGGACTATCTTTATGGCTCACCTCTTAAAGGGAGTTCAAGTTTTAATTAGTTTTTGGTTAATTTATCTACACCTCTTTCATTGTGTGTCTGACTACTTATAGGGAGACTAAACCCTTTTCCCAATTGTAATGTCACGTCACACCTCTTAAAGGTAGACATAGTTTAAAATTAGTTTCTTTTATTTTACATTTTTAATACACACCTTTTGTCTACAATGACTTCATTTTCATAATAATTTATTACATATTTATATATCTACAATAACTTTATTTTCATATTTTATTGCTACCTAACTTTGTTCTCCAATTTTTATGAAACCTGGGTGTAATAATCGCCTGTAACCCTTTTTCCAATTTTATATCAAATTAAGTTTAATAAACTTGCCGACGTGGTGGTCGACCGGTCAAAGGCAAGCATTTCCTCGTACTTGTTCGACCGCCGGGTTGTGGTTCGAGTCCTACTTCAGGCATGAATGTTTGTGTTGTTGGGCACAATGTGTTCCCACCCCCACTGGTGCGCTGGGGCAACATCACATGACGGCTAAGAGGTTCACGGTTCTGGCCAATGTATAGGCGAAGATCAATCAGCGCCTGGCCATTAGGAAAAGAAAAAAATTAAAAAAATTTAATAAACATTTATTTTAATTCGAAATTTACTCTTTTTATTTGTGTTAAGTAATTTTTAATAACTTAAAACTTTTAGTTTTCAGCTTTACTTTCACGATCATTTTATCAAATATTAAGTAAGTTATTTCTTTTCATTTTCACAATATGATGATGTGCTGATGTCAAAAAAGGTACAGCAATGGCTGACTCAATGAAATATATTTTAATCAGGCGTCTAATTATAAAAATTGCTGCAAAAATATTGATATTTATATTGACACACACAAAAAAAAAATTATAATTAAACACTTTTGCAGACTTGTTGGTTAGTAGAAAAGGGATAGACATGCTTCCAATTTGATAGGATGTGTACAAAATTGTACTGAATAACATTAACCCTTAACTGTTACAGTGGGGTTCATGTGGTCCCTGGAGCGAATGCTTTTCAACAAGAGTTTTTCCATTTCCACTTAACAGTTTAAGTGTTAAATAGTAAATACAGTAGAGTACAAAGTGATTTAAGAGTACAAAGTGATTTAAGAGTACAAAGTGATTTAATACAGTAATTTTTAGGTAAAATAGAGAACCATACAAGCATAAAATTTCAGAAACACAAGTTAAATTGTACTCACCTAAATTTGTACCTAAGAGAATTATCTGAATATTCAGGAGCAGGTAATCCACCACAAAATGATACAAATGAGGTGATCTAGGGAAAATAAATGTTTTTAAGAAAATGAGTAGTATAAGAACACTAGCTACAAAGCTACTAGAAGAAAAAAAAAACATTGATGCGGGCAGCAGTGACTTTCCCTAAATAATGCAATGAATTTACCTTTTTCTTAGTGAAAAAATGATACATAAGATTCACTGCACAATGTTTTTAACACTGAATTGTACATTTGACACTTTTCCGGATGACAGTATGTAAAACAATGTCTAAGTGCTTTAAAAATAAAGACAACCAAAAAATTGGCTAAAAGTCTTTTATTAAAATCTCCTTTTACGACATACTAAAATTACACGGCCATAGAGCTTTCCGACATCAGTAGCGAAGTAAAATAAAGTGCGAACAAGTGCCTAAATACAGGCCACAACAGCCAGACAAAATATTTACAATATAATTAATTGGTAATAAAGCCAGCATTTACAATATAATTTAATTATAAAATACAATAAAAGGAAAAAGGTTCATACATTAAATGGCAATCAATAAGAATGTCGTCAAAAAATGAAATAAAGTATCTATTAAATATTCAGAAAATCATATAAAGACTTAACATGTAGTGAACCGAGAACGAGATGCCGAACATAACTAAGGGTCTCCCTCTTTTACCCACATAGTCCGACCTACCGGTAAAGTATAAGGTATCTGTTTGGATGGCTGGGAAGTGCAACCCAATTTAGATCGGAACCCAGTGGGGGAGGCATCCACAGGGACCGTACCCTCCTTCCCATACCACTAACCTCGGTTCAAAATTGCAAATAGATTCAGGGTAAAGATAAACAAGAAAGATCAATTATGCATAAAGCATTGAGCAATCATGCATAAAGCACTTTCCAACTTCAATGCAAATTTATATAAACATCTCTAAAATGCGATACATTCCTTAGTAATATTTTTAAAATTATCACAATACTACATTAATTTATTATATTTGAAAACTTAAAACTTTATCGAAAAAAATGAACTTCATTCAAATGATGGTATTGAAATATAAATTGCCTGCTTTAAAGATCTCTAAAATACAATAATTTATTATATTTGAAAACTTCATTGAAAACAAATGAACTTTATTCAAATGACGTCATTAAAATATAAATCGCCTCTATATAAAAGCAGCATTTCATTAATAAATTTTTTTCATTCCTTTTATTCATCTTTTATTCCTTTGGACAGAAAATTCATCAATACTATAATAATTTATTTTATTTTAAAACTTAAAACCATGGAGGTACAAGTAATTTAACTCTATGCTTAAAACTTCATCGAAAAAATCATCTGGTTCACTGTATAAAATCAATGAATGTTTCATTCATATCAGCTATATTGCAGACTCTATGAGCTAAATAATTTTGCGTTAAAGAAATGCAGCAATTCTTATACAACTCATTCCACATATTTTGGTGTTTACATTCTCCATAAGAGAAAATTATGCTTCACTGTAGAAATAATCAAAGTTTGATGATCATTTAAACTCAAATATATTGTAATTGCGTTGTTTCAGTATACAGATGCACAGAATTTAAGCAAAAATAAAGCAGTTTTAGGATGGATGCAACACTAAATATAAATTAAAAAGAACTTTAAAAATCACAATTTTGACACAATATGGATGGTATTGATCATTTAAACTGAAATATATTGTAATTGTGCTGTTCCAGAATATAGATGCACAGAAATTAAGCAAAAATAAAGTGGTTTTAGGATGGATATGACACTAAATATAAATTAAAAATAATTTTAAAAATCACGATTTCGACACAAGATGGATGCCATATTTTATTTTGAAGTGGGTCATGTGATCTCTTCATATAAAGGGTGTAATTATTATTTTAATTTTTATTTAAAAAACTACTGAATATATATTGCTGAAATTCTTACTTTCCTTATATACATATTACATAATGTATAAGGAAAGTATTGTGAAGGGGTCGAAAATTCGAATTTAAGTTTTCAACAGGAGAGCATGTTTCAAGCATCCCTGATCACGAATCAAACATGTTTGAGGTGATGTCTGTGTGTGTGAAAGTATGTGTGTATGTGTCAGTGAGTCTGTCGAGATGATATCTCACGAATGAATGGAGCAATTCGAATGAAATTTGGTACAAAAATAACAATCTGTGAATACTGGAAGCCTATTGTTTTTAGACGCAATCGAATGTTCAGAACCCCCCTAAATTTTTGAGTGAAATTTTGAAAAAATCATCCAAAAATCAAAACCTTTAATAAAGTTATGCAAATAGACATTTCTTATGCAATTTATCCTTAGAAAATGATTGACATAAACTTTAGAACACTAGCATGAATCGTTCTCGAGATATTGCACATTTTTCAAATAAATTTATCAAAAAATCCCATAAATTAAAAAAAAATATATTAACTGTTCAGAAACATGTTCACTTTTCATATGTAATATCATGCGATAAATTTTGTGACATCATTCTCGTGGATCTAGCTCGTCCCATTCATGAGAAAAGATACTTTGAGTAATACTTTTGTATTTGAATGCCAATAGTCATTTATCTGCTATAAGAATAACTTATTTCTCCGTCCATAACGCTTGACGAGATTTTAGCGCCGAGGTTGGTGGAATAGCGCCAACTTGGCGACTTTTTTAAATGTTGTCAAATTAACGAAAAACTTGTCAAATGGATAAAAATGACACTAAATCAATGAAAATGATGACTAATTGACGAAAATTCAAAATCTTGGAAAGAATATACGTATCTACTATAAGAATAATCTATTTTTTTTGCTGTAAAAGTAGTAAATACATTGCATTATATAAGGAAAGTCATGTGCTGCCCACATCAGATTTTTTTTATATATTTTATGGGATAATTTGAATATTTTCTAAAACTTTTGAAGCAATTCGTCAATATTAAATTCACTTAAAAAATGTTTGAAAAATTAGATCCCATAGGGTTCAATGTATTTCATTTTTTCAACCGGGTTCAATCCAAAACTAATTGGGTGATATTATTCATTTATGTTCCCATAGGTCCCATAGACCGTCTGAACAACATACTACAATTTCATTTTGATAAAGTCATTATTACGGCAGTTATCCTGCTAACGGACAGACAGACAGAATGAACAAAGTTATAAACACTTTTCAACTATGTTGCAAAGTGTTAATAAAAAGGAATTGATAAAGTAAAATATTACGGGGGTTATTGTAGCTAATTAAAAGAAAAGTTTTATCAAACATAGGATGAAAATTATCGTTATTAACATACTGGGCTAGAACTGTGGATAGTTTACCATTTTCAATATTGCGATCATGTTCAGCTAAACGAATACCGACAGTATGTTTATTACTACCAATGTAGAATTTAAAGTTATTTTCAGGATATAAAAGAGTAGTATCCTCAATAAGCAATAGAGTTCATATATAAAAATAATTTGTTAATTGATTTTCTATTTTATTAATTGATGAATTTAGTTTAATTTTTGTTAATGTAGTGTCATTTAAAAACGTTGAAGATATTTTCATCAATTTGGCACTGTTATGAAAAGATCATGATATCTTGCAAAATCAGTAGTCATGTTAGCCAAATTTGCTGCCAAGCATTACAGACAAACAGAGAGAAGGGCTTTTATATATATATAAAAATAACTACTGGTGAATCATTGGATGTCAAAATAGAAAACTATTACACAAAGCATCTTCTCTTGCGAATGGAAAGAACTAGATCTGCAAAAATGGTATTAACAAATTTATTGCATAATATTGCATATAAAAAGTGAACATTTTACTTTCTTATGTAATTTTTTGATAAATGTATTTGAAAAATATGCAATGTTAAGAACAGTTTATGCTAGCATTTCAAAGTTTATGTCATTCATTTTCATATGAAAAGTCACATAAGAAATGTCCATTTATATAACATTATTGAAAATTCTGATTTTTTTTAATAACTTTTTTTTTTTTTTAACTTCGTTTGAAAATTTGAAGGTCTTCCTAACATTCATTTGCATTTAAAATCCATAGGGTTCTATTCACTGATTGTAATATTTGTAAATTTCTGCAGACATAAGCCAAATTTAATATTTAAAGTAAATGTCAACTTTTAGTACTTTTCTTGAAAATGGTTTTTTAATTTGAAGTTTCTGAATTTGATAAATTCTAATTATAGATAATTCAAACTGAATAATACATACCACTAAGTTCAAATTAATGAAATCCTACAGTATCGGGAAGCCATGTCAGGGTTACGACTCTGGGATAATAAAATTATATCATAATAAAATTTGACTTAAGGTTTTCCAAATAACAGGTCAAAGGAATTTAACAAAATAAGTAAATAAAAGCACCCTATAATACACTTGTTTGCACAAACTTTGGAAAATGAGTCAAGAAGGATATCTAAATATTTTTAATTATGATATTTTATTTCCAGAAGGGTGATTGGTAACCTTGTATCCATGCTTAAAATACAGCTATGCTGACCACTTCTCTAAATGAAACCGTTTGGTGGTCAACTTAGCAGACGGTTATATTGCATATATATATATAATTATGAAGTCACCAAGTTATTCAGGGATAACTTTCTACAGCAAATATATTCCGTTTTCCTGGTGTGATATGACTTTTGACAGACTTTAACTTTATAGTTCATGGTTTGTACTAACAGCAGAAAAAGGATTCATTAATCTGTACAAAGTAAAAATTAGTCTTCAGTGTTTAGAATTCTAATGAGTAAATTAACACAGAAAAAGAAAAAAAAACAGTATTACTACCTTGCCACCATTTAACTTGATCTCATCAAAGCATTCCATTGCCAATAAATGATCAATACCTGGATCCAAACCAACTTCATTCACTACTGTTATGCCAGCATCAACAGCACTAAATAAAATTTCACATAGTTAAGAAAAAAAAGAAAAAAACTCCAACAATTTTAAATACATAATTTTATTTTACAAGAAATAAAATGGCTTGAGTCAACTGACAACAGTAAAAACTTCACTAAACACAGCATACATAGTTGAATAAAAGTATCTACCAGTTTTAAAGGCCAAAAAAAGGCCTTAGTCAGGATAATTGACACAAAGTACCAGCACTAACATAGGCATGACTGCATCTGTCGATGTGTTTATTTATATTAAATGCATAAACTATCAGTGCTGAAACTCTGAGTGTGAAGAGTTTTCTGCCTATAGGTTCAAGCATTTGGGTCAACATGTGATCGAGCCCTGGGAGTTGAAGGATAAGTCAAGTGCCTACTGATCTTTGCCTTGGCTACTGGCCTTTTTTCTTGATGACTGATTTATCTTTCGCGGACAGTACAATAGACCTCTGGTCGCTGTACTACGCTCTCTTTGAGCCACCCACCTATAAGTCATAAGTGCTGAAGGCCATGTTTGTCAGTATCAATTTTAATGAATATGAGGACATTTTAAACAAATCCAAATGTTAAGCATCATTTAAATACTAAATATGCATTCATTTACAACAGGGATGACCAAAAGGTGGCCTGCAAGACCTTGGAAGATATTTCCACCAACATATCAATATTATGTTATACTCCTTGATTACAAACCTCCTTTTTCTGATTTCCTCAAAATGCAATTTTTTGAAAAATAATCAAGGTGTTTAAAACCACTTCCAATTTATGACAATGAAATTATTTTGAAAGATAATCCTAAATAATCAATTTTTGTATCTTAAATATTTCTGTGGAAGCAACCAACCCTTTAATAAACAGCAAGAACCTAAATATACTACAGGTAACAAAACAATTACATGGAAATAGAATACTTTCGATTACTTACGTTTGATGAAGATTCTTCATTTGAGGACTCAAATAGCTAGCGGTAACCATATTTGTTTTATATTTTATGCAACGTTCAGCAATTGTAGGATGCAAAGAATAAGGCAAAAGACTAAAAAAGAAAAAATATTTAAATGAATTCATAACCTAAGAAATTTTAAACACATGTAGAAATTAATTAGTTTTAAAAACAGTAACAAAGAAATGTAGTATTATATTATCTATGACAATATAAGAAGATGCCTATCTGTGCATGTGCATGCTGAGAATGCAGAGGGAAATCTAACCGGCCTACAGCTATTAAATTTGGTACGACAGGTACTACTGAGCTAGGGCAACAATGCCTCTCAAATCTATATTTTTTTTAACTCAAATTAGTTTTAGTTGTTTTCAGTTGAAGTGGAATTTTGAGTGATTTTTACACAAATTGGTTCCCTAGTGATTGAAAATATTATCCTAGTGCTTTCATTGCAAAACTATTAGAAAGATCTTTTCAACGAGGTGTGAATTCAATTTGTCAGACAATTCCTTCATATTTAAAAACATTTTTGAAAATACATCAAAATATGCATTTTTTATGCCATTCAAAAATAATGTATTTATGGTGAAGGTGCGATGTAGAATTGTATGTATCTGAAAGATAACTTTATTTACAGAAACATAACTAAAACAGTGCTACATTATACCACGTATACACATAGCCATCAAAAATAAAAATGAACTGAAAATTTTCTGGGCATGCTTTTATGTGCCTGCGCAGAGGCATTGTGCATGAGTCGTATGTAAATTTTAGAGTCTCTGTCAAGTTCAAGAAAGTTTTACGTTTGTCAATTTATCAGAAAGAATGCCACCATATATTTTTAAATCCATGCATCAGTAAATTAAAGTTTTGTACAATTCTCAATATTTTACATTAATATGGACCAATCTTTTCCCTTTCTAAATAAATTTTTTAAATGAGGTTGTTTTCCTAATTTTAATATATTTTTTGGTGAGATTCAGTAAATTTCATTGAGATGGAAGATGAAAAAATGGCTGTTCTTTTTCAATTATTAGGAGTGACATTACAACTGGGGATGAGTCTGTCCATTGCTATGGAGATCTCATGCTTTAAATGCAGAGTGTGGAAGATTTTGAGCATGATTGAACAGTTTTAAATTGCATTGTACAACTTTCTGTGAAAGTTGCAAAAATTATTGTTCTTCACCCCTGTTCATATGTCATTATTGTTCATGTGTCTGTCCATTGTAATGAAGATTTTATATTTGGAATATGAACATGGGAGATATTGAATATGTGTGATGCTATGTAGCCATTGTTAAATTGTGTTATAAAACTTTGTGCGCATGGGAGGGGGGGGGAGGGCATGAAAATATTTTTTGTTTTAAACAGGCATTTCGGAAATTGAGTGGTGTTATCTGTATTATTTCTATAGCGGGCATAAAAGATTAAATAGCTTTAAGGGAATATATAGTCAAAAAAGTGAAAAACAAATTAAAGTATTTGAAAGATACCTTATAACTAGTGTAGAATCCTCGATTAATTTGTCAAGAGGTCCTCGACCAGTAGTAACATCTAAGACAACATGCTCTGCATTTTCAGTCTTTACCAACGCTTCCCCTTGATTTTGGAGAATGGATCCTAGAAAATATCAAACAATGGTGAAAATCACAGCAATGCATTCATTGACAGATATATAATTCATAAAATTTAAAATCACAAAATTGATGAAACATTGAATAAATACAATGTATTACTTAAACAATTATATACTTATATTAACTTTGTTTCATTTCTCTTTTTTTTAAAAAAAAAAACATCTCAATATTACAGACTGTGCATAAATATGAATTTATATTTTATTAGTTGAAAGTTTTTGCATTCCAGAACTGAAAAATACAATTTAAAACCATGTTATCCAAAAATTGAGCTTCAGGTTAATATGTTTTAAATTAAAAAGTTTATGTTGTTTCAGATTTATATATGTTTTAGTAATTTTATTATTTATACACATAAACTAGCTGGAATGTTCATTTTCTGCTCTGAACTATTGTAGAAATAAACTTACTTTTAATTTTCATATAATGCTGCTATGTGATCATAAAAGTATGATTTTATCTTCACAGATATTGATTTTAGTATATTTGAAATAGTCAAATTTAAAGGGTAATGTTAATGTCAAAATTAAACATTCATTTAAATTTCTTATTAAACAATAACAATTTAACATACTGAACTTCAAGGTATATCTTCTGCAGCTCTAAGTCGAGGTAAGTTTTTATACACCAATCAAGATTACCTATCATCGTATTAAGCAATCTTGTTTTCATCAACACATGGTGCCCATAATCTGTTTTTATCGATGTATAGTTTTGTATATGTCCTAAATGTACTATGTGGTTCCAATATAATTTCTGTTTCTATCCTTCAACCATGAGACAAATCTTGTTTCCAGTGTATAAATCTCGTATATCTATACATACAAGATGCTACCCAAAAGTTCACAAAATTCCCTTATATAATTTATTAATGCACCTTACAATTTATTCTCACTCATCACCTTCGGAGTAATCTCTATTGGATTGTAAACATAGATTCCAGCACTTTTTTCACAATTGGAAACTTTTGACAAAGTCATCTTTTGTTAGAGCATTCAGCACCACCTACCATTATTCCAGAACTTCATTTACAGAGCTACATTTTCCCCTTTTAACTTCATTTTCATTTCATTCACAGAATTAAATACTACGGAATATTAATGTTTTAAAAATGTTGAATAGACACTCACACTCCAGAGATTGGGTCGTAAGTTAGCAACAGATACTGAGCATTAAAAGACACTGGAACACAGACAGCTAGTGTCTGAAGAATTGCTTTGACAATCTTTTTCAAGAAACATGACAGCTATTGGTCATTTTGTTTCTCTCATCCCCATAAATAAAAATCAGATACCCATACAATATTCTTCCAATGAATTAGAATCAAATTATATTTAACATACGCATGTTAATAAAAGCATGTTCTCATAGAGGGTGACAAAGAAACAGTAATCAATTTTTATGTATTATAATTTCTAATATAATTTAAACAATGTTGAAACAGTAACATTCTAACCAAGTTATAAAAGACAAAACTTTTAAAATCTATAGAATTATAATCAATAACCAACCTATAGTAACATGGATAGTTTGATCCCTTGTCAAATATTCTACCAATGGACCAGCAACATAGCCAGCTCCTAACACAAGAACTTTTTTTGTAGCCTTTGCAGCCATAGATCGGGCTTTCTTTTGTGACCTAAAAGTGTTATAAATAGAACTGATTATTAAGCACCAATTTAAAATATTTCTTTACTTGCATACGAAATGATTCTATTTCAATTAAAAAGACTTTAGAAATATTTTAAACTAAAACAAACTCTACAATAAGGCCGAAATATACATATAACATTTATACATTAAGAGCAAAGCAAAAGACACTTAAGAAAAATTTCAGAAGCAAATCCAGATTAAAATTAAAAGCAAGAGAATTGGACAGAAAAAATTTTAAAATACATAAGAGAAGTGGTTAATTTTTAAAAACAATTACTACAAGAAAAACAAAATTTTAAACACTAAAGATTTACATAATTATGTTTTTTCTTTTGATACATCAAACTGAGAAAATTATATCTATTTATCATGCCCATAACAGACTGTACTAAATTGCAATACATATTAGTAAAATTATTTCTTATGGTGTTAGTTGATAAATGACATAATATAGAGAAAAAATAAAGATTTTATTAGGCGATGGTCAGATGTCCCCATGTTGCCACAGGTGAGGTTTTTTAATGGAAACTGTACCATAATTGTTACATGCTAGAAAAAACATAAAAATCTGGCATGTACATCCTGTAAATATCATTTAAGAGGATTGAAGTCATATTATGTGGTTTAAGTCCACATAGCAGATATTAGTTACATATTTAAATTAACACGAATTTAAATAACTGCCAGTTGAATATGAACCCAAGAAATATTTATGTAAGCCCATTATTGCATGAAATAATTCATATGCTTTGAAACAAATTTACAAAATTTCTTCAGATATACAGGGTGAACCAAAAGTCTTGCCCTGATTATAAAAATTCATTACAAAATAACCGTTTAATATAATAATGTGCAGCAAGATGGAGCACCCTCACACTGGGGTTCCTTAGTACGTGATTTCCTATACGAAACATTTCCGGATCGGTGGATTGGAAGGGATGGACCAACACCCTGGTCTCCGCGCTCTCCAAATATTACTCTTCTTGATTTTTTCTTTTGGGGCTATATCAAGGACAGAGTCTTTCCTACATCAATTGCTGACGTCGAAGAACTGAAGGCTAGGATACAAGCTGCTGTGTGTACTGTAACAGAAAACATGTTAAATAACACTTGGCGGGAACTGGAATACTGCTTAGACATTCTCCGAGCTACCAAGGGAGCACACGTTGAAATTTACTGAGGTAAATGGTCTTATAAAAAAATTTATAACAGTACTTACAATAATCCAAACAAACATATGTCTAATTATAATAGCTTGCGCACAATAAGTATTTATAATCAGGGCAAGACTTTTGGTTCACTCTGTATATTACATACTGGAAGGCAACTGAAAACAGTCCATTTTTGAGTCACAATTTTCTTGATTTGGTAACTTTATACCTAAATTTTGAAGTGCATGAAAGCATGTACCTTAAAATTTTCAATAATATTTTTAGTTTTCAACATCCACATTTTGAAAATTAATCATTTAACATAATTTTAATTGTTAGATATACATTTGATTCACTTTTTTTTATTGCACAATTTAAAACAAAACAGAAAAATTAAACACAAGCATGATCTTACAAGATTGCATACAGAGATAGATTTTAGTACAAAATAGAATTGAAATGATACATATATGGGTCATTTCATGTTAAATCGTCCAGATCTTGGAACCTACCACCTCAGAATTTAATGAAAATTGGCCTGAACATGTACTCCATGGATCTCATAAAAATATTAAGAAATATCTTCCTACTTAAAAACTATTGTAAGCTGTTTTATTTTGTTCACTTTTTTCAAAATTTTACAAGTTTTCATTTTTAAAGCATTAAAAAATAAAACTTTTAGAATATTTTGCAATTTTCATACTGTACTTAATAAATGTATGAAGTTATGGCTGAAAATAAAAGTCATTCAAAGTTTTCCAAATTGCATTGCTTTCAACTAAAGTTGCTACTAAAGCATCCCAACCAAATTTCAAATAAATAGAACACAACTTTGCGCATAATCAATACACTGCATTTTCCACTATGATCAAATTCATTATCAAATTTCAAATGCCTATATTCTTGAAACTAAAGAAGGTAAGATATTCAAATTTTCTGGCTTTTTATAATTTTGGTAAATAAACTTTTAATGCCAACTTTTTCAAAATTCAGAGACAGTGGGATTCATTTTAGAAAAATAAATTGGATGATTTGACATGAACTGAGCCATATGCAAATAACCACTTTCATGTTTCAAGTTTTATAGAATGAAATTCTGCATTGAGAACTATTTCTTAGTGCACAAAATAATACATAAAACAATTTTGTTGTCCTTTAAAACTATACTAAATGCAATTTTGGTACAAGATATATCAATACAAAATCTAAAAAAAAAAAATAATAATAATAATAATAAAAAGCTAAGATATTAAAAGGAATTTTTTAAAGAATACAGGTATTAAAAAAAATCTAAAAGCATAACTTTTCATAAGTACACAAATCATCATCAAAATTGTGATTTTATTTGTACATATATATATAATCAAAAGCATTTCAAGCCACATTTTAACAGCAGAAGAAATACATGGAGAAACCATAATGCCATGCAGAGAGAAGCTTCATGCAGTGCATGCATGCATACATAGAAACAGACAAGGAAAAGGATATTAACATATACTACCCAAGCAGAACACAATTACCTTCTTCAGCAGTAAATAAAACATGAAAAATAAAAAAAGGAAGCAAGTCATTTAGTTGGCAGAAAATTTGATAACACTAGAACAATCTGTCAGATAATATTTAAACAGAAAAATATTTACAAAAAATGTCCCCATAGTCACAAGAGATGCACACTGTATCAAGAAATCATAAGTGTGTTCATGTTCATGGGTAGAGCTTGCCCTTTTGTTATGATAATCAGAGGGAATCCTATTAATATCATGTTTAAGAAGCAGATTGTCACTTTTTTCAGGAGAAAATCTAACTTGTATAGCAAATATATGTCCTGCAAGTGTTAAAATTCACAAGATATACTAATTGGGTACCATAGAGGGTGACGTTGGAAATGGATGTAATGTGGGGGAAAACAACAGGTGTCCATTCTCAAGAGAGAAAACTAAAACAATTGGAAAACTTGGGAATTTCATCATTTTATCTTCTTTGCCTTCCCTAAAATATGCTACTGAAAATTGATGAGCAGGTTAATAAAAGATGGATTGTTTATGTGTATAGTCCTTTATAAATACATTCAATTCAACATTTCTTTTTCAATTCTTAGACAAGGTAATAACAGTCATACCTAGAGGTCATTCAAAAAATGAACAACCACCCCTGGCTGGGCAGGAACAAGAAACCTTTGAACTAATGCCTCGATGATACAACTTGGACTACAGGTGACACAAATGCATCTCTCTTATATAAGATCCAATAAATGGTTTTCAATGTACCTATTATTGGATTTCCTATTGCAGGGATATCTTTGTAGCCCTTGTGATGCAAATGGTAGGGTGTTGAATCACTAGCTCAGAGGTTTATGGTTCAAGCTCAGCCAAGGGCAGCTGTTCATTTTTTGAATATTTGTCTCTTGGTATTTTTTGCTTCAGTAATTTGTGGCTGAGAAAAAAAATTATCTAAAAACAGTTATTGATATAAAATTGATAATACAACAATGAACACAACAAATTTATGTAATTGATAATGCCTTAGATTAAAAAAAATCAACAGTAGCCAGTGGCCTCGTAGAGCTCAGTGGTCACTTTGATGATGTTAGTGGCCATAATTTTGTGCTCGATTTTGACCTCTTCTCCCCCCATCTTCCAACAATTTTTTCCCCACAAACACATTCCATTTGCTCCAAGCAAAAAAAAAAAAAAAAAAAAATATATATATATTATATATATATATATATATATATATACATACAGGGTTCATTCTAGGCTTTCAAAAGGGCAGGGTGCTAACTTTAAAAAAAGGGGCACATTGCATACGAAAGGGGCACATTGCATACGAAAGGGGCACATTGCATACGAAAGGGCACAATTATAAATTTTTGCTAAAGAATGCATTGCATAATGTGGCCCACATGCAAAATGTAAAAACGATACAGATAAATTATCTATTTCAAAACTTAAATTCAAAGCATATAAATAATTAATAAAACAAAATTGCAAATACTACAGAAAATTTTATAATTCCATATCTTTTACTTTAAAATATATTCTTTATAAAATTATTTTTCTAACTACACAAATTGAAGATAATAGTTAGAATCCTCATAATTTAGGCTGCTTACTTACGATCAGAAAAGTAGATAGAAATACTTAATTACTTATGCATCATTTTATATACACAAACATAAATTTTTATAATATGGGGGGGATATTTATAAGGGGTTTATAAAAGAACAATGATGGTTATTCGTAAGTTATTTCCTAATCTGTGTGGCAGTGGCGCTTAAATAAATATTCATGTGTCATGCAAGTGCTAATACACTTATTTATAGGAAACAATAAGGAACATTAATTAAAGGGAAGGAATAAAACCCAATGTAAACAATGCCTGGGCTCAAAGCAGTCAGTCACTGGCTGGTAGGTTCATAATGAGGCCAATTGTTGACAAAATTGTTGCTGAAAAATGTGCGATTTTTTTCCCCAACTTATTTGATGTTACGCAAAATTGTATTTAAATAATTTATATAATAATTAAAAAATTTACAGATATATTAACCATACTTATTTACAGGTTTATTATATGGTAGACATAAGTCAAACAACCGATCCTTCTCTCCATACCTTGTGCTGGCGAGTACTTCAGTTAGGTGCAAGACACTACTATGTCTGTTAACAAGGAAAACTGTCCTTGTTAACAGACATAACTTCCAAAAGAGATCTTCCAAAGAGATCTACTTTTGGAAGATCTATTATTTGGCGAAGGGGGTGGGGTAAAAATTAGGGGAAATTTAAGAGATTGGCAAAATACAAAACTTAATTTTTCTGATAACACAAATTTACAAATATATTTTTATTTTTTAATGAGTAATATTGTTAACATGCATTTCTTATTTTTGACATTAAAAACTTCTTATTTTTGACATTGAATACATTTTCAAAACTTATTTTAGGTGTTTTTTCTAAATCTAAGTTTTATGCAAGAAGTCTGTGTCAGTATCCTCATCTTTTCCATTTCTTAAAAGTTTTCAAAATTTTGTATCTTTCATTTATCCATTTCCTGAATATTTTAAACATTTATTGTCACTCATTTTTTTAACCTTGTTTTAAATCTTGCCAAAGTTTTTTTATTATAGGTATTTTTCAGTGTTTTATAATTGTTTCCCAAGTCATCTAAAAAAATTCATTTGCCATGAAGCATTCAAATACTTTTGGGGGCAATTTTAAATTTCTTTTTTCCCATAACAGTAATTTTCCCATAACCATAATAATAAGTAATTATTCAACATTTTTTCAGCTTTAATTTTTTGCCAAAATTACAGATTATTTCTGAATATGCCTGTTTCTCAAGTTTTTAAATTCTCTTATCTTGATCTTTTTTTTCACAGCTGATGAAGTTGTACTATTAATACTGTACATTTACTATTAATATTTATGCCTTTTTTATTAAGAAAACCAGCCACTCATTTTTTTTTAATTTATGGGATTTTCCCAATGAGTTTCTGCGATTTTTAAATAATCTATATTCTTGATACGCAAATATGCTGTATACTACCAACAGAAGCTTAACATGGTAAATTAAACTATACATAGATGGAAATTAATTTAAGAATTCAAATTATGAAAATACAAAAAATTATGGACTCATCCATTCAAAAATTATGGACTCATTCATTCAAAAGATTAAAAAATATTGTATTGCAAAATAAGATTAAAAAATGTTTAAGACTTATTTTTCCAGTAGTCCTTCAATAAATATTCTGTAAAAATCTTCTCAGATCCTGGTACCAGTTCACAATTTATTTAATACATGTAAAATAACTTCAAATTCCTTTTGATATTTCTCTTTTAGAATTGTTTTTCTTATGTTTTAAAAATAAAAGGTAAAATATTGAGGTGTCCAAGAAAAGTTTATATATATTACAAAGGGAAACATTAACTTGTGATGGGACAACATTTAGTGTTGAGGCAGAAACTGCTGAAGATGACTTATAGAAAAAAAAACAATGCTTGGCAAAATATAGTTTGCAATTTAAAAAAACACTTTCTAAATGTGCTTTTTTTTGTTTGTTTGTTTGCTTTCAGGTGATTAGCTACTGCCACATATCTTCTTAATCATAGTAAATTAAGTCACAACAAAGAATAAAGACTGAAAAATATTTTTTCACCCATATTTACTTCTTTATGCTATCATCAGCCAACACATCAGTTTGTTTATCACCAAGTTTCAATTTTGCAGACTGTCAGTCAATCCATAATATATAAAAAAAATTTTTTTTTTAAATCGGCATTTTTTTTTAGGATGTTCCACGGAACCTCAGGGTTCAGTGCAAAATTTCTTATATGAGATTTTGATAAAAGATTTTATAATATTTATGCAATTTAATGTAAAATTTTGTTGTAAATCAAGCTTTAAGCAAGAATTATAAGATTGAAGGAATAAATTAGAGTACATAATCATTAATAAAAGATCTGTATGCACAATAGTGGGTGAGCATGCGTGAAACGTACAAAATAAGCAAAAAGCAGATATCCGCAAAATAAGTATAAAAGTGGAAATTCATGATTTTGTAGAAATACAAAATAAAATGCAAGCAAAAATTATTAAAATAAACTATAAGCATGTACTCAGTGTAATTAATGGAATGAATTTACTTTACCAACAGCCTTCTTTTCTTAACAAAATTACAATTATCATGGAAATTGTAATGTATTTGAGAATTCGATTGCTAACAATAAATACATAAAGTGTCAGTATAATTATGGATTTGAGAGCATAATTTCTTAAAATTACTTTAATTGAATTATATTTTATATTAGATTTTAAAATTGTTATTTATGCAATAATACAACACAGAACCCTCCACACAAATGAAGAAACCACTTTTACACCACCACATGCTCTGACCACAGATTAGCCTACAAATAATCAAATATTCAAAATATTTGTAATGCAAGAACTGTAAAATGTAATAATACATACGTGGATGTTGTCCTTAGTTCAGCAATGTATTCAAAATTTGGAGTCAGTTTTCCATCACTAGCAATTATAGCCTATGAAAGATATTAAAATTTGACAAGTTTGAAAAAAAAAAACATATATAAAATGAAAAAGTAAAAGTTATTTCATTTATGGTTTCCATACGTACACCATGAACAGTGGGATCAAAATTATGCTCTTCCAAAGGTCTTGTTGCATCAGATGACAACTATAACAAAATTAATAAAGATGAATAAAACAATGTTGTGGAAGTAAAACTATAATTAGCAGATGATTATTTATAAAATCATGTGTAAGCGTCAACTGAGACCTATTTTCTTTCATATTCATTTTTATTCTTGTAACCTTGCTCAAGCAGCACTCCGTAAATCACGTGATGTTATTTTCAACGCTTGATACCCGCATTCAATGTTACGATATATTTTTAGTTTATTACGATGCGATGATTACGATGTATTTAATAAACCTTTATTAATTTATGCTAGAATGTTATTCATTAAAAATTCTTCTGCCTGATACATCCCATACAATTCAGAAGTGGGATTGACATCGATGACTTGTTTTGAACTGGTATGTCGTTTTACGTTTGTGTTCAATGGACATAAGAACAATCGTAGATGTTTCGTTTTCGATCAACGTTTGTGTTTATAGAAACAAACCGATGAGACAAGTAGATGGCTAGTCTACTACGGCGATGAAAACTTTTTTTCGCAAGGTAAATAAATGCTTTTGAATAATTTTGATTTAGATGAAAAGTATTGCGATGTTGATGTAGTTTAAAATGCAGTGTTATGATGCTCAGTTTTGATTAGAAAATAATTTTTGATTTGATACTGTATATATTGATGTAATAAGAAGTACCGAAAATGACTTATTTAGCTAAAGGAAGAAAGTGTGATTTAATGTTGTTAGCACATGAAGTTGGAAACTATTCTCCCAGAAGATAGAATTGTAGAGTTAAAAACAAAAATATTAAGTAGTAAAGAATACAATGAAGACTTTGTAAAACAAATGTTAGAAACAATAATTTTTGATAGAAAAGAAGCAGAAAAAGAAAAACTGACGAAGGAATCAGAAAGGGAAAAATTAAAATATGAATTTGAGCTGGAAAAATTAAAGATTGAAACTTCGAACAAAATAAACATTGATGATTTGGATTTAAATTCGCAAATGTTGAAAATTCTGAAAATAAAGGTAAGTGTTTTAGTTTACAACTTTTGATGCATAAATTTGAAATTAAAGAAGGTGATATTAGTTTTTATTTAACATTATTTGAAAGACAGGTGCGTAGAGCAAACATACATGAAGGTGATTTAGTAGCTCATTTACTAGTGCTATTACCGTACGAAATATCACAATTAATTGCACATGAACCCGATGAAGAAGCAAATAACTATGAGCATGTCAAGAATTTATTATTAAAGAGGTTTAGGTTAAGCCCGGAGAAATTTCGGCAAAAGTTTGTTTATCATCAAAAATCACTTAAAGACACTTGGTGCGATTTTACTTTCGAATTGAAAAACTATTTTGAAGAATGGAGCAAAGGATTAGATATAAACAAGTTTGAGAAACTTAAAGATTTGATTATAACAGATCAATTAAAGAGAAAAGTTCCAAATAAAATTAAAGATCATTTTCTGGATGACTGGTCGAAATTTGTATCTTCCAATGAACTTGCAGACAAATTAGATGAGTATGAAAGTGTTGGGGGGGGGTAGAAGAATTGCGCGATCAGTTTAACACCATCAGTATTTTGAATATGCGATAAAAAACAACCAAACAAATTCCATGTACCAAAAGAAATAAAAGAAGAAGTTCAAACAGTAAAAGAATGGGATAGGAAAAAGCTTGCTGGTCCTGATACTTGTTATAACTGCTATTAAAAGGGACATTTTTCGCGGTATTGCGTAAAACCTAAAAGTCAAAAATATTGCACGAAGTGTAAAAAAGAAGGTCATGGTACTAAAGATTGCACTGAAATCAAACATTCAACTTCTTTATGTGTTTCGAATATTATACCTCTATATCAGTCATACAAATTTATAAATGTTGACGGGTTAAATTCAATTTTATCTATTATCGACACAGGTTCCAATGCGAGTTTAATAAAACTTAAATTAGTATCAGCTCTTAATAGAACTATTGAGAAAGAAGCATCAGAAAACTTGAAAGGTATTGGAGGTAATTTGACACCCTTTAATGTTGTTTATTTGAATATTGTTATTGATGAAATAGAGTTAAAATCGATTCGCTTTCTTGTTGTTCCTGATGATAGTTTCAGATGACCTGATGTACTTATAGGAACAAATGTTATTGATCTTCCAAATGTAGCATTAGTACGAAAACAGGGAAATTCTATATTAGTCGATGAAAACAATTCCGATTTATTAGAAAATTTTAATCTTGAAAATGATTCGAATTGCAAAGCAGTACTTAAAAGTGAAAAAGCTGTGATTGTGGAACCTCATAGTGTACAGTTAGTTAATTCTGTAAATGATGATATAAATTTAAATTCCTTTATTATTGAAGAGCAGAACTCTCAAGGTAATGAAATATAGGTTCAAAACGGTGTAGCATGTGATCCAGTCATTAATTTTACCAATAATAAAATTCGCATAAAAGAAAACCAAGTCATCCTTAGAGGGAATGCAATTTCAATTACAGTAGTAGAGATCAATGAAAAAGAAAATTTTGATGAGAATTACTTAAATACTACACAAAATAATTGTGAGGAAAATGAAACTTTTGATAATTCCTTTGCATTTGGTGATAGTTAACATACCCACCTAGAAGATCTGGAATCTTCATTTCGTGAATCGTTAATGTTAAGTCAAATTAAAGTCGGATCTCAGCTCACAGAATCAGAAGCACAAAAGGTGTGTGATCTTTTAAATGAATTCAGAGACTGTATTACAGTGAAAACCAATGAGTTGGGATGCATCAAAACCACAACTATGAAAATAATGGAAGTACCTGGAAGCAAGCCGGTTTCACATGCTCTATACCGTACGTCATATCACGAACGTGAAATTTTACGAAAAATTATTACCGAACTGAAAGAACAAGGAGTCATTCAAAATAGTACTTCGGATTATAGTAGTCCTGTATTATTAGTAAAGAAGAAAACAGGAGATTACCGTATGGTCATAGATTATCGGCGTTTAAATACACAGACGGTAAAAGATAAATTTCCTTTGTCACACATTGATGACTTACTTGATAGCTTGACTGGTTACAATCTTTTCTATATTCTCGATGCTGCACAGGGTTTCAATCAGATTCCTCTACATGCAGAGTCAAAACACAAGGCAGCATTTGTTATACCCGATGGCCATTATAATGAGCTAACAAGATTAATTTTTGTATTAACAAATGGACCTGCTGTTTTTCAAAGAGCCATGACAATGGCGCTGGGTGATCTCTTGTGCAATGTCGTAACTTGCTTTGTCGATAATATGCTCATAGGAGCTAAAACAGTTGAAGATTTGATGACTCGATTACGTAAAGTTCTGATGAAACTTCGTGAAGCAGGAATAACGCTCAAACTATGGAAATGTGAATTTGTGATAGAAGAAATAGAATATTTGGGTTTCTCAATATCAAAGGAAGGAATAAAACCTGGATCTCGAAAACTTGCTTCAATCTCAGAAATTCCACCACCAAAAAATGTAAGAGAATTAAGAAAATTTCTAGGACTTTCTAGTTTATTTCGCAGATTTATAGAACGCTATGCTTTATTAGCATCTCTGTTAACCCAATTGTTGAAGAAAAATTCTACATTTGAATAGACTGCAGATCATCAGAAAGTGTTCAAAGAATTAAAGTTACGTCTAACTTCTAAACCAGTACTGAAATTTTTATGACAACCGTGATGAAACTGAACTCCACACAGATGCACGTTCAGTCGGATTATCTGGAATGCTCCTGCAGTACAATAAAGATAAAAGATTACGGCTAGTATACTACGTAAGCCGTCGAACGAGTCCCGATGAAGCAGTATACCACTCCAGTCGTTTAGAATTGATTGCTGCTGTTTGGTCAATGACACGCTTGCGACCATTTCTTATTGGTAAACATTTTACTCTAGTAACAGACTGTTCAGCAATAACGTTTCTTGCCACTCAAAGGAATCTCAAGTCTCAGATAGCCCGGTGGCCAGAACTCTTGAGCGAATTCGACTATGAAGTAAAACATTGTGCAGGGCATAAAATGTGCCATGTTGATGTCCTTAGTAGAGCACCAGTAGAAGAACGAAAATTTACACCAAATGATGAATTCGATCTAACAAGTCCCATTGAACAAACAGATTCACCTACAATATTGTATATTGCTACTGAAAACGATCAGGTAGCTTTACTTCAATCTCAGGATAAGGAAGTACAAAGTACTTTGCAAACAATAACTAAACCCTCAATTAACCGAAACCCAGCAGAACGTCAACTTACCAATCAATATAGTCTAGAAAATGGAATTCTTTATAGAGTAATGACAGATTGCGATGCAACCAAGAAACTGTGTTATGCCTCGACGCATACGGATTTAGTTGTCTAATATCACGATTTTGCTGGACACTTTGGAGTCGATAAAGTTAGACAGCTAATTCAAGAAAAATTTTGGTTTCCCAATATGATGATTTACATAAAGCAGCATATACTACAATGTGTTAGCTGTGCTTTTAACAAAGTTTCTGCTGGAAAAGTTCCAGGGAAATTAAACCCTGTATATTGCTATTCCTCCTGGAAGACGACCGCTTGAAATTATTCATATTGATTTTCTTGGACCCCTTACAGCTAGTTCCCGCAGAAACAAGGAAGTTTTTGTCATCATAGATAACTTAACGAAGTTTATACGTTTACGTGCTTGTTCCACTTGCACAACGGCTAATGTGATCAAATGTTTAGATGAATTTATCAATGATTTTGGAGCTCCGCTGTGAATAATCTCTGATCGAAAAACATGTTTTACCTCAAAGGCATGTGAAAGAAAATTAAACAATACTGCAGTGAAAGAAAGAATACTGCAGTGAAAGAAAAATTAAACACACATTAATTTGCAGTCAACAACTCCAAGCAAATGGCAAAGTCGAACGAATAAATCGAATTTTGATCCCTGTTATTACTGCCAGTTGTAATAAAGATAACCAAAAGGATTGGGGCACATTTCTGACAGAAATCCAATGTCAAATAAACTGGACACCAAGCAAATCCACTGGCAAATCTGCAATCGAATTGCTGTATGGTTATGTACCAGAAAGAACTAATGATTTTTTAATTGACCTGCTACCGGAAGAAGGGAAATATTGTGAACCAAAAATCCTACAAGCAAAAGCAAAAGACACTATTTCTGAGTCTCAAGCTAAAATGAAGAAAAATTACGATAAACAACATTGCCCTGCTTTTAAGTATGAAGTCGGTGATGTTGTCCTTATGAAACGTTTGCCAGAGCACACTGGTAGCAGCACAAAACTACAAGTGCGATACAGTGGACCCTTAGTGATAGAAACTATTTTATCCTCTGATACATATACAGTGTCTGATCTGCGGAATATTGGACAAGGACGAAGATGATGTCCAAGTTATGAAACTACTGCACACGCCTCGCAATTGAAGCTGTTCAAATTAGTGAACAACAAGGAACATTATGACTTTGAGGATGTAGATGACAAGACTACCGCAGATGCACCATAGATGAGGATGCCTATTTTGCAGGATAGCCGATTGTAAGCGTCAACCAAGAACTATTTTCTTTCATATCCATTTTTAATCTTGTAAACTTGCTCTAGCAGCACTCAGTGAATCATGTGATGTTATGTTCGACGCTTGATGCCCGTATTCGATGTTACGATATATTTTTGGTGTATTACGATGCAATGATTACGATTTATTTAATAAACCTTTATTAATTTATGCTAGAATGTTATTCATTAAAAATTCTTCTGCTTGATACATCCCTTACACATGTGAATAGATTAGAATTAAATGAAAACAAAAAGTGGTGAGCAGAAAAAAAAGTAAAAAACAAATTTAACATAGTCACATTATGTGCACATCATTTTACATTGATTATTGTGCAGTCACATTCTATAATCACAAAATATTTAAAATATGGTTATTCAAAAATTAAAATATCTGTATATATATTTAATACAAAAATTAAAATGTCTGTATATACTTTATTAAAATATCTGTTGATAATTATTGTTTGCTTCATTGAAAATATAGTCAAAACAGCCTTAACCCTTTTATGAATATGACCAATAAACAGGGCAATTATATAAAAAAATCGGCGGTTGTTCCAATCTAATGGAGTTGAAATGGTTTTGCATGAATAATATTTAGTAAATTAAAACTCCACTAAAGTTCAATACGTTTATTTGATTTTTTTCTGACTCATTTGTTTTGCTTATAGGCTTTCAAAGCACTACAAATTACTCACTAACTGTTTATAACTAGCTAGCGCTTTTAGTTTTCACCCCAATTTCATCTGGATACTCAGACTCTAGACTTCATATCAAAATATTAAATTATTTTTATTAACTCACTTGGTGGTATATAAATTAAACTTATATAATATATTTGATGAGATTTTAGATTCAAGTTAATTTATAAACTTGCCTAGTGGCATATAAATATGTATAGTTCCATCTATTCTGTTTAAACCTCATCAATCATTAAACATCTTTAGCATCTCCAAGCTCATTTAACTTTCAAATTATTTTTTAAACAAAACAATATATACCATGCTTGTGCACTCATATTTTAGAAAGAACTATGTAAACACATTGAATTACAAAAATCGTGACATTTTAAATATTACAGCCTTCCCACCCATTGAAAAAATCAGGTTAAAATGCTAATCACTCTACTTTGAAAACTAAGAGCTTGAACCAAAATCCAATTATATACATTTGTAGGGCATTCAAAAAGATACAAATTCTTGCTTATTGTTTACAGCTAGTACTTTTAGTTTTTGAGATACAGGGTGGCCAAAATAAAACTGGCAAGGAAAAGTCTTCTAATGATCTCCTTGCTGTAGATTACGTTTTCACGAAATTCCGAAAAAACTTTTATGGGCCAGTTTTATTCCCTGTACAAGCATTACAAACTTGAGAAATGGAAAATTTTAAAACTTCTTCCAACTTATGATTACTTGAAAACTATAAGAGCTTTAAAAAATATACAGAGAGAAAGAGAGGTCTAGAAACTATATTTCCTAATATAATAATTATGTTCCTTACTATTTATGAGGTAGGATTCAAAAGTATGGGCCAGTATTATTCCCTGTACAAGCATTACAAACTTGAGAAATGGAAAATTTTAAAACTTCTTCCAACTTATGATTACTTGAAAACTATAAGAGCTTTAAAAAATATACAGAGAGAAAGAGAGGTCTAGAAACTATATTTCCTAATATAGTAATTATGTTCCTTACTATTTATGAGGTAGGATTCAAAAGTTCCCGGACTGAATCTATAACTATTTGCAGTAGAGCGACTATGATAATGTTTCTGTGTTACTACGTTCTCCCCCCTCTTCTAAAAGTGGTTTGACCCAAATCACGTCATCGGTGGCTCGCCACGACGTCGTATTTTGTAGACGGGTGCACTTAGTAACCGGCAATTGAAAGAAATAGCATTTGTTGAGTAGAGAATTAATAGCAAATTTTGTGTTCGCTTGGGAAAGAGTGCTACGGAGGTTTACGAAATGTCGAAGCATGTGTACAGCAGTGATACATTATTGCGAACACAAGTTTTTGAGTGGCATCGATGCTTCAGAGAAGGCAGGGAAAGTGCCAAAGACGACGAACACGTTGGCTGCCCAGACTTCCCACACCGCTGAAAACAGGTTTCTGCGACAGTACGTGGGAATAGGCAGCAAACAATATCGGAAATAGCAGAATCAGTTGGGATATCCGAGGCCACATGTCAACGGATACTGACTAAGGATCTTAACATGCATAGGGTGTGGCAACACATTGTTCCCTGCATGTTAACTGAAGACCAAAAGGCAATTCGAATGGAAATGGCGGGAGACTTAATTTCGGCTGTTGGCAAAGATCCTTCCCTACTTGGCAAAATTGTTACTGGAGACGAATTCAGTGGTTGTTTTTTATACGCCCCGCAATCCAAGAGAGCATTGGCAATGTGAAAATCACCACAATCTCCACGCAAGCAGAAATTCCGCCAAGATCGCTCTAAAGGGAGGGTCATGCTAGAGATGTTCTTCGATATCCAGGGCACTGTGCATCTGGAATTTATCCCTGAAGGACGTACTGTGAACAAGAAACTCTATGTAGACATCCTGCGTTGTTTGCGCGAGTCGATCCGGAAGAAGAGACCAAAACTGTGGGCTGAGCAGTCATAGGTGCTTTTGCATGACAATGCTCCTGCATACCGATCCCTCCTCGTTGCTGACTTTCTTGGGAAAACACAAACAACTGTTTTGCCGCATCCTCCTTACTCCCCTGATCTCACAGCGTGCGACTTCAGCCTATTTCCTGAACTGGCAAGTCGCTTGCAGGGTCGTCGATTTCAATCCGCAGATGAAGTTAAAAGTGCATCACAGGCTAAATTAAAGGACATGGTTAAAAATGGATTCCAGAAGTGTTTCGATGACCTTTACAAGCGATGGCAAAAGTGTGTTGTTGCGCAAGGGTCTTATTTTGAAGGAGGATATGTTTCAGCATTTTAATTGATAATATTTTCTAAGTTATAAACTCAGTCTGGGAACTTTTGAATCCTACTCCGTATATCTATCTTTTATAGTTTTGAAGATATTTCGAGTTAAAGTAAGAAAAAATGAAACAAAAAAAAAAAAGACTTGCTCAAACAGATACTTTGTACAAGTTCTTTTGAAAAAAAAAAAGTTCAAATTATTAAAAATATTTTTTATAATCATAATCTGTACCACATTTCCAACAAAACAAGAAAAATTATTTACATTTTTATTAATTAGATTTGAAGATATAAGCATCCTAAATGCTTACATTTTTCGTAACACTCTTGATTTCCATCACAGATACCCCAAGCATGCATGTTATTCACATCCAAAGTATAAAACTATATACATTCAAACCTTGATAAACCGTCACCTCACCGGACGAATCTATAGTGATGTTTTAAGTGGGGTGATGGTAAATGCGGGTTAACGAGATATTCTATTTTAATCAAAGCGAGATGTTTTGGAAACAAAATAGGACACATATATACATAATATTTCTGATTGTTATTTAAAACTTATTCATACAAATACTACTTCAAAATGTACACTATAATGTTATTTAGAAAATATGGTGCGATTTCAAAATTAATTGCATAATACAGATTAAGAAATGAATTCAAAAAATTACTTACAGTTTCATTTACGAAAATCCTTAATGGATGCTTGTTTTAATACCGGTTTGTTACTTTCCACAATGCTCTCAATTTTCCCACCATTGTGAAATCTTTATAGCTTATTTTTTCGTATGTAATTAAAAATCTTTTAACAGCGTTTATTACAGTTACAACATCCTTATACGTTGGCACTTGATCCGGTACATTATTATCACTTTCATTGGTGGACTAGGAACAGTTTGAATTTTTTATTTCAGAAATAATATACGGCACTGAAATTTTTAATAAGATCACGATTACACTATCCACAGATATATATTCATCTGAATAAAATTCTAAATTATGATCACTTCTCTATTACTCAATTAAATCTCCGAGTTCTGTGGGAGTTTATTGAACGTATTAGTCACTTTTAAAAATCGCAGGTTTGAAATATGAATTTAAATGAAAACTATAGCCATGGTTTATTTCTCACAGGCTTACTCAACAACGAAAAGTATTAAGAAATTACAAGAAAGATCAATTATGCATAAAGCATTGATTATGAAACACTTTCCAACTTTAATTTTATTTAAACATCTCTAAAATTCTATACATTCAGCGGTAATATATCACAATACTGCAATAATTAATTATATTTAAAAATTTAAAACTTCATCAAAAAAACGACCTTGATTCAAATGAAGGCATCGAAATATAAATCGCCTGGGCTCTCTGTGTAAAAGCAGTAAATATTTCATTCATACATTTTTGTTTCATTCATCACAGTACTACAATAATCTATTCTACTTAAAAACTTAAAACCATGCAGGCCAAAGTAATTTAATTCTATGCTGTTGTTGTTGAGACCCAGACCGCCTGACCTACCAGAAAGGTGTAAAGTAACTGTTTGGACGGCCGGAAAGTGCCACCCAATTTAGACCGAATCCCAGTGGACGAGGATTTAACTCTATGCATAAAACTTCATTAAAGAAGTCTGCCATTAAATCATCTGCTTCTCTAAGTAAAATCAATGAATGTTTCATTCATATTATCTATATTGCAGACTCCTGAGCAAAATAAGTTTGTGTTAAAGAAATTCAGCAATTCTTATACAACTCATCTTACAGCCTAATCAGTTTACATTCTCCATAAGTAAAAATTAGGTTTCATTGTAAAAATAATCAAAGTTTGATGATCATTTAAATTCAAATATATTGTAATTGTGTTGTTTCAGAATACAGATGCACAGGAATTAAGCAAAAATAAAGCGGTTTTAGGACGGATACAACACTAAATTTAAATTAAAAAGAACTTTAAAAATCACAATTTTGACACAATATGGATGGTATTGATCATTTAAACTCAAATATATTGTAATTGTGCTGTTTCAAAATATAGATGCACAGAAATTAAGCAAAAATAAAGCGGTTTTAGGATGGATACAACACTAAATATAAATTAAAAATAATTTTAAAAATCACGATTTCGACACAAGATTAATGCCATACTTTATTTTGAAGTGAGTCACGTGATCTCTTCATATAATGGTCATGTGATCTCTTCGTATAAAGGGTTTAATTATTATTTTAATTGTTATTTTAAAAAAGTACTGAATATATTTTGCTGAACATTTTTTTATACATTTTATTGGATAATTTGAATATTACTTTCAAAGCAATTTGTGAATTTTAAATTCGCTTAAAAATGTTTGAAAAATTAGGTCCCATAGGGTTCAATGTATTTCATTTTTTCAACCCGGGTTCAATCCAAAACTTATTGAGTGATATTATTCATTTATATTCCCATAGGTCCCACAGACCACCTGAATAACATACTAAAATTTTATTTTGATAAAATCATTTTTACAGCAGTTATCGTGCTGACAGACGGACAGACCGACCGAATGAACACAAAGTCATAAACACTTTTCAACTATGTTGTAAAGTGTTAAAAATGGTTATTTAATTATCAGCATTTTATGAAGAAAATTCTTTATGCAGCTATGACTTATATAGGGCAATAATTTTTTTTAATATAATGCAATAAATTTACATCTTTCACAGTGAAAAAACAATGTATAAGATTCACGGCCCTATACGTTCCGGTGTAATTTTTATCACAGTTTTGCATGGTAAATCCCGAGCAATGCAGGGTAATTGCTGCTAGTACTTAATAATTTGCATCCACACTAAACCGGCCACTTTTGGTGTATAGTCACTTTTCGAAAAGCTTTTAACAATAACTGAGTTTATTGCAGCAGTATATTACTGATTTCTCTCTAAACAGGTACATAGTCTATTGCATCCCGGTACTTGCTAAGTACCCATCCACTATACGGGCAAGTCATGGATAATGATAGGTATTAAGATTGCTAAAATCTTATCAATAAAACCCAAAACAGTGAAATATATTATAGGTCAGGTTATATGTCTGCTTTTACTAAAAAAAAAAAAAATAAAAAATAAAAAAAATATATAAAAATAAAAAAAAAAAAAAAAAAAAAAAAAATTCGCTTAAATATCTTATTTTGACAAATTAATTTGACAAACAGCAAATTCCATTTGGAATGTATTTTGAATTCTGTTTTGATGTTTCACAATAAATTTACCATGATAAAATTTTTTCATTGTTGTAAATTGTTTAAAGAGGCAATTTTTGCTCCCACTTTTAGTAACTTTTTGCAGTTAAAAATCTGTTATTATTATTTTTTATATTTTTTAATGCTTAACAAAAAATTAAAACAAAATAGACACCAATCACAATTTTTGAGAGAGCAAATTAGTTGAGGAAAAATCTGGGCATACAGTCACACATGTTTCAATGATGTAGGCGTTAGCAAGATGTGCAAATCAGAGTGAAACTTAAATATAGCTCTAATGAGAGTGAATGATAGTCTGATAGTCTTTGTATTATAGGCTCTGACAGTATAATTCTAGCTTTAGCAATATTCTCTTGTGAAAGTTCATAATTTCTCTTGTTCAAGTAAACATTAGGCTTTTTCATGCTATGTTTAGCTATCACACTCGACATAAATTTTGTCAAGTCAGTTACTTATCTAAAAACTATCAGAAATAGTAAAAAATATAATCAAGTGCCTTGAGTAAAATACATACCATACTGTGCATATAAGGATACAATAAATTCCCAAAAGAATCTGTAGCTTCCAGAGGTAGTTGTGTTGGCATATTATCAATGGAACAAACCAAAACACCTGGTCCTGCGAAACTATATAAACCAAGAAAAAATAAAATCATTTTTTAAATATAATTTTTAAAACGTTAACAAAAAAATGGCAGTGAAAACTTAATAAATCTTATTATATGCCAGTGGCCGGTAGTTCCATAAATAATACTAGGCACTTCAGTTGCATAGTCGCCACTCATTTTTTACAGAATTTCTTCTCCCAAGAGTTGTGATGTCATATCATGGACGCCATTTTATTTTCTCCTTTGGCTTTTCGACAATCCCTGTTTCCTAACATAGTTATTTATTTGAGTCCAAAATTTCCATTATGCGTATTTGGCAATTATTCCAATTAAGTTATCTGACTACTGTTTAAATTGTTTCTTTATTAATGAAATTCAACAATTTAAATTCCCTGGGTATCCCTTGTTTTCCCTGACTCGTATGATCCCTATCAAATAGAAAAATCCCCAAAGAAAATATTGAATTCCAGCAAATCAATCCCAACAAAATATAATAATTTTATTTTACAAGTATGGAGTTCCAAAGTTTTTATTTTTATACCTTTCACTATTTTTATGTTGATCAGCATCATAGAGACAGAAGGGAGTGTCAATAGTAGTACACTCTGTCATAAATTCAATTGAACCACCAGGATCGGCACTAATATCACAAATAGCTAAAAGTCTATGAGGTAAGTAGGGTGAACCGTCACTTGTAGGCAGCCATGGGGTGTAGCTTGGTCTTAATAAATGCTTGGCATCAGGAATAGTCAGCAACTTAGGAGAATTCACAGCCCAATAAATTCCATTTAGTATCACAGAAGCATAAGGAGCAATCTACAAAAAATAAATAAATAAATGAAAACTAAAAATGCATAAATATTATTATTCATCACAACACAAAAACTATTAGAATTCAATTATTTTAAAGATTGGCATATTTTAATTTTTACTTTCTCAATACATGGTAATGCATGTAATGGAATCATGTCAGAAAATGTAACGAAAAAAAAATGTTCTCACATTTTTATCTCATACAATAAAAGTGGTTAGCTAGAAATTAAATAAAACAGATATTTTATTAAATATAGGTATACTCTAAAGTCTAAAATAACATAATTTATGTAATCATTGATTTAATACATGAGTGATAATCTATATAAATAAAATTGAAATTCTGTCTGTGTGTGTGTGTCAGTGTTTGTCTCATCATCAAAGAAGAACGGTGACACAGAATTTCATAAAATTTTGCTGTAGCCTTGAAATAACCCCATCTAAAATTTAATTCAAGTTTCAAATTTTTAGGACCAGGGGTTGTCGATATATTAATAAAAAACAAACTTTCCATAGAGATGGATATGATGGAGAGCATTATGCGAATGATATTTCCTCCGCAAATTTATTGGAAGAAAATGTTGCTCAGCTACGCAATTAAACCAAATGTGCTTATACGGTAGCTGATTTTTATTAGATTTAAATACTAAGAAATGGACATAAAAATAAATTTTATAAAGGAATGGTATTGCATTTTTGATTGGGTTATATCAATTACAGCCATCAGATTTAAAGATTGCGGGAATGATTGATAGTTTCAATTTTTTACGTCATCTATGCTATTTTTAAAAATATTTTTCAAACTTAGATGTTATAAGGAAGACACTCATCTATTGTGTTTTCCTATATTATGTTCAGCCAGTTAACTCATATACTGTGTTCAGTTAATTGTTGAAACAAAATATAAATAGTATGGGCTTATCTTCCAATACAATTTTAGAGTTTTCCTCTTTAGCATACACAGATCCAATTTTATCTTTTTTGTAAATTTGTTTACAAACAGGACCAGGATGTTTTATTCTTCAGATCTGCCAGTGGAGATAACTTTGTGCAACGAGAATATAGATTCTAATACTTCCATTTAGGAGAATTAAATATTTTAATAGGAGGTTTTGAATAACAATGCCATTTTGAATACTATAGGAATTTACACATAATTGTGAATTAAGTTTTTCTTTTTATATTATATATTCTGTACAAAGAATGGGTATACTACTAGTGATTTCATATATTTATTAAATTATTACATCCGTTAAATGATGACATTTTGGAGTGTACCAAGTTAATGATATAGTAGTTTTATAAAATTTCAAGTCACCCACTTTTATTGTACGAGACGAAAATGTAAGAACATTTATTTATTTTCTTAGTGTATTTTAAAATAAAGGTGTGAATTCTAAAACTTGTTTTCTACTTTTTTGTATAGTTCAAAATTCAAATAAAAAATATACCAGAAACATTGTAAACATTAACCATACAAGTAAAAAACTTCAAAATAACATTTTAGTGGAACTGTTATAACAGTGAATACTTCATGTTAACACAAAATACACAATTTTCTGAAATTTTGAAGCTCAAATAAATGTTTCAGATGGAAATTGTGAACATAAAATGTTACCTAACATTTAATGTCATGTATGAGCAATTAACATAGTGGTAGTACACACTTTAGAGATACGGGTGGGGGCTTTATAAATGCTTATATCGTTCAATATTAAAATCGGAGTAATTATATAATTTTTATTAACTTTTATTAAAAAAAAATGAAAAATTTTAATTAAAATAATTAATTAAAATTGATGCCTATATAAAAAAATGTATTGCTATAAAAACCAATGAAGACTTACAGTTTTAGCAAAATTTGAATAGTAGCGTTCAGGGTAGAGCTCGTACTCTTCAGGATCAAAGCCACCTCCCTCTTTTCTACGGATATGGTCATCTCTGCTTACAACAGCACCATAAACTTTATTCATAGCTAAAAATAGAATTCCTTATAAAACGTTAGACATATATTATATAAATGGACATATATTTAAAATACTCATGAAAACATTATCTTGTAACATTTTTATCAAGATTTCTTTTACATTTGTACATGAAATTTAAATATGAAACGAAACACGTCTGACAAATTTCGCAGCACAAAAGTTGCATATATTTAAAAACTGACTTTTACACGAATCAAAATTTAGTAGCACACTGATTGTCAATTTTTTCATAACAAAATTCTAGTCTGACAGACCATGCTAGATTAAATTGTGGCAGTGTATCTTATACACCAGGTGGAGGTGGGCCCACAATTAACAAAATAATATATTTTTCTAGCAACATCTGATTTATGAAAGAGACATTACCCCATTTAGATTGTTGAAAACAGGTATCTATGATTATTGAGATACACACCCCTTAAATTCCCGAGATTCCCGAAATTCTGCTACTTTAAAACACCAATTCACGTGATTCTGCTACTTTAAAACATTAATTCATGCAATTCTGCTACTTTAAAAACATGTTTTTGTTAGTTTTTTACAAGTAAAAAGTGTGTTTTCGTGAAAAAAAGTTAAAAAAAAGCACAAGTGCGAAAGCCTATGTTAATTTCCATAGAGAAAACAGCACATGTGTGGTTTTTGAAAAGTATAAAATCTACATTTGCGAAAAAATATAAGAAAAAAAACTTGCATTTACGAAATTTTGTTAGTAAAAATCGTGTTTTTGTGAAAAAACGTTAAAAAAACACAAGTGTGAAAACCTATATTAATTTCTTTAGAGAAAACAGCACATGTGTGGTTTTTGAAAAGTATAAAACTTACATTTACAAAATTTTTAAAATGTTAACACTTAAAAAAAGAAAAAAAAAGAATAAAAGAAAAAACCATCTGATCCATAATAACCTTTGACTGACATCCTCTCTTCATGGAAAGTCACGTGCTGGTGGAAGCTCCGCCTCCTCCTCACGGGGTGCGCCTATGCTTTAATATGGGAGAATTAGCATCGCAATTGATCCCATGTTAAAGTATAGCACCGCGTGAGCCAGAACCCCCTACTACAAACATTTAAGTCTGTAAATAATGTTCAGAGTGCTAACAATGACTAACAGTGGTATATACAAGGGTGATTAAATAATTAACCACAATGTGTTTAAAAACGTATTACATTAACAACTGTGACCTTACAAGGATAGGACATAATTTTTCAATATAGTTCCCTTGCTCTTTTATACACTTATTTTGTGTTATTTTGTAAGTGCAATACTTCTATCTTACATTATAAAAGTTGTCTGTGTGTGCGGTCTGTAGCAGGAAACTTAAGAATTGTTTGGTCATGAAATTTGGTACACAGGTACTAAAGGACCCAAGAAGGTGCAACTTGGTATTACTATTTTTAATTCAAATTAATTTTTCAGTTATTTTATGTTTTAGTCATTTCACACAAATCGGTTCCTCAGCAACTGAAAATATCATCACAAAGTTTCCATCTTGAAACCATCAGAAAGATCGAAGAAAGTTCTTTCCAATGCTGTTTGAACCGAATCTGTAGGATAATTCCTTCATATTTATTTATTTTTAATATACATCAAAATTTACATTTTTTAAGTTATCTGATATATATATGTTATCTGATATATATATATATATATATATCATCACATCCGAAAAAATAAGATTAACACAATTCTATAGTTTTACAAATGTTCCACGTATATCTTGGGATTCTAGGAAAGAATTTTTTTTTTTTTTAATAAATAATTTTAATTTTGGTGATTTATTAAGTGATCACAAAGCAATAAGCACATCTTTCACAGAAGTAGCTGTGTTCGACTTTTTTAGTAGGGAAAATTTACTGTACATGCCCACCAAGGAAGGTTTAGTTTAAGCCATGCCTCATTGTTCCTTTTATTTATTAATTTTTTGCTTTTGTGGCAAGCATGTGATTCCATTATGCAAAAATTTGAGGTGATCTTTGTGAAAGATTTGGCATTTCATGGTGATATGAATTGAAACTGATTTGGTGATCTAGAAACTTAGTGCTATTATTTAATAAGTGATTTAGAACAGGGATGATGCAGGTAATTTGTTCAATTGTGCAATTATATATATATATATATATATAATTAAAATGATAAAAATAAAATGTGTAGGAGTGCATATGGTGCATAAAGATCAGAACAATATCTGTAAATACAACATCAAGCCAGGGGTCGTATAATAACGTGAATGGAATTAATGAATGATGATTTACAAAAGGCAACAAGAGAGGGCAGGAAAAGTAGACAATAAAGAACTTGGAAAAGGAAATTAATCAATGAATAGTATATCTGTCAGAAACGCCTTCAGGGACACATTCCAGACAGATATACTAAGATCTGTTGTTTCTATGATTGCATAAAACACATGGTTAAAAATTATGCAATCTGTGCCCAACAAAGAAAGAAACCAGACCCTCATAAAAGTGACACAAGGGAGAAAAATCTAAATTCAACTAAAAGTTCTTAAAATAACACAGATATTAGAAATGCACTGCATAAATGAGTAAATATAAATAAATAAATAAATAGAATGCAACTCATATATATATATATATATATATATATATATATATATATATATATAATAAAAATAATTTGAAAATCCAATGATAGAATAGAGAGAAGTTGCAACTCAAAAAACCCTAACTACATAATAAAAAGAAGTATTATATAGAGAATCATTAATCATGTGGAAAATAAAATGCAAAGTTCTAGTCATCAAGCCAAAAATAATCAAATATCAATAGAGTGGATTCGATAATGGAAAATAAAATAAAATCCTAGCTTTAAAGCTATACACGTGGATAAGCACTAGGCCTCAATGAATTGTTCATTTCGATTAAACTCTTTTCCAAGTCTAAGTATTTAATCAAAATGAACACAAAATGTATGTTTCTGAAATTAGAGACAGATTATATAAACACTAATTACCTGGACTACATGCATAAAGATTGAAAAATGATATAGGAAACAAGAATACCTGAAAAAAAAAAAAACTGCATATGTCCTATCCAATGGAGCCTTGAACGATGAGACGAATGTTGCCAATCGTAAAAGACAAAAGTAGAGATCTACTGTTGCCAATCGTGAGAATTAAATAACAGTAATACGAAAAGGCAATAATAGGTGATATTCTACAGTAAGAGCTACAAAATAGTGGGGCATATAATATAATAGAAATCATAGAGACTAAAGTATGAGGGGATGTAAATACATTTTATTGTGTGTATATATATATATACAGAGTGTCCAGTGCTATCGGTGCCCAATGGCTATTTCCTCAACCATTAGTCACAGAGATATACTTCCAAGTGTTTAAATTTTGAAATCTATTATCTTAGAAACAGTTTAAATCAATAAATGCATTTATGAAAGAAATACTAAATACAGATTTTTATACGGTCCCCCGGTCCTACCAATTATATTTAGGAAAATCATCCTCATACAATTTCATGCAAAATAAATCTTCCATTTACAACCAAAATTCACCGAGTTATGAAGCATTAAACTTTATGACTTAAGTCGCTTTTCCATGCGCATAAAAATGTCTCGTTTCAGGCAACCAACCAATCAGGGACGACAATATTGACCATTTCTCAGCACAAAAAGTGCTCAACTTTAAACAGCTATAAGTCGGTCAATTTTGGTCATAAAAGGATGATTTTTTTTTTTTTTTTGCATAAAATTGTATGAGGATGATTTTCCTAAATATAATTGGTAGGACCGAGGGACTGTATAAAAATGTATATTTCATATTTATTTCAGAAATGCATTTATTAATTTAAACTATTTCTAAGATAATACATTTTAAACTTTAAAACATTTTTGCAATTGGAAGTATATCTCTGTGATTAACGTTGAGGAAATAGCCATTGGACACCGAAAGCACTGGACACCCTGTATACGAGGCATGTTTTTTATGTAAGTACCGTTTTGCGATTCCGCCGCCGCAGCGCTACGGTCGGCGTTCCGCGCATGCACGCTGGTTACCTACATCTCTTGTCTACGCACTGACGCCATTACAGTCTGATTCTTCATTGTATACGTTGTTTACTGAGTGTTTAAGATGCCTCCGACAATCGTGAGTCCCGCCGATTGTGAAGTACGGGCTGTTATACGATTTCTTAGTGCTAAAGGCGTAAAACCGATCGATATTCATCGTGAGATCTGTGAAGTTTACGGACAAAACATTATGAGTGATGGAATGGTAAGGAAATGGGTGAGAGCATTTAAAGATGGCCGCACAAATGTGCATGATGAAGAACGGAGTGGGCGTCCTTCGGTCTTTAATGAAGATTTGGTGCAGAAAGTGGAAGAAAAGGTGAGAGAAAACAGACGCTTTACAATTTCATCAATGTGCGACTGGTTTCCTCAATATTCTCGTAGTGTTTTGTATCGCATTGTGACCGAGAACTTGAATTACCGGAAATTGTGTTCACGTTGGGTTCCAAAAATGTTGACGGATTTGCACAAAACCCAACGTTTAGGCAGTGCATTGACTTTCCTTGAGCGGTACCACAATGAAGGTGAAGATTTTTTAGACCAAATTGTTACTGGTGACGAAACATGGGTGGCCTACGTCACACCAGAATCAAAACAACAATCCATGGAATGGCGACATTCATCATCACCCAAAAGAGTGAAGTTTAAGCAAACAATTTCTGCCCGGAAAATCATGTGCACAGTTTTTTGGGACAAAAAAGGAGTATTGCTAGTGGAGTTTCTGCCTCGTAATGAGACAATCAATGCAGCGTCTTATTGTGAGACATTGAACAATCTGCGTCGTGCAATCCAGAACAAAAGACGTGGCAAGTTGAGTAAGGGTATCGTTTTGCTGCATGACAATGCCCGTCCGCATGTGGCTAATCGGACCAAAGATCTCATCAAATCTTTTAAATGGGAAACTCTAGATCATCCTCCATACAGCCCTGATCTGGCGCCCAGCGACTACCATTTGTTCCTGCACTTGAAGAAACACCTGGGTGGTCAGCGTCTTCAAGACGATAACGAAGTCAAAACAGTTGTGATACAGTGGTTAACAAGTCAGGCGGCAGAATTTTATGAGGAGGGTATTCAAAAACTGGTGCCACGTTATGACAAGTGCCTCAATATTCACGGAAATTATGTAGAAAAGTAGATTAAGGTACAGGCTTTCATGTAGAAATAAAATTATTGCGATATCTTTGCACGTCTTTTTTTAATTCCAAAACGGTACTTACTTAAAAAACATGCCTCGTATATACAGTGTCATTAGAAAGTCAGGAAAAACTTTAAAAATTAATAATTCAAGAACTAATAAAGATAAATAGATGCCGTTTGCACAGAAAGAATGGAAATGAAGCCAGATTTTTTGTCAAGAAAAAAAAAATTATTGTTAGTATAATTTACATTTCTACCGTGTCGTATTACACATTTGGGAAGGATTGTGTCCCCAGTCGATCGTTTCCACATGTATGGCCACCCAGATCTCCCAATCTGACACCCTGTGACTTTTGGCTGTGGGGGTACCTGAAGTCAAAAGTGTACCGCGACCAACCAGCATCATTGGCAATACTGAAAGATGCCATCCGGCAACACGTGTCGGCCATACCTAAAGAAATGTTATTTAATGCTCTGAACAGTGTGGTGCCTCGTCTGACAGCTGTGCTGTTGAATGACGGATGGCACATTGAACATGTGTAGCTAAATCTGACATCTTATCCTATATAATGTAAACTAGGTACATAATACAGTGCCATCTTTTGGTAGAAATGTAAATTATACTAATAATAATTTTTTTTTTCTTGACAAAAAATCCGTCTTCATTTCCATTTTTTCTGTTCAAACAGCATCTATTTATCTTTATTAGTTCATGAATTATTAATTTTTAAAGTTTTTCCTGACTTTTGAATCACCCAGTATATATATAATAATAGTTTGAAAGTCCAATGAAAGAAAAGTGTTTCTTCTTTATGTGTGTTGCCCAGGTAGAAATAGTTTATAGATATAATCTATCTATTTCTTCAGAAACATATATATTTTGTGTTTGCTTCAACAAAATACTTGGACCCGAGAAAGAGTTCTGCGAAGTGAACAATTCAGTTATTTAGGCCTAGCCCTTGTCCACGTGTATTGCATTAACCCTTTCGCGGTGGTTGGCACGCCCGCGTGCCGACTGCGAATTTGCATTCAAGGACATACGGCACGCACTCGTGCCGGAGAGAACTTTACCCTAAACGGTGAGTGGCACGTATCCGTGTTTCTACGTGAAACGTTTTCATTTGAATTTATTTGTCTACTAGATGGCGTTAAATGCCCGTGGAAGCAACTTAAATGTATTGTATAGATGTTTGACCTTGGCACAAGGAGAATCCAATGAATTATTTCTCCATTTGAAGCGGGGAAACATAGTTCTGTAAAGCAAACAGAACACTTCTCGCAGCATCAACAATTTTATAATTGAGTTCCGGGTATTCTTTTGATTTTAGCTTTTAATGATTTCGTTGGCGAATTACAGGAATATAAGAGAGTAATTTTTTTTTTTTTGGGGGGGGGGGGGGGGGGGGGAGATTAAAGGAATGTGCGACAGTGAAATGATTAGGCTATTTCGGATAAAAATATGGCAGGTTTGAGACTTTTCTTTCTATGGAAGAATATACTCGTATGATAAACGAACCAGACAGTAATGAAAGCAAAGCAGATAGTGAAGATTCGTGAAATAGTGTTATTTCTGATGATGAATCTGAAAATGCAATTGATTCTTCAGATTCTGTGAAGATTCGTGAAATAGTGTTATTTCTGATGATGAATCTGAAAATGCAATTGATTCTTCAGATTCTGAGCGTACTATTATTACAAAGCCGCCAGCTTCAGTTGCTGTTTTTTCGAATGATGTTTGGACATGTGATTTGAAAGATCTGAATTCTTTGGAGATTTTGAACATACCTGGAATAAATCACAATATCATGCCGCCTAATTTAGATAAGGAACTTGATTTTTTTAGCATATTTTTTTATGATGAACTAGTAAAATTTATCGTAAAAGCAACTAATGAGTTTGTGGGAGAAAAATTCCCTCTCTCCTTCCACATCGAAGACTCACTCCACCTGTTTCAAATGTATTTACACCTGTGACAGGAAACAAATTTTGTGTGTTTCTCGCACTAGTAATTTTGACGAGCATTGTCAGAAAACCAAATCTTAAAATGTATTTTTCTAAGAATCCAATTATCAGTACTCCATTTTTAATTCAGTTATGAGTCACGATCGATTTATAGGAATATTACGTTACCTTCATTTTACTCTTGATAGTAATGCCTAAAAACTAGATAAATTGAAAGCCGTGTTAGATGCATTAGTTTCAAAATTTAAATCTATATACACTCCTAGAAGAAATGTGCTCATTGATGAATCTTTGTTCTCATGGAAAGGAAGGCTGAGATTTCGTCAATATATCCCCTCGAAAAGGTCCAGATATGGAATAAAAATATATAAATCGTCAGAATCGGAATCAGGCTATAAATGCAATTTCCTTGTGTATACTGGAAAGGACACGGAATTATCAAGCTCTGATGGTGGGTATGGAGAACGTGTTGTGAAAACATTTCTAAGTGAACTTTTAGGAAAAGGATATACTTTGTATTTGGATAAATTGTTTACCTCTCCTGTACTTGCAAAGTATTTGTTGTCTAAGAATACGCATGTATGTGGTACAGTTTTAAAAAATCGGAAGGACATGCCAAAGAATTATCCATCTGTACCTAAAACATATATACACTAAAATTTTTAATATTTTGATAAAAGAAAATTTGTATAAAAAATATACATCAAATAGAAAATAAGTATTTTCTCTCTTACTGAAAAAAGTAGAATGCTGTGTTGAACGGGTGATTTTTAGTGAATTTTTTTCGAGAGTTAGGCTTAGCGCAAAAAATTAGCCGTCTTTTGGGCACAGTTCGGAAACGAAACGCTTCGTCCATTGGGCCACGGCAGTTTCGGAATGCCGCCGTCCTGAAAGGGTTAATGCTTGGATTTCATTTGTTTTTCTTTTATCGATTTCATAACATCGATTTTTGTAGATTTTCTTTAACTTGATTCAAATTTTGTATTTTTATCCATATGATTGAATATTTGCTGTTTTATACTTTTATTTTGTAGGCTTGTTAGAAAGTTAGGTTTTTCGAGTTACAGCTTCTCACTTTTCTTTCATTGGACTTTCAAACTATTATTATTATTACTGAAATCATTTTATTTATAAGCTGCATTTGCACAATAAATTAAATATATTTTGCATTGTTATTCCTATTTACTCAATCTTTATTTTTTACTTATGCATATTTGCAATGTATCCTTAATTTTTTTTAGTATGTTATGGTATTTATGAAATTTTTTTTATTTATTTACTTATATATATATATATTACACCATAAGGAACAAGCAAAGTACTGAGAATATTAAAATACAGTAAAAACAGAATAATATAAAAAGGAGTGCAAACGGGGTATCAGTAATGTCTAGGGGGATTGTGACCCCTAATCCTGGTTAAAGCGTGCTGCTTTTATTCCCAGGAAACACTCCCAGAAACTCGCCCAAAGCAGTTCCATACCGTGTGTAAGGAAAAACAGAATCCCAAAGGAACTTCAAATGCAAAAAGTCCAAATGAGAACGAGAAAAGAACCAACCTACAAGGGTACAGAAGAGAGAGATAATAGATGGAGATCCGGAAGCGATACTCTGTTTAGATCCAATCACAAAGTTACAGTGAAGAAAAAGTTTCTAAATTATCCAGTGGCATAGAGTCCCTAAAATTAGCAAAATATACATTGTCTTTTTAAAGTTTTTTACAAAAGGCCAAGTAATAAGTCTTAAGAAAACCGTTCTCTACTGCTTCCTTAATTAAAGTCGTTCACAATTAATGCGCTGTCCACTAGTAGAATTTAATTTACTATATCTAACAAAATGATTAACAATCAAATTTTTCATTACCCCAATACTGATATTACTATTCCAAGCTGTTATGTACATGATATCACATTGAAACTTTTACGTTTATCATAAAGTTTGTAGCAGAAATGATCTTGCTGATTACGATATATTGCATACCTGCCAACCTGGGAAAATTAGAATGTGTAAAATTTTGCATGAATCACATTTATAATGATTTTTTTAAACTACAAGCGCAAACAACATTTCCAATGAATTTAACTATGTACAAGTACCTGCATTAAAAAAAAAAAAAATTAAATATCAGGCACAGTACTGGTAGAATATGAAAATTCAGGACACCAATTTTATAAAATTTCAGGACAATAAATTAAAAAACAAAAAATAATTAAAAAACAAAAAGGTTTTATGCGGTGAAAATTACTTTATAATGAAAACAAATATTTATGTTTTGTAAAACACATGTTTTCACTGAAGAGAGTAATAAATATTGATCTTTAATTTAAAAAAAAAAAAAAATAGCACTGAATTATATTCCTGCCAAAATGGTTTCCTTTTTATTTGCCTAAATCATTACTTTAATACCACTTTTTGGAAAATATTCCTTCACAGAGTTCATACCCATTTTTCAAAATAGAAAAATTTGTATTATGCAAATATAATTAAAAATTAACCTTAATAATTAGCATAATATTAAAATAAGCTAGTTTAGTCGATCTAATATGCAACATTTAAATAATGGGGATGGATGGAAAAAGATACTAAAGTACTCTCGGCAATTAACGCGAAGTAACTGAATTGCGCAATCACACTGTTTATGCGAAAATAGCTAAGAAATTAACCGTAATAATTAATCAGAATATGAAAATAAGCTAGTTTAGTCGATCTAATATGCAACATTTAAATGATGGAGATGAATGGGAAAAAATACTAACGTACTCTCGGCAATTCAAGAAAATAATTAAGAAATTAACCATAATAATTAATTAGAATATGAAAATAAGCTAGTTCAGTCAATCAAAAATGCAATATTTCGAAGATTGAGATAGATGGAAAAAGATACTATTGTACTCTCAGCGATTCATGAGAACAAACTGAATTGCGCAATCGCAGTGTTTATTCGAAATTAATAAACAAAATAACATTTTAGCGATTTATTTTGAATTAAACAACCTTTGAAGAAGTATATTTATTACTTTCATAAAATAAGCGATCAAGATCTTAATTTACATCACACGCAGCCGTAAATCTCCGTTAATTTGATTGGCATTACCCTGCATTTTATTATGGATTTGCTACGATCCCGGGAATGGTAGAAATCAGTGCTAAAAAAGCGGAAAATCGGTGTTTCCGAGGAATTATACCATGTCTGGTTAATTGATAAATTTCAAACAGAAAAAGCCGGAAAATTTCACCGGAGATTGATATCCTAGATTGACATTGTTAAAAAATTCAAATAAATGCGGAAATGCGTAAAACATAGCAATATATGCGTAAAAGCGTAAAGAGCAGTTAAAATGCGTAAATTTTACGCATAACGCGTAAAAGTTGGAAGTATGATATTGCAATATCCAAATATACCACTTCTCTGTTAATGTTTTCCACTGTTTCAATCAGTTCAAGGTTACTAGGGTAAAAACTAAAGTCAAAATGAAAATCTTTAACAAGATGGCCGATCAGGATGTCATCCAAGAAACGGAAATACATAATCTCATTAAGTATATGCGTACTGATTTCATAACTGTATGCATACACTTAAGGTGTAATATAGGTACATATAGGTGAAAAATTATGGGATGAGTGTTAAGAGCTGCAAATTGCGCCTATACTCATTTCACCTTTATTATGATCTGTGGATTGTCATTTTTATAGGATATATATATATAATTTTAGATACAAGTCACACATACACTGCTTTCTTCACTTTTTCGCACATGGTAAATCAATGACTTCTTAAAGAATTTTTGAGGCTACCATACAGGCGATAGTCTGAATAGGTAAGATATGAGTAGTAAGATAGGTATAGATTATGAGTATACAGAGGATGCTTCAATATCTTAATTTATTTGATATTGGTTTGAATAGAAGGGCTGCCACAAAAAGTGTGTAATAAAAATATGTGCATTAGCAGCCTCAAAAAACAGCCCTTTTAGTATCCCATAACCTTATTTTAGGAGCTGTTATAACAGTATAAATTAAAATAATATCAATGATAAAATACACTAAAAACCAATTTCATAAAAATAGTGATTTTTTAAAATTTTCCAGAAAAATTGTAAACTTCAGCGCTCTTTCTCAAAAAGCAAGGAATTTTTTTTTTTTTCAAAATTATGAATTTTAACAGATTTTCATAAAATTCATAAATTTCAGCATTTTTTATAAACATAAATCTAAGCACTTTTTCATAAAACTCTGGAATTTTAGTGCTGCTTCACTAAAATTCTTGCACTTCATAAAAATTGCAAATTTTAGTTCTAAGAAAAATCCCAAATTTCTGAGCCGTTTCATAAAAATTGCGAATTCTAAGTACTTTCCTTTTGTAAAAAAATCACATATTTTAGAGTTCTTTTGTAAAAATCATGAATTTTCACATTCTTTTGCAAAAATATAAAATTTTAGCATTCTGTCTGAAAGACAAACTTTAGAATTCTTTTGTAGAAATTGCATATCTTTGCATTCTTAAAAACTGCAAATTTTAACATATTTTCATGAAAATTACAAATTTAGCATTTTTTCATAAAAGTTGCAAATTTTAGCACTATTTTAACACTCACACTAATTTCAAAATCTACATTTTTGCACTTAAATTTGTTTCACATATTTAGAAACTTAAATTACATTTTATTCCAAAAAGTTAATATAAATAGATTTCCTTACTAAAGTTTTCAAGTTTGAAATGCAAATTGGGAAAGTATATTAGGTATTTGTCTGAATTTTTCTCAAAAATATAGCAACCAAAATCTAAAAATGGTAGTCATTTGCATACGAATAGTTACTTATTGGCCCTTTTTAGCTTAAAATAGTTGCTTTGCACAAAAAATAATTGCAAAAATTCGCCATTTAATTACTCAAGGCAACTCTTGCAATAGTGTAAACATTACACTTATTTAAACTACTTCTAAACTTGTAAATCCATTAACACTTAACTGGAGCAAAACATTGCTCTCATTGTGATGAAAGCCTTCGGCGAATATAAGCAAAGTATATCTTCTAACCACAAATATTGGATCCATGGAGATAGAATGAAAGAGATAAAACTCCTATGGATGAAAAATTTGAAAATGTCAAAATGCTTTGAGAATTATATTTAGTTATCGCTAGTGTTAGTAAAGTAGCTGCTACTATTAGTTGGCACAATAGAAATGCATAGTATTTAGTATATGTATTGAGTATTTTTAAATTAAGAGTTCCCTCATTATCAGGGTTGTTTGATTTAAATCGGCTTGATTTAAATCATGATTTAAATCATGATTTAAATCACTTGATTTTTTTAAAAAAATCATTGATTAAAATCATTTTTTAATTTTGTCATTTCTTGAAAGTTTTTTTTTTTTGTATTTTTATGCTAAAATAACTTGGAACAGAATAAATGTTTAAAACAATAAAATTCCACATCAAGACATCTTTAGAGTATATAAAAAAAAAACTGAAATCCTTTCCTTAACTCTCGGTCAGTGGAGATAACACTATTCATTGCTTGGAGTATAAAATCAAGTAACAATGACAACTGACCAGTGTTGCCAACCTATTTTCTAATTTTATAGCTAAAAATCACTCAAAATATATCTAGAATTATCTAGATTTTCTGTTAGTTATCTAAAAACATAGCTAGACAATATTTAACATTTTAATTGTTCTTGTGATGATTTATTGGGATCAGTGGTTGTGATACAGTTTTTACATGCATATTTCAAGCTACAAAAATTTAAAATACCTTTTAAAATGTTATTTATATGTGCTGTAATAATTTTTACCATAGAAATAAGAAAATTTGGTTCCTTCCTTTTTTTGTAATTTTTGCTGGCGCATACCAATATAGAAAACAATGTTGGGAATAGGATTGACCGGCCCTTAAGCAGTTTAGCAGATTGGACTCCCCCACCAATCCCTACCCTCACCTATTTTTTAAGGACTTAAAAAATCACTCTGAGGTCTCTTAGGATCTTAGGGCCCCTGGGCATTATCCCCTTTGTCCCTCCCTCTCTTCAATTCCATAGTCCCCAACCTATACAGTACAAAAACTAAGGCTTTTTGGTACTTTTTGCTCTTGATCACAGTAGAAAAAAAAACTTTGAGAAAAATTGTAGCTCCACCTCTGATAAGAATATAAAACACTTTATTTCCACATTAACAAATCATAATCCTCATCTGTAAAATTTGAAGTGCCGGACTGAGAAACGATAAAACTTCATTTGCTGTACATTTTCGATATGTAACCATAGCTTCTATGTCCTTCAAAATTGGGGGGGGGGGGGGGGGGGTTATAATGATAACATTTCTCATATGCATGTGTCCTAATTTAACTGTTAAAATGGCAATCAGTAGCTTTATTTTCATTCTATACCGGAGCTTTGTTTTTATATAACTCATGCTAGTAAAAAACTGTTATGCTCCTTTTGAGACAATTACCAACACCATCTCAATTTTACACAAAAAATTATTTGATTTTGGTGAAATTTCATAAAATTATCTAGATATTTAGGCATTATCTAGATGCCCATTTTCGTTAGATAGATGACGTCAAAATTATCTAGATTTGTAGTCATGATGTGTAGATGCCCATTTTCATTAGCTAGATGAAGTCAAAATTATGTGGATATCTAGCTGAAAATTATCTAGATTGGCATCCCTGCAACTGACAAAGAAGTATTTCTCTCTGAACACTAATCCACCTGTAGCCCAATAAACCTTTTTATCAACTATTTGGAAGGAGTACCCAGGACACTTCAGATTCTGTTGCAAACTTGACTCTAGAGGATAGCTAAACTTGTGTTGTATAATAGATATAGAAAGCAAATTAGTAGATTCATTTACTAAAATGGCAGGGAGGAAAAAAAATAGTATATGGCTTTTCTTCTCCAATAAAATAACCCAATTAAAAAAACCCTATTTATTTAAAAAGTCTTTGGTTTTTTTAACCCCTACATATATTTTTTAATCTTATATTAATATATATTCAATTATTTTTTTTTTTTAATTATACAGTACATTACATATTATACAGTATCAGAAGGTCTAACCTACCTTCTGATCTGAAAAATATAAAAATTGATTTTGAAAATAGCTAATATAAATAAAAAAAATCCGATTTAAATCAAAAAAATCTGATTTAAATCGAAAAAATCAGATTTTTTTGATTTTTTTAAAAAAATCATGATTTTTATCCACCCTGCTCATTATGAGTATAATTAACCAGTATTTTTTCATAGTTGTAGGATAGGGTGCAGAATATAGGGAGATAAAAAATAAATTGAAAGATATAATAACTTTGAATATGTAGGAATATTCTTAATTGTTTCAGTTCTACTTTGTGCTGCGCTAATAATTTATTTTTACAAGATTTGCAGTTTAAATAAATATTTTAGGCCAGTCGCCATAGAAAAGCATACAATGCAGGGCTACTTATCTTATCCCAGCGCCACCTGAATGACTGTCTCAAACGATAATGGTATTTTCTTAATACGAAGTTTTAACTTCTTACTTTTACCTCCATGATTAGATCACTGCTCATTGCTCTTTGGTGCTAACAGAAAGCCATTTTAAGAGCCTAACAACAACACAAAAATGGACTGATTGAGACCAAACGGTAAGAGAGATACTATGTATGCACATGTAAGTGCAAGAAGTACAGCAGAAAACAATCTGAGTACATTGCAGTTAACTAACTCATTCTTTTATTTTTCAGTGATATTTACAGAGTACCCTGTCCTTAAAAAAAAGTTTCAAGCACTTTTCAAGCACTTTCAAGTACCATGCAATTATTTTTCAAGGACATAATTTCTTCCATATTATGAAGTCGTATGTGTTTCTGGGAGGAAAAATCATAGCAAGCTAACATTGTTTAATGAAGCCATTGAGGAAATTTTTAGGGAAAAACAATGTTGTTTAGGAAAATTTCAGCGATAGCATAATTGCTAAGGAAATTTCCAGAGAAAGCAGAACTTCTCAGAAAAACAAAATGATGTGAATCTGCAGAACACTTTTAACCCTGCTTTTTCATGCAATTTCAAAGACTTAACCAAGAAAATGGGAATTTTCAAGTACTTTCAAGGCCTTGAAAATGTTAATCTAAAATTCAAGTAATTTCCCAATTTTCAAGCACCCGTATGCACCCTGCTTTGAATTAATAAAGACATTGATTTCAAAAATGCAATTACATTGCAAAGAAATCTCTATTATGTATAATACAGATATCTATTAACACAGAGTTATTTTGTTAATTTGCATAATTTTATTTTACACATAAAACAAACTTTTTTATGAATTTATATTTAATTCAAGAAAATTTTAATATTTAATTTTAGTCATGAAAAATGCCCTTATTTGATTTATTGCTATAATCAATAAACTTCAAATTCATGGACTCATGAATTTGATTTTAAAAGCATTAAGCAATCAATATTGCTATAAATTTCAGAAAATGTTTTTTTTAAAGGGGATAATTTGTGATTAAGTAAAACAAAATTCCATATCAATATAAGATCAATTACAAAATTACATTAAACATATAGGTATAATGCAAAAATATAAAGCTCTGACATGCAATATTTTTACACTATTAAGCTACTAGTTATGCGAGAAATTTAAAACATTACAACATGAAAAATTACAACTTACATCCATGTTCTGCTACTTGAGGTAAATCAGTAGGATTTACATATTCATAAGGCAGTTCTTGGAAGACATCTTGAGCACCCTGTTCAAATTGCAAAGTAAAATTAATATAGGAACAGTGGTTTAAATGATAAAAGTTAGACATGAAATATCAACATATTTAATAATATATTATCTAAACAGGCACTGCCCAACTTGCAAATTAGTGGGTTACATTTTTAATCAAAAATATTTTCCAAGTTGCCTTTTAGGCTAAAATTTTTTACAGTCCATTTAAATTACAATATGATTGGTATATTATCTTTTACTAATATTATGTTTCATTAAGTACAAGGATACTTTTAATTAAGTTATAAAAATTAAATTTGTTTGAAATATTTTATTTATAAAGTGTCGTGTTTACACAGGTCAAAAAAATTATCTGTGCAAAAAGAATATAGTCTGTTAGTTTGGCATACAGGGTCAAAACAATGATGTTACATATGTATATACACTAATTTGCCAAAACAGGACTTAATATTAAAATATAGAACAATAATTTGTAAATTTACATTATCAAACAGTTAATTACATAAATGTATAGCAAAAAAAAATACAAAGACAAAATATATATCATACACTATACAGAGGGTAGAATATTACAGAACTGATCACTACATCATTGCAAGAAGCTTTTAAACATTGTCTAATGACAATTTTTGTTAATTCCTCAAATGTTGAAAAGATATGAAAGACATGAGAGGATATGAGGATCTTCAGATATTGCAGTTTAAATTACCCGGGAAAACTTGCCTAGTACTTTGTCATACACCTTAGGACTATTTTTCTTTAATTTCATGATAAATTTTCTAACCAAAATCTTTACTAACATATAATTGTATTAATCAAGAATCATATATATATATATATATATATATATATATATATATATATATATATATATATATATATATATATATATATATATATATATATACATATATATATATATATATATAATTGAAGAATTTTTATTTTACTTGTATTATATATACCTGAGATAGATCATTAATAGAAAATGTTCTATATAGAATAAATGAAAGGAAGATGGACAAACGTAAATGTGACATATATATATATATATATATATATATATATATAAATTAAAATAACAAATACAAAAGTGCAGGAGTGTAAATCAGTAACCACAGTATCAAACCGCGAGCAATATAAAAGCGTGTAGTGAATAGCAAAAAGCAACGAGGAAGGGCCGGAAAAGTAGAGCACGGAGAGGCCAGGATAAGGAAAATATATTAAAGAATAGTATATTTGCCAGAAACGTCTTCAGGGGCACATTCTAGACAGACATACTAAAATCCATTGTTTCTATGATTGCATAAAAACACGTGGTTAAAATATTATGCAAACTGTGCCCAACAACGGAATAACGAGAATAACAGAAAAAAACCAAATAGGATAAAATTCAATTATAAAACATAAAATACCACATAAACATGAAATATAAAATACCACATAGACATGAACATGAAAAACATAGCGCACAAATATACAAACTTGCAAAAAAGAGCAACTCACATGTCGAAAGGTCGCCACCATGAATAATCTTCAGTCTACCACATGCTACAGTCTGAACGCTCACCTCGCTTAATACCACATGGGAATAAACCAGACCAGAGAAAGTGGAAGTAGCAGTACATACTTTCGGAGAGATAAACCCAAGAGTTTAGAAACTGACCGAGATGTGACCACGATTATCAAAAACATTAAAAGAATGGATAACACTATTTTTTGGAGCCATAGCCTGTTTTTTGTTTTATTTGCTTTTTAGATATCCGCCTTAACGGTTTTATGAGTGTTTTAAACTTTTTTCTTTACCCGCCGAGGCGGTGTTTTTAAAAAAAAAATTTTTACGTTTTTAGTGTAATCGAAATTACAGTTTTTTAATATTTTTACATTTTTATTTTAGCCCGCCGGGGCGGTGTTTATTTTATGGTGTTTCCACGACTTTAGAATACTGTATTTATACTGCGATCTACAAATAAGGTGGGAAAATTGTACATATAGCAAAGATTTTTGAGACGATTAATGTGTGATAGTGTACACTTATTACTATCCAGGCGTTTAATGCAGAGCAAATAGCTAATGATTATATTTCTAAAAACTTGGTTGCTAAGGCAAGAAGAAAAATGAGGGAAGAATTTTACATTAAATTTAAATTGATGTCTCTTATAAATAGTAGTAGTGAAAGAGTTACAATGTATATCAATGGTGATGTCAAGATAATTTACAGATTTGGAAGGGTGGGATTCATTCGGTATTAATTCAAGATTGGATGGATATATATTAAGTGTGGGTAAAGAATCGTGTGCAGTATGAAAACAAAGAAAAACATCATCAATGTATCGAAAAATAGAAATGTTACGAGTGAACAGAGTGGATTGTCTTTCGTAGAAGTAAAGATAAATATTGGCGAGCATGGAGCTACTAGTGGATCCTTGCGGTACTCCAATCGTTTGGAGGTATACAGCATTACCATGTACAAGATAGTTGTGAAAAAGCACAAAATGCAATAAATTAATAATATATATATATATATATATACAGTTATATAGAATAAAACATAATTAAAAAAAAATTACCTGAGACACATTGCCAGATCCAGTAAAGACAAATGTAAGAGGCCCAATAGATCGAGGCATCATTCCTAAAGCAATTTCATAGCCTGCATCTCTAACAGTTTGCCTTGCCATACCACTATTCCTATAGTTATGAGCAGGCCCTACATGCTGCAAAAACAATTAAAACAAATTCATTTATTCTTTTAATTTTAATTTCAAACTTTTACATATAACAATACAGAGTTTCAAAGCATTGCTTAAGATAATTGTGAAACAAAACATTATCTATAAAATTAAACAACTCATGCTGTTCCTTCATATATTTCTTTGGTATACATTTTATCGAAAACACTGGTAATCATTAGTCGAATTTGATCAATTTATACTTGGGAAGATAGAAAAATACCTTAAATTTTTAAATCATCTATTTGAATTTGCATTCTTTATGTTTTGAAAAAATGAACTTAACTAAATGTACTGCTTCAGCACAGCATTTTTATAATTATAAAAAATTTTGATATTTTGAAACATTCATATATGTAACACAAATAAATTCAAAATACATCTATATAATTTGTAGCACAAGTTAATATTTTTATGCTCTCAGGGGGTCAAAATAAAACTAATAAATATGTCCTATTTTTGCAGAAGTTATCAGTTTATCTATATTCCAAGAAATTTTTACCTTTGCATAACCATGTATTAAAAAATATCACCAAAAATTAATGTAGGTGAATCTGGAAATCACTCTCCTCTAACAAAAAAAAAAGCTACAATCAAAACAGCTTGAGAATTACTATTCTAGCAATTATTTCCTAGCTATCTATTTTTACTATTTTTAGATCTCCTACCATATTGCAGCATAAAAGTACCATCAATTTCTCTTTTATGCACTTTCCTCCATTGCAAGCATCAGATTGCAAACGAAGTTTTATCAGAACAGCACAAAAAAAAAAAAAAAAAAATTAATCACAATTGAAGACATCTTTAGGGTCATAGTCTACAATTATGGAAGGCAGTGTCATCATTCAGGTATTAACATTGTCTTGGACAATCTATCATTTCTCCAGCAACCCTTAAAAAGACAATAATATGCCTGGTCCTAAATTTCTCTAACTATCTATTACACATTAAAATCTGCAATTTCCAGTTTTTCTGCAATTTGTAAAGCAATCTCTTGTAAAACAGGTCCTTAAATTGGATGGATTCTTGATTGACAGTTGGAAAGCCATTACAACAGCATTTCATAAAGTTTTTCATTTCCGGTTTTCTAACACTTCATTTTGCAATCTAAATTCATGCCTCGAAAGGACTGTTAAGAAAAAATTTAGTCTTTTAAAATCTCATTTATCTGTGACCTCACACACTGTAAATTGTTGCTAATTTTCGTGCTTACACCTTTCTTACTATCCTGGATAATTTTTTATTAAAACTTACCGTGATTGCCCAATTGTGTTCAAATAATGAAGTTAGGTTGATACGACACTACTCAATGACAACAACGCACAAAGGATCGGAACTGATAAGAATGATAGTCTAGCAAGAACCAGTTTCTACAGGACAGTGCATGCAGAAAGAATTATCAATTAGAGTCTTGCCTAATTCGTCAATGAGCCGGCCAATGAGAATGACTAGAATGTCACGCAGATGTGTTACTTTGCAACACATATGAGCTGGATAAATTGTGGACAAGACAGGTGAATTTTACTTTGAATTTTTGCCACTTAGAATTGCAAATAAATTTGCAAAATGCAAGTGGGTGGCCGTTGTTTGAGGTTAGTTCAAATGTTAATCCTATAGAATGTGTTCAGTTCTATTAATACATGGTCAGTCACTAAAAGTTATCATTGTTTAGAAGACTCTATTAAAAGGAGTTTTAGTGTATACAGATGCACATACACACAAATATATATATATATATATATATATGTCGCAGTGTGTATGCAGATTTAGAGTATTTATGGCATTTTATAAGAATCTGAATTATTTTGAGAAAGAGCTGAAAATGAGGATGATGATTATGGGACTCTGCTGAAAAGAACGAGTAAGCCTGAGCAGTGACAATAACAAGGTCAAGGTCAATCGCTTCTCACGAGAAGTGAAAAACACACCTTAAGCATCCCTCGAAGTGCCACTTAGTTTGATTGATGCCTAAATATTAATGGCACAGCTTAAGTGCAAAATAATGCTTTACAAACAGTTGCAAAAGGATGTCGCATTTTAATGGATTTTCAGACACAAAGAAAAAGCCTAGAGCTAAGTGAAGATGCCGATTTAGGCCAATTCCACACATCGAGCAGAAGTATATGTTTTCCGTTAATAATACTCCCTGCGGATTTTCGCACGAAGGGCGAAAACATCAAACGGCATGGAACAGCTTTTTTCTTTTTACTTTGGTTTCCCAAAAAAGGGGGAAATGCACTTGTTGAATATGACTGGTATGGAAGGTTACAGCGGGTCAAGTGGAGCCAGTACACTCCTATATACTTCTGCAGTGTTGTACATGTACTAAGCAATACGCTACGTACAAAAAAGACTTGAAGAAAAGTTTTCGTGGGGTGAGGTCGTAGCGGCCTCACCTTACAATTTTATTCTCAACTGATTTTGTGACACTTCGCATGCTGAATTCAACCCAAACGGTCGTGCTGGACACTCGCTCCGCACAGTAATGACACTTGCTCCACACAGTAATGAACCTAAGTGACTTTATCGTGGTGGATGGCATGGAGATGCCCATACTTTGAATTCATATTATTACTAGCCCATACTTCGAATTCATATTATTATTAAAGTATTTCAATTAACTTGAGGAACCTGCATTTTATTTTATGAATTCTAAAGTTGATAGCCATGGAGTGGGGAAGACTTGTACCAGACCTATTCGAGCTAGCAGTTTATCAGTGCTCATGTAATATAGTAGCACTTATCAGAGCCCTGCTATATAGCATTACCAGTGCTCATCATTCTGGATAGATTGCAACGAATTTGATTTTCAATGACTGATTGTAACTGACTTTTCGATTATGAATAAGAAAAAACTGCCGCAGCTGATGATAAAGAAATTCTGAAAAGCAGAAGTAGTCTAACTAATGCATCATAACTCGAATACTGAATTCTGCGAGTTACTGCACTATGGAACTTCAAAACTGCCAGTAGCAAGTGAGTCACCTATGAGATCCCATAGCTCGGAGGAACCTGAAAGCGGTAAATCAAAGGAGTAATTCTCATCGACTATAAATGGAAATTTGCAGCATCTGAAGGAAGGCCTACCTAAAGGTAAATTTCCAGAGTAACTGATAGTGATAAAGTGCAATAGAACTCAATATTGATGAACTTGACTTAAAGATGTGAATTATGAACCATGCACCTTTTATAAAAGAAAGAACTTATCAGTGAATTCGTTCTACAAATAATATGGTGATTTGTGCTAATAGAAAGTCTTGGACACTATACAGATTTGGGGTGAGTTTTTATACATATGATTTTTTATGGGTATTTACTAAGGCCATAAAAACTTGCATATTTAATAAGTACTGGTTCACAAAAGGGAGAGATAAGATTAACTCTAACTCTAAAATTAATATTGTCTGATATGAATTTATGATGAAATAATATGATAGTATGAATATGATTTATGTGATTTATTGATATAGTAAAGGCCTGATAATAATATGTTGTTTTACAATTATGATACAAATGTGTTAAAATGAATTTAATTTAGCAATTGCAAAAAATTAATTATGCTTAATCAAGACATGCGATTTTTAATATTTTAATAAATTGTGATTTATGTGAAAGAATTGTCTTTATTGAACGGCCTAAATTTTAAATTACTTGAGCATCTCACGAAACCAGAGCAGCTTCTGGCATGCACTCTCATAAAGTGATAGAATATACACAGACGGTGAGGTAACAGGTATATATTAATTTATAATCTCTATTAATTTATAATTCGAGCTCCAGTGTTTCACTACACTCCGTCTTTTAAGGACTCCTTGGTAAAATTAATTAATTAATATGTGCATATACTTTTTGCCTTACTAAGATATGGGGGCTTTGCTTAGTCTAAGAGATCTTTCCATAATATTTATATATATATATATATATACAGGTGTCCCAAAAACATTGACCTCAGCTTTTATTCCTTAAATATTGATCTCAGACAAATATAATAAATTACAAAGTTGTGTAAAAAAAGGTACAGAATTTTATGAAATTAAAATTTTCAAGGGAATTAAATTTTAAGAAATACAAAATTTTAATTTTTATACGCAATTTTAACTGCAATAGACAGATATAGAAACTTACGTTATCAGACAGCTTTGGCTAGCTGCAGAGATCTTGTTGCACACGGATGTCACTATTTAAAATTTTCTTTGTGTATTGCACTCAACAAACATTTTACCTTCTTTCTTTGTGGTTCACCGCCCCAAAATAAGGTCCGGAGACTTTTTAAGAGGGGCGGTAAAAATAAGGGAAATTTCACCGAAATCTCAGAAATTGTAATTTTAAGGAAAAGATTCATATTTTTGTGCTAAGAGAAGAAAAATTCATACTAAATACCAAAAATTCAAGACACTTGGCAGGTCTGAGATAACGGCTCATCGGTCAAGGTGTGTTAAATAAAAGCTCTTAAAAATAGATAAAATGGAAAAAACAATGAATCTGAAAAAAGTATATAGAATTTTTTTTATGAAATACTTTTAAACAACTAGGCAATTCATTTTAGCACATAGAAACGGTAAAATAGGATTTGTATGATGGTAGACAAGGCCATGCATTGGCCACATCTGGTGTTACTACTTTAAACTACATCTATTTTTACCAAATAAAGCTATATAAAACATTGGCACAGCATGCAAGAAAATCACATATTTATAGAAACCAATGGAAAATTTGAGATTCAATATAAATTGTTTTGTATTATCACACAAAAAATATTGTTGAAAATACATGCTATTTTACTTGCCTATTTTGAAACTGATAACAAAGTCATCAAGCAAATGCTTGAGAAAGCTGCTTGAAAAATAAAACTATATTAGTTGATCCAAAATAATTGCCTATATAATAAACAGTTAAGGTAAATTAACCTAAAACAGGACTTTAAAAAATACAAATTAATACTTACCATAAAAGGAGTGTGATGCCCTAGTGCTAATAGTCGAAGTCCAAGTCCATGTAAAATATTAATCATACCAGCAATACCAGCAAACTTTCCAAAAGCCACAACTCTTTGGCCACGATTATCTACTAATTTTTCATAATCAATCAACCTTATGTCCTATAAATAATGTTAAACATAGTATAAGTTTTAGCAAATTAAAATACAGGATCACATTCCTGAACTGAATACAGCTGTTTGTAATTATGTCTACAAAAAACAAAATAAAAATTTCGAAGTGTTTGTTAACCCTTTAAGTGTCATTTATTTCCCTTCGTGCACACTGCAGTGGGGAGTTTTTTTCTCCCATACCCTTTTCCCCATTCATTGCACGTTGAATAAGAAGGTGTTTTGCTGAAATAAGTATTAAGTAAATAAACATATATAATAACAGATAAGTAAATAAAAAGCATACAATTCCAATTTTTAATAGTTCCTCTTGGCGTGATAAATTTTAAAACATGGAATATAACAAAGAGCAATCTGGACACCATGCCCTGGCTTCTTTCCTAAGCTTCTTGCCAGTTTTATTGGATGCATAACATACAACACATCACCTAGTTGGCTCTTTTTTGCAGGGTGTGAGATAACTTACATTTTGCTGAAATATAAATAAAAATTTCGATGCAACAAAATAAAAAAAATCCCCCTTTAAAAATGAAAAATAAATATTAGTTTTGTTTTATGTTATGAATATTTTTATAACTTTTATAAGTACTATGGATGTTTTCTTCTTTTGACATATAAAAAAAAAAAACAATTGAAACAGAAGAATTTCATTAAAAGGTTAACAGTAACAGGGAAAAATTGCAAGTAGGAAGTAAAACTAAACAATTCTGAATGAGCTATAGATATCCTAACTATTGAATGTCCAAATTGTTTTCATTAATAACTAGAACTTTCATTTAGAAGTCCATTTTTACTCTCAACTACTATATTAAATAGTCCATTTCCATACTATATTTTTGCATCTCCCAATATTTTATTAACATATGCCATGGGTAAATTGCAACATTCAAAAGCATAAAGTATTTGTCTTTTTAGGAGAAAAAAAGTAAAATGTACAACCGCGGGAAAAAAAAACACCCCATCCTCTGTTAATCGAGCATCGTTCATCGCAGAAAAAATTGAATGATACCATTCGATTAGGAATAACATCCTCTACAAATTAATGTGTGTAAAATTTGAATAAGGGACTGTCTTCATATCTAAATGCGCACAAACTTTGAAATTTTAAATGGCAACACCCAAGTTTGACAACATAATTCGAAATTAGAGCAAAATTCAACCTGTGATACCAAATTTCAAGTCATTTGGGTGAAGCGTTTCTGAGTTGTGAGTATGTAAAGTTTTGAGCTCCTAATGTTAAATTAGTTTCCAAGACTTCCATTCATATCTTCTGTAATAATTATCTGCTCATGCTGATTATTTGTATGACGTTACTACTAAACAACCCAAACACATTTGCGTGATTTTTATTTTTGTATAATAAATTGTTTGTATGAAATATTAATTATGAAATCAATAATCAAAAAAATATGAATACAAACCTGGACACGTTTTGATAAAAATCGATTCACAAAGAGTTTTTATATGTTTACATAAAATTCCAGGTGTTTCCTCCCACTAGTTCTTTCGAAATGTTTAAATTTTCAGCATCACGATGATTTTAGGGGCCGTATATTAATTTTAAAAAATGACTAATTTGAAAAAGTTATATTAATTGTAAGTGAATCTTTATTTAAGAAAACGGGGATTTATTTTTACCCAATTTTAATAAAAACTTTGTACAAACAGTGTTGTATAGATGCAAACTAATCAACGTAATTCTGCTACTGTATTGAAGGGTGAAAACTTGTATTGTTATAAATGGGATCTACATATGTTACTGTCGAGGAGTTACTGTTCCGGAGCTACTGCAAGTTGAAATCGCCCACAAAATGTGATAATTTATAATAAAAACTATTTATATAAAACAATAACAAATTATAAAAATATGTAATACTAAACACCATAATACGTAGCTTTACATAAGACGAATTTGCATAATTGTGGTTTAGTATAATAGTTATTACAACAACCTAAGAACATCTTATTCAAAGGTAAAATGATTCTATAATTTTATTCTCAATTTATTTTTGCTTATTTAGCTGTATTACAAAGCAGAGTTATTACACCTAATAACATTCTTATTTAAAGTTTTACTGCGGTATATATGTTTGAAAGTCGGGTTTGTTATAAATGCGTATGCTTCGACTATATATTTATTGTGCATATGCTTCGGTACTTGAAGCGAGGATGCCTCGGCAACTTGACGAGATGACCAAGGGCACAATTATTGCAACAGTGCTGTGGTCAATCAACGAAACATCACCCTTCAAATTGCGGTTTTTAATATGCAGCTGATCCCCGAAAATTGCACATTCCAGAATGTTGAATATCTTCGGATATAAAGATAGAAACGTAATGAAAATTTGAATTTGGACTAATTTGGGGGTCTAGAACTTGTGGGTGACGTCAAAATTGGGTGTTGCCATTGGAAATTTCAAAGTTTGTGCGCGTTTAGATATGAAGACGGCCCCTTATACAAATTTTACGCACATTAATTTGTAGAGCATGTTATACCTAATCGAATGGTATCATTCAATTTTCTCTACGATGAACGATGCTTGATTAACAGAGGGTGGGGCGGGGTTTTTTTCCGCGGCTATACATGACTTTTGAAACAGAAGAGCAGTTTGGCTCCGGGAGAGGGTGGAGCAGAAAAGAAAGGAATGTGCTTGTGAACACAGCTGATGTGCATTTGTGTGTGTGTGTATGTATGTATGTATGTATATATATATATATATATGCCCGAGTCTGATACTGCTTACTATTTTTGAAAGACTACTTTCCACTTGTCCCGAGTCCTATACTGCTTACTATTTTTGAAAGTCTTCATACACATTATTTTTCGTTCAAGTGTATTCATTCCGGTGTCCACTCACTTTGACGAAGAGATGTAAAATGCTCTATCGAATGTTCTCCTGCGAACATGTAGATTGCCACGCGGTAGCAGTGCCTGTGAGTTAATATTTCTGTTTTTTATATTTCTGGTTTATAATTCACTTGGTTTTTATTATTTGTCCTTCCACTAGCCAGTTCCAGTGGTATCCATAGGTAAATACACATCGCCATTGTCAGAAACTGGCTATTCTATCGGTTTTAATTCAAATTGTATGGCTGTCCCAATGAGAATGCAATTTCGAACTAACCACCATTTTTTTGTGTAGTTTCAGTTGATTATTCTCCATATCTTGATCTTCAATCTTGAGCTATTTATTATTGCCTTTTCTCATTTTTGCCGTGTTTGCTTTTTTATTTTATATATATTTATACCTTTTTAATTATGATTTTTGTATACTCATCTTCCCCTCACCCCCTTTCCATTATAGTGATAAGTTACCTTCTATTTTCATCCTTAGTCTTGGCCTATAGTTACTTATTTGTAACAGATATGCTAGAGATGGGGTTTTTTGTACTTACTGTAGTTTATGCATAGTTTTCGATTAAAAATTTCAATTTTTACAATAGCATTTTACATGGTATTATTTAACTATCTTGCATCTTTTTGCAACAGGGTGTCGCAAAAAGATTGAAACACACTTTAATTCATTACCTGTTGGAATAAGTGGACAATGTAAATTGCAAAAATGTTGAAAGTAAGGTAAGAAATAAGACTACGTTAATGAAATAGTCCTCCCATTCATTTTCAAAAAGTTACACTTTTTATATTTTTATACGACCCCCTTAGACAAATTTGGTCAATCAGAAAATTTTTATTTTGAATGCAACAAGATCATTAAAAAAACCACATATCTATATCTTTAAAATCAATTGTATTATGATAAAGGAAAAATCTGACTTATGCCACATGTACCTTTGAAAGGCTGTTTTATCAGTTAAAATAGGGATCATAAACAAATTGATAATGGAAATTGCGTAGATCAAAAATACGTTAATACATGTCAAAATTTTTTTATCACAAATGCATTTAAATAAAGTATTATACAGACAGGAGATCATATAAAGCAACGGTACTCCCTATGCGGTTGGGTATCCTATGTATTATCATCCAGTTTTATCTTTTTTGTGATATGTTACAAATTTACATTTCTAATTTGATATATGGTCCCCATTCACAAAGTTCAATTTTCAATTAAATATAACTTGATCAATTTTAAAAATACAGATATGCAGGTTTTTTTTAATGATCTTGTTGCATTAAAAATAAAAATTTTCTGATTGACCCAATTTGTCTAAGAATGTCATATAAAAATTTAAAAAGTGTAACTTCTTGAAAATGAATGGGAGGACTATTTCATTAACGTAGTCTTATTTCCTACCTTACTTTTAACATTTTTGCAATTTACATTGCCCACTTATTTCCAACAGGTAAAGAATTTAAAGCGTGTTTGTATCCTTTTGGGACACCCTATATATATATATATATATATATATATATATATATATATATATATATATATATATATATATATATATATATATATATATATATATATATATATATATATAGCTAAAATATTTTTAAAAACAGATGAACAAATAAACAAAGACTTAAAAGCAAAGTATTGTAAGGTGAAATGCCGCACTTTCAATATAAGCCGAAATAAGTTAAAAAAAACATTGAAAACGATTGAAAAGAGGAGGGCGTATAAAAGGGGGGAAATAAAGTTTAGAGAGTACTTACAGGAACGGCAGTAAAAAGGCCGGGGGCGGGGGGGGGGGGGGGGTGACTCCCTGTTCCCGGTTAAAGTACTTTTATTCCATGGAAACGCTCCCGGTACCTCTGCCTTCCCGAAGCATTTCTCCGTACTATGGAAAATAATGAAACATCCAAGAAGAAAACGAGCCATAATTCACAAAGGTGCAAGTTGCAAAGAAACAAATCACACCACCATAATACATCCCATTCATGTCCACACTCAGCATAAAAACCCTCTATACAACAGTATGACAACATCTAAATTATCACTTCAGGTGTACACACGTCTTATCAAAAATTGCTCTGCCATAATGCCTTAGATAACGAAAAGGATAATGATGTTTAGCTGCTTCCTTCATTAATTTGCATACACATCGGTCCCGTTCTTCTTTTTCTGTATTAAGTCTTTTATAACGATTTAGATGGTTTACGATCACATTTCTAAAGATACTATTGCTCAAGTTTGAATTCCAATCGATTATGCAATTAATATCAAAATCTAAATTCCTTTAAATTTATTTTATTACTTTCCATACATACAATACTGTATAAGGAAAGTAATAAAATAAATTTAAAGGAATTGTCCTACAGATTCGGTTCAAACATTGTTAGAAAAAACGTTTTTCGATCTTTCCGATGGTGTTAAAATAGAAACTCTGCAATAACATTTTCGATTGCTAAGGAACCGATTTTATTGAAAATCTCTCAAAATCGTGATTCAATATGAAATAATTAAAAAACTAATATAAATTAAAAACAATTCATCGAGTAGAATTCGTCGAGACGTTCTGGTACCATATTCCGTCGCTGTCCGCAGCTTAGATTTCTCGCTACAGACTACACACATGCCTTCTTATATTAAGTAAACTTAACTTTTTCGTACCCTATGGAGTGCTGATTCGAAGAAAATTAGAGATCAACTGATTTAGAAGATCCAAGCTACTATTACACATTATTAAAAAATCATTTATTACAACAAGAATATTTGCATATATGAGATTTTGATATGAAAAATCGATTGATACAGAAGATCAAGTGTGTTTTATCTGCATATCCTGCTTTTGTTAAGAGAGTGGCAATAGGAATAGAAGTTGATCAAATAACGATATTGGAAGCTATTTTGGATAGATCTTTTTTTACTTTATTCATGAATATATATTTATATTTTCATTTCACTACATGATTGTTTTTTCTACTGTGTTTTACTATTTTGTAACTAGAGAATTCAACATTAAATTATTTAAAAAGACTAAGCAAAAATTATTTTAAAGTCAACTTTGGCGAAAATGTGTTGGATACATGGACGAGGGTGCAGGGAGGGGGGAACTCACTCTCTTAATATACATGGGACTCGTGTCACTACTTGGTACCCTGTCCCACAATTTGATGTGGAGGGGGGGGGCCTGATTGGCATAATAGGGTGTTTGTATCATTCCTTCCACAAAAGCCTGATGTAAATTTTCTTGATAACCCTATTCTTTATCCATGCAGCCCTAACCACATTATATGCCTATTAATTTCTTCTATAAATGAGTTCAAATTTAACAACGTAGTTTCATAACACTTGTTTTTACTTTCCCCCCCTCTTTTCCATCTTGTGGTTGCACAATCCCCAATCCTGTTTCTAAGATAAGAGATTTTAAAATTTAAAACATTTTTGCAATTGGAAGTATATCTCTGTGACTAACGGTTGAGGAAATAGCCATTGGGCACCGATAACACTAGACACCCTGTGTATATATATATGTATATATATATATATATATATATATATATATATAATAATAGAAGTTTGAAAATCCAATGAACGAAAAGTAAGAAGATGTAACACGATATATATATATATATATATATATATATATATATATATATATATATATATATATATATATATATATATATATATATATATAAGCAAAGCTTAATACTGGACCCTTTTTAACCATATCTTACAAAAATGGGATTTTTGCAGGCCATTCCGAGCATGAATTTGTAAGGTGGGGTGGGGATAGGGAGATAATTTGATGAAATTGATTTCACAAATTTGATGAAATATTGTATTACCATCACAAATATGCAAGTGTTATTGTTGAGACCCAGACCATCCGACCTACCAGAAAGGTGTAAGGCATAGCTGCAAACCTCCAAATATGAAAAACCGGGAGATTTTTGTATGAAAATATGAAAAACCCGGGAGATTTTGATCAGCCCAATTTTAGACGATGCAGACAGATTGCAAATGTGGAAATTATTTTCACAATTAAACGAAAAATAAAGAGGATCGCGCACAAATGCCGTTTTTCGCGATACTGCTGCAAAATATCCTTTCATTTCATTAATAATATGTTTAAACAATAGTTTTTCTGTATGAAATATGAAATAATTACAAAAAAATTTGACGATGTTGACAGATTGCAAAAGTGGAAATTATTTTCACAATTAAACGAAATATTAAGAGGATCGCGCACAAATGCCGTTTTTCACAATACTGCTGCAAAATAGCCTTTCATTTCATTAATATTATGTTTAAACAATAGTTTTGTATGTAAAACAAAATAATTTAATAACATTTTAGTCGATGTAAATGCGTTTTTCCCACATTAATTAGATAATCATTGATCATCTCTCTCGTGACGCTGTGGGAATAATCGCTGTTTCCGAGCGCCGATTACGTGATAGCTGGGAAACAGATTTTTAGACGAAAGAACGAGAAAACTTCGATTTCAAAATTTGTGACTTCATTTCTCATTTCTTGATATTTTCGGAATATTCGTGATCTATTTCCGATTCTTTTACTTTTGTACCCTATAGATACAAATACAAAAATATAAACGTCAATCGCGATCCATTCCTACACCGCAGTAGCAAAAAACTGCACCGCAGAAAACAATTGAAAGTCACGATTTGCATTCGCGTGATTTCTGCCTAGAAAGGGGGAAAATAAGGGCAGCCCAGTGAAAACCGGGAGATTGAGCGACTTATCTGGAAGACCGGGAGAGATAGCAAAAAACCGGGAATCTCCCGGTAAAACTGGGAGAAGAGTTGGCAGCTATGTGTAAGGTAACTGTTTGGACGTCCGGGAAGTGAAATATGCATGTGTGTAAAAGTTTAAGAAAATTGACTCGGTAGAAGTGGGTCAAAAATTGATTTCAAGATTTGACCCAAACAAACAGAAAAACCAACCTAAATAAAACCATGTAAAAAATCAATTTTATCCAATGACAGGTGGATTTTGGGAGAACTTTTATTTTGACACATTTATGTTACATGCTGTATTTTTAAACCACTATAAAAACCTATCATGTACAACTTTTCAATACAAAATTCCACAAGTAGAGTATCTATGACTAAGAGATCAGCATTGGGATTAATCAACTGTGAATCAGCATTGACCAAATATCTCTAATATGCTTAGTATGTAACTAGAAACTCAAATATAGATCGATTTTGGTGTGTTGATGTGACCAAAATGCACTGTATAAAATCTTTTGCAAACTTCTTGAGTAAAAGAATGCATTTAATAATATGCAGACATAAATAGACAAGGATTTAATTCACACAAGAAACACTTCCTTCAAAGCCAAAATGCACCTTTTTTAAAGTATGTAATAAAATAACAATTAGTCAAAACAATACAAGCGAATAATACAAAAATATATACCCTTTCTAGAATGCAATCCAACATTGGCATATTGGCTTCTTGTGCTTTAATTGTATGTGAAAAAAAGCAGTAGGTTTTATTTGGCAGGAGGTGATCAATAGGAACTTGTTTAACCCCAATGATGACAGGAGCTTCACTAATGTCTTCCTGAATTATTGCACCAGCATTGGAATAAGCCTATAGAAAAAGTACAGAATAAGGATTTTACTATAAAATAAATTCAACATAAGATAAAGTTTTACAAAATCTGCATAATTTAAAGAAATAAAGTTTAGTATGTGGCCTGGATGTGAGCGGCAGAGAGGTCAGAGGGGGGAACAGTCAATCAGCCTGACAGAAAATATCATACAAGGCAGTGTAAGATGTTATGTTTGATATAAATTACCGGAGTTGTAATATGAAATGTTCTGAAACTCTGGTATATTGAATAGTTAAAGTGAAAACACAATGTCAAAAGAGAATCCATCAACTGAAGTTTCAAAATCTAGAGACTGGATTTATTTGCAGAATCTTTGCCAAAACATTTACAATATATATCTGTTTTAAGGCAAATTACAGCTTTCAAGTTGGAAGTTTATGTACATATATAAATAAGCTTTTGAAGATATCAAACTCGGCGTATAGAAAAATAACTTATGAAATACATTATTTTATATAAAAGACTGTCTGTGCACCAACCGACATTGGTGTCTAACTCTGTTGATGGGTTTTGTGTGCACCTACCATACCAAAAAATAGTAAAGTTTCTGTTTTGGTTGAACCATCCAGTAAATAAATTATATTTTTAAAGTAAAATTTCCATAAATAAATAAGTTGGTATCATGTATGATTTCAACCAAAAAAGATTAAGGACACAACTTTAGACAGAAGGTCTTTTATTAAAACTTCTTATAAGACGTACAAAGTACAAAATGCCAGAATGCTTTCGAGCGTTAATACGAGCGTTAATAATATAATTTAATCTTGGCCATGAGGCTCCTTATTCTTTTGAGTTTATACATAAGATTTTCCCCCTGTTCGCCGTAAATTTACTCAAATTGATACTAAACTTGTTGCTTTAAAAGATCATTTAGCTTATAAATCTTGTTTTCCTTGCCATCCTAAGATCTTCCGACCTTTTATTCAGTTCTGTCATGAATTTGGTTTCAAGCCTGCTCACTCTAATATTACCACTTTATTTAACCATATTCGTTCTGATAAACTTGGGGACATTGATGACTTTAAAAGCTATGGTAAGGTGTATATGGTTCCCCTGTTGTCTCCCGATGGTGACTATAAATTTTATATTAGCAGTTCCAAACGGACTGTTGGCATCCGTTTAGCAGAACACGCTCCGTGATGTCAAAGATGGTAAACTTTCTACGGCTCATGCTCAATATATTGTTAATGATAATTTTCTGCTCGTTTTTGAAAAAACTTTCCTTTTAATGGGTTGTAATAATCCACGTAATATTCTCCTTTATGAATCCCTTTTTATTTAAATTTACCATGCGACGATTTGTAATTTTGACCCTGTTCAAATTTTAAGTTATGTTTGGCAACTCATTCTCGACTCTGTGCAATTCACATTAAATCTCTTCATAGTTATTGACATCATTCTCATAAAGATCGGGTTTGACTGTCCTTTCGAATTTGCATTTTTCCTGTAATAAAATAATATTTTATAATTGTACTTTTCTCGTGATTTACTTGCATTTTGAATCCGTTTAAAATACATTTTATATTTTTTGTGCATATTTCTTGGATAATCGTCTGTTCATTTACAAATTTTATATTTACTTATGCAAATTTGCTATGTTACTGGTCTCTTTATGAACGATCCTATTTACTTTCCATGTAGTCACTGATGAAGAGCATATTAACGCTCGAAAGCGCTCTGACATTTTTTACTTTGTACGTCTTATAAGGAGTTTTAATAAAAGACCTTCTGTCTAAAGTTGTGTCCTTAATCTTTTGGGGTAAAATTTACAGTCCATTTAATACTAGAACGACGAAAGTGACCTGGGCTTTCGACACTTAACCACCTGTTGTTACAATACCATTAATTTTAGAGAAGTATACTCAGACCTTATCTATAATTTTTCATTTTAATCAAAAATACTTTATACTATTATTTTTACTTAATAATATTACAAATATGTTGTTTTCTTGAATTTTGACAAGAAAGTATGTGTTAAAACCTTTCGCCCATATTTCCGATACTTATGTTCCACCCTCAAACTCTCCCTCTCTATGTATGTGATGTGCACAAAATAACTCAAGGAAGAATGCATGTATCGCTATGAAAAGTTTTGCATTCGTACATTATGCAAAATAAACAAACAAAAAACTAGAAATAAATATAATAATTCGCATTATTAAAACAAGAATGTTTCGAAATTTATGAGTTTTAAGTTGTTATGATTCCCACACAAAAAAAAAACAAATATGAATGCGTATTCCTTGGGGATGCTCTATTGATGGGTTCTCTATAAATTAGCCATTGCAGCCTCGGGTAGCCTGACCTAAATGCTGAAGAAACTGAAGATGATTACGTGGCAGAACTGAATTTGTCGGTTCGCAAATTCTGCGCATAATAAGTTTTTATTATTGTCATTGTAAGTATCAGTTATTTCATGGGACGCGTAATAAATACGAAACCTGCATACATGGAATACATGGATGTTTTTATGTAATACAAACACTGTTGTTAAGATCATTCATAATCAGAATTTTTATACTATATTCTTTGATGTCCATGTGTTGTGATTGTATATTGATATTTACTTATGATTATGGAAGGAGTGTGGTGTCAATACTATAGATTAAGAAATACAAATTTTAATTTTCATAGAAAGGTTTATTAATTTTTTGAACATTTTACATTCCCAAATTCCCATTTTTTGAAAATTTCACAAACCACCTGATCTTGTAATATCTCTATTTGCCTGTACTTAAATGTTTATTTTCCCTGAACTTAGATTTTAAAGATGTTTTATTGATTCCAATTTTCAAATATTTATGCTTAAAATATGAATGCTCAAAATAGAATCTTCGGAAAACTATAATCTTTGGAAATAAAGTAATAAACATTCGTATATATCGTTTCATATTTTTAAGATTTGTGAAAGGCGAAATTAATTGCGTTCTAAAGTCGTAACTTTCCTCAATCGGAAAAGTTTCCATCAAAAGAACTGAAATTATAATCCCCTTTATCTCTATAGAAATAAAGGGGATGTAACACCGGGACTTGTGGGATTTTAGCAGACAACAGTACCTCTCCCCCTACCAAACAAACAAATTCTAGACTGTCTGTGCCCTCAATGCTTTGACATGCTTATTTTTAGAAAAATAAATTTGGCTATCTTTGCTTACCTGATTTACCGTGTCGGCAATTTAACTAACTGCATACAGCACCCCCAGAAGCCCAGATATCGGCTGAACTGACTTAAAAACAGCGGTGTAATTTATCCCTGAATAAGTTGCTGTATGTCTTTGTACATGATGGCTATATAAAGAAAGCTGGAAAACAGTATGCATTGTTGCATATCTGTGGGCTAGGCAGGTTGCTTCCAGGGCTATGGAAGTAATATATAGCCCAGGGTTGCTTTTATGAGTCTGTTATATATTTCAAAAAGGTGTCATGCTTTGTCGGAAATGGACTGCAGTCATTTATTTTGGGGCATCTTGTAAAATGAGGTCCAAACCTGAGGCTGTTAATAATACTCTTGTGCGATGTCTGTGAGTGTAAAAATAGTTTTCTCACGGCTCCACTGAACTTTGGCAAAGAAAAGGGAATCAAATTATAAAACGGTTCAATTGGTGGTTTGCTTTACAGGGTACAAATATAAAGGAATAAATCCCCCCCCCCTCTTAAAAGTGTCTGAAAACCTACGATTTAGTGAGGAATAAGTCTTGGTTTTCTTAAGTCTCCTTCAAAATTTTTGTTCTTGTAGAATTTTTTAAAAACATTTTAAATTTTAGATTTTGAAGGAGAAACTTCCAGAGCAAATTTCAACACTTTTGTAAAGCAGTTCATATCTGTATGTCTACGAGGTGTAAACGGTATATGAAGGGTAAAAGTTACATAAAATCTTATCCCCACTAGCAATCAGCATCTGTTATTCATATAACTAACTTATCTTGAAATAAATATAATTAAAATTCAGATAACTAAGTTATCTGAATATACAGTAGGTTTTATGATCAGAACAAAATATTGGTGCTACCATGAAATTTTATATATGCTAAGGTTATGTAAGGATTGATATATATATATATAATACCCGTAGTCCAAAATTTAAAGCTTTCTTGAAATTATCTTTCTATATAGAATGTGTTACTGTATATTGTTCTAAAGTTGAACAAACATATAATAATATGGTCTACACAGAAAAATAATTGTGTCAACTGCGCTATACATATAAATGGTATTAAAATTATAGATGTAGCCCAGATTTCGAAAAGGGGGATTACGATCGAAAGGACATCACTAAATTTTGTTTTTCAATTAACATAACTTTTCCTCCAAATAGGGGGGGGGGGGGTATGACCCAAATTCCATTTACCTAGATCAATAAAAATCGACCTTGCAGGTAAAATTAGTGGGTTAAAGTGAATAATGATTTTTTATATGTTATATAGTGTTGTGTAAAGAACTCGTGTTTTAGGTGAGAACCAAAACATCAAATTTTGGCTCACTTGACAATGCTTTATCCTTTGAGCTACTGCGATCATTATCTTTCCTGATATATTTTGATTGGATATAAAATATAATAGGAAATATATAAAATTAGAGTTTAGTAAATTTCTGATCAGGGACTTTGAATTGAAACATCTTCATTTCCTTGCTCTGTTGCACAAAAATATGCATAATTGTTTGTATTTAACCGAATTGTTTCTACAGCTTTGTCGGTGTAAAATAATTTAAATTGCAATGGACTAGCACCAGGTGGTAAATCATGGACAGGTTCAGAACGGCAAGCAAATGCAGGAAATGCATTTGCAAGCAAATACATTTTTGTATTATCTATTACATTTTTATATTATCTATTATTAACCATTGTTCTATTAAGTTCTTCATTTTCATCCATCATAACAGTCTCAATTTCTCTTTATTCATTATTTAACAAAAAAGATCAATCATGCATAAAGCATTGATTATGAAACACTTTCCAACTGCAATGCAATTTTATTTAAACATCTCTAAGATGTGATACATTAAGCGGTAATATTTTTAAAATTATCACAATACTACAATAATTTATTATATTTGTAAACTTCATCGAAAAAAAATGAACTTTATTCAAATGACGTCATTGAAATATAAATTGCCTGGCTCTCTATGAAAAAAAATTCCATTCATAAATATTTATTCTATTCCTTTCATTCATCACAATACTACAATAATTTATTTTACATAAAAACTTAAAACCATGTAGGTAAAAGTAATTTAACTCTGTGTTTAAAACTTCATCGGAAAAGTCTACAATAAAATCGTCTGTTCTCTATGTAAAATCAATGACTGTTTCATTCATATCAATTATATTGCAGACTCCAGCGCTAAATAATTTTGCGTTAAAGAAATTAAGGAATTCTTGCACAACTCATCTTACAGCTTGATGTGTTTACAATCTCCATAAGTGGAAATTAGACTTCATTGTAGAAATAATCAAAGTTTGATGATCATTTAAACTGAAATATACTGTAATTGTGTTGTTTCAAAACAATGATGCACAAGAATTAAGCAAAAATAAAGTGGTTTTAGAACGAATACAATACCAAATATAAATTAAAAAGAACTTTAAAAATCACGATTTTGACACAAGATGAATACCATATTTTATTTTGAAGTGGGTCACGTGATTTTTGCATATAATTGCCACGTGATCTCTTCATATAATGGGTGTAATTATTATTTTAATTTTTATTTAAAAAACTACTGAATACATTTTTATGAAATAGTTTTTATATATTTTATGTGATAATTTAAATATTTCCTAAAACTTTCAAAGCAATTTGTGAATTTCAAATTCCATAGGATTCAATGCATTTCATTTTTTCAAACCGGGTTCAATCCAAAACAAATTGAGTGATATTATTCATTTACATTCCCATATGTTCCACAGACCGTCTGAATAACATACTAAAATTTCATTTTGATAGTCATTTATACGACAATTATCATGCGAATGGGCAGACAGACAGACAGAATGAATAAAGTCATAAACACTTTTCAACTATGTTGTAAAGTGTTAAAAATTTAAGATTGTTTTTATCTGCCTTACTCTCATACCAGTCATCTTCTGATTCAGTGCAATCCGATTCATCAGTATCATTAAATAAGATTGCATCTAACTCATCCTGAGTTAAAATTTTACAAAACGTTCATTTCAAACCAAATTCAAAAAACAAACGAATAAAAGTTAAGAAACAGAAGTAGAAGCACAGTTCTTAAGAAAATCTATCGAACTCATAAATATTACGACACCTGACACTTGACTTCAGTCCCCGTGTTTTCGCCAGGTAATCAGTCAAAAATAAGACCTGTCGCCAAAGTACTTAGGAGTAGAATGAATGACAGATAGCCTCTTCCCCTTTGTCGGCGTTTTGAAGTCCAACCTCCCACCTTGAAAATGGGAGTCGTAATATCTCTGGGCCGTCTGTGGTACTTTGTTTGTAGGGTCGTTTGGGCCGTTTCGGGAGCCAAAGGGTTAAGAATTATTTAATCAATTATGCTTTTATGTGATTTCCTGCATTTTTCAAATAGCTGCTCATATAACATATATTTATTTAGAAATTTTTTCATTACGAGACCATAGTTTTCCCAACTTCAAATTTTTATATAATAGAGATAAATAGGGTATAAACAAAATACATTTTTTTTAAAACTTAACATGTTTTTCACAGTTCAAGGTCAAAAGTCAAATCAAATGACCTTGAAATATATCATTTAAATGTCATGTGACAAGAAAGGTTCTAGCTTAAGCTACAAATCAAACTCTATTTCAGCACAATCCGTTGATTAGGTCAAAATATACAGACATTTAATATGTCAAGAATCATGAAAAATTACCAGATTTTTTAAAATTCAAATTTTTATAAATAAAAAACTAATGAGAATTGGGGGCTAAAATTTTGCATAGTGTCATATATGACTGGACAACAACAACAAAAAAAAAATCGGTGTCGGTTGGGTTGAAAATGGCACTTTTTTTGTTGATTTGATATGGAATGACCTGACTAATGGGGGTTGGTCATTTATTCTTTTGTCAAAAAGTATGGTTAAATTAAGCATTTAAATTGGAGCATATTTTAGTCTTTTATTTTAGATTTTAATGATTTTTGTGAGCTATTTCACAAAAGCAGACCAAAATCTAATCAGCATCAGGGTAATCCACAAGGTGAAATTTAGTCAATTAGATATTTTAGCTAGAGTGAATACATACATTGCACAGACAAACACACACATAGAAGATGTTAACAAACATTTTTTGGGTTTTACAGTGCTCAAAATGTATAAATCTGTTGAAAACTCAAATTGTGATTTTCGATACAATTTAAATATTTTTCCTGTAAAAATATTATATTTCAGTTTCAATAAAAAGAGAAGCAAAATGCACACCTGCATTGGATATGCTCGTCTATTGGATGGTTGAACCAAAACTTTAACCCCCTCTTTGGTGAGTTGCTTAACATGGCAAGGAGCCAAAGGTGCTCTTCTTTCCCAAACAGAAGCATCTTCCCGACGAACCGCTAACACCTATAATAAATAAAAAAGGATAAAATATTTCAAATTCATAAATCTAAAAGAAAAAGAAAACAAGAAAGATCAATCATGCATAAAGCACTGATTATGAAACACTTTCTAACTGAAAAGCAATTTTATTTAAACATCTCTAAAATATGATACATTCAGAGCTGATATGTTTTCAATTATCACAGTACTACAATAATTTATTAAACATGAAAATTTAAAACTTCATTGTAAAAGACAATGCTAGAAATACTACACAAAATGAACTTTATTCAAGTGACGTTATCGAAATATAAATCATCTGCCTCTGTGTTGTTGTTGTTATTGAGACCCAGACAGTCAGACCTACCAGAAAGGTGTAAGGTAACTGTTTGAAAGGCCGGGAAGAGCCACCCAATTTAGACTGAAATCCAGTGTGAGAGGCATCCACAGGGACCGTACCCTCCTTCCCCTACCACAAACCTCTCAGACCCACATGTTTAACGTGATTATACTCTACATGAACACGGCGGCAGTTTTGGCAGCGGAGGGAATAGAAAACCCGGGCCTACCGAGTGCAATTCCCGCATGCTAACCACCACTGGGCTACCCGCGCCTCTATCTGCCTCTGTCGAAAGTCCAGACTGCCCAGCTCATTCGAGGACTTATAGCAGCAATTTGGGCGGCCGGCCTTTCTGCCTCTGTCAAAAACCCAGACCACCCGACTCACCCTAGGGCACGAGCAGCAATTTGAGTGGCTGGTGCCTATCTGCCTCTGTATAAAATCAATGAATATTTCATTTATATCACTTACATTCCAGACTCCAAGAGCTACATAATTTTAAGTGAAAACGATTTCAGCAATTCTTATACAACTCACCTTTCAATCGCTGGATTTGTTTTTATACTGATGTGTTAAAATTAGGCTTTGTTATAGAAAAAATGAAAGTATAGTGTTCATTTAAAATATAAAATATTGTAATTGCATTGGCACAGAATTTAGATACACAGATAATTAATACACACAAAAAAAGCAGCCGGCCACTCAAACTGCCATGAGTGTAATTATTACTTCAATTTTTATTTTAAAAAAACTACCCAACATATTTTGCTGAAATGTTTTTTATACATTTTATGTGATAATTTGAATATTTCCTTAAATTTTCAAAACAATTTGTGAATTTTAAAAATTAAGTCCCATAGGGTTCAATGTATTTCATTCACACGGGTTAAATCCTAAATAATTGATTATTATTCATTTTCATATGTCCTACAGACTGTCTTAACAACATTCTAAAATTTCATTTTGGTGTGATTTTCAAATGAATTGTCTTTTTAAGCTTTATATCACATAAAAATTTGACTTAGATTAAAAATAAAATTATACTCTGCTATTAATGTTTTATAATATATTTTTATACTAGATAAGAAGGAACAATATGGCTTCCATTAGCTTTGTTACCAACTGCAGAAATCAAAACATTTAAAATAATAGTAGTAACACTCCTGAGGTAACAATCATGAGATATACAGGGGACACAATTTAAATTTTAAAATATTAATAAATATATTTTAAAGGAATCACTTGCAATTTTGTAACTTAAAATATAAAACCATATTTTTTAATCCATATACAAAAAGCTAATCTAGTTTGAAAACATAAAAAGAGACTTCCTTAAGTGTAGTGTTTTGAGTTGGGACATGCAAATTTATTATTTGAAAACTAAAAATAATAGAAAATAGCTAATATTTTTAAAACATAAATACCTTAATGAATACATTTTATTAATTATAAACTACCAATATATGTTCTAAAAGTGTAAAAAAATTATTTTATTAGCATGAAATATGGGTTCAAAGATTGAGACATCAAACAGGCATTCATTTTGAAAATCCCCCTTTGATGAAGTCATTTTTACTGCAGTTGACGGACGGACAGACAGACAGAATGACCAAAGTCATAAACACTCTTCAACTATGTTGAAAAGTGTTACATAGAATCACTTAAATTTTGTTGAAACAATTAATTACTTGCAAGCAACAATTTTCTTATAGTCAAACCTTGTACTGGCCTATAGATTTTTATTGCTTAACTAGCAGCATACCTGTTCTTCATACGGAGTATATAATATAAATAAACTTAAAATTCATAATCAATAACATTTTTAATCAAAATATTCTGGTAAAATATTTAATTTAATGCTCCTAAACAGAAGTTTGAGAATCTCTGTTCTCGCTATACAAAATTATCTTCACTGGCAGATCTGAAGAATAAAACATCCTGGCCCCTTTCCCTTTTGTAAGTAAATTTACAAAAAATATGGAATTGAATCAATATATGCAAAATAAAAACATTAAAACTGTATGGGACCCGCACTACTTATATAAGAGAATATTAGAAGATATAACCTGTATTAATAAATTACATGTATAAATTAAAAATATCAATAAACCCATAATCTTTAAACCTGAAGGCAGTAATTGATTCCAAAATATGCCAAAATGAAAGAGTTAAAATTATATGGTAAGATATGCCCGTACTACTTATAATGTCGTAGATTAGAAGATATGTCTGAGTGTTAATAGAAGTTTACCCGTATTACAATATGAGTCTCAAAAACTTTGCCAAAATAAAACAGATGGCATAATAAATTGAAAATATCAATAATCTCCGTAATCTATATAAAAGAAGGCCGTATCGCAATATATGCCAATATACCTGTACTACTTATATTCTTGTAGATTAGAAGATATACCCATGCATTTGTAGAAGATTATTTGTACAACGTACAATATATGAGTTTCAACAATTTTTGCCACAATAAAACAATGGCATAATAACTTGAAAATATCAATAATCTCTGAATCAATAATCCGCGAAAATATCAATAATAATAATGTTTAAACCTGAAGACCGTAATTGATATTATCCAGTCAAAAATGCAATGGCAATGAAATTTATTTTATATACATATCTTTTTTATTTAAATCAGAAAAGATGTAATAAAAATAGTCTGCCGCATAAATACATTGGATTTAAATCTAAGCGACAGGATATCATTTGCTTCAAATAAATTGGTGGGAAAAATATCGTCTGAATAATGCCATCTCTATGGAAGATTTGGCGATACTTTCATCAATTTAGCGACATTTTAAAAAATTGCCAAATTTATCGCCAAGTGGGACTGTAGAATTGACAGTCCCACTTGGTGACAAATTGAAGAAACATCATCACAATACTATCCCCTAACAAAACACAATTCATTTCATTAAGGCAATTTTATCAATTTCAAGATATTTTTATGGATTTACAAAAATTTGTATTAATTTGGCGACATTTTAAAAATTTGCTAATTGTGTTACTAAGTAGTAAGACAGACTGACAGAAAAATGCTACCGAAACATCATTTTAGACGCTCTTCTAACAAAACAAAATTAATTTCATTGATTTAGCGTCGTTTTTATCAATTTGGCAATGTTTAAGAACAGTTGCCAAGTTAGTGATATCCTGCCAAATTCGGAATCTGAATTTGCAGATCTGAAGAATAAACATCCTGATCCCGTTTGTATATACTAAATGAAAACACTAAAATTGTATTAGAAGACATACCCGTTCTACTCTTATTCTGTTTCAAGACTTGACTAAATGAATCTATTGGCTAAACACAATATATGATTTTATTATCTAACCTAAACACAATATATAAGCTTGAAAACTCTTTGCCAAAATAAGTGAAAGTGATGTACACAGTCCACAATTAATAAAATTAAAAGAAAAATCAAATAGTTCATTTATAAGATATATTTTTATATCCATTTATTTATTACTTAAATCGAAAAAATAATAATAAACATTAACAAACACATTTAAATTAAATAACCATTTTGATTCCTTAATACTTTTCATTGTTGATTAAAAACTTGTAAAAAAAGAACCATGGTGTTAGATTTTCCATTTAAATTCATGTTTCAAACATTCATATTTTGTCTATCCCTTTGAGGAGTGTATTGTCCGAGTATTTGAGGAGTGTAAGTGTTCCCGAGTGGATTGCCCTGGAAGCGTTCCCCGTCAAACACACACTCTGTTTTATTATAAGTAGAGATAGATAAAGGAATGCTTCAGTGGTATAGCTTCTCTTAAATTCCTAAATTTGTTTTGAAGAGGAGAATGTAAGTTAAATTCTTACATAGCCAGAGTGATGCAGCTGGTAGCATAATTCAGAAAATCTGAGTCCGATCCCCATATGCTGTTTCATACCTCTAAAACCAGTTGATACCTGTAATCCACATTGTATACTGTTAACTAATAAAACTTTTATTTTTGCAAATTTCTAATTCATTTCTGCAGTGCAAAATGCTGTGGTTATTTGATTTGATTTTTCCACTTAGTTAACTACTCATCATGTCAACCCCACTCAACCAACACTCATCACGTCAATTTTAAGATATCCTTAATTTTATTTAAAACTATTACAAATGCAAATTCAATTAACTGGAATGTAGCCCCAGTCGACTTTCTCATATCAAAATCCATTTTTAAGTAGCTTGTAATTATTTTTTTCTTTCGCAAAATTTATAAGAAAAAATTTGGAAAAAATCCAGGGTTGTTTGATTTAAATCGGCTTGATTTATGAATCTTGATTTAAATCACTTGATTTTTTTTTTTTAAATCATTGATTAAAATCATTTATTAATTTTGTCATTTCTTGACGTTTTTTTTTTTTTTTTTTATGCTAAAATAACCTGGAACAAAATAAATGTTTAAAATAATAAAATTCCACATCAAGACATCTTTAGAGTATATAAAAAAAAAACTGAAATCCTTTCCTTAACTCTCGGTCAGTGGAGATAACACTATTCATTGCGTGGAGTATAAAATCAAGTAACAATGACAACTGACCAGTGTTGTCAACCTATTTTCTAATTTTATAGCTAAAAATCACTCAATATATATCTAGATTTTCTGTCAGTTATCTAAAAACATAGCTAGACAATATTTAACATTTTAATTGTTCTTGTAATGATTTATTAGGATCAGTGGTTGCGATACAGTTTTTACATGCATATTTCAAGCTACAAAAATTTAAAATAGCATTTGAAATGTTATTTATATGTGCTGTAATAATTTTTACCATAGAAATAAGAAAATTTGGTTCCTTCCTTTTTTTGTGATTTTTGCTGGCGCATACCATCACTGGTCGATATATTGGAAAGGTCTCGAAAAAGAGGGTCATTATACCGAGTCTGCTGTATTACTTTACTGTTTACTTAAATTTGTATTTTCATGCTTTTTTTTTTTTTTCCCAATTTCCAGTGTTAGAAATTTGTACTAATAAAAAATCATCTAAGAGACTCAGATGAATGAAATTACCTGTTAAATGATAAGTTTTTATTATATAAATGAAAAAGGTATTATTAAATATTAAAACTTAAAAACATAATCTTTCTCTAAAATCTTTAATAAGCTTTAATCTTTAATTTTTAATAAGCTTGTCATAATCCCCTCCTTTTTTTTCAAGTCCTTCATAATATCAACCCTAATAGATTGAGATATCATAGCTCTTTATTAATATAAATTCAAATAAAGAACTTAAAACCGTATAATAGTTCCATATAATTAATATAGCCTAGATTTATAAATTGAATAAAGTAACCCAATTAAAAAAAAAACCTATTTATTTAAAAAGTCTGGTTTATTTTTAACCCCTGCATATATTTTTTAATCTTATATTAATATATATTCAATTAAATTTTCTTTAATTATACAGTACATTAATATAGTCTAACCTACCTTCTGATCTGAAAAATATAAAAAATTGATTTTGAAAAAGGCTAATATAAATCAAAAAAATCCGATTTAAATAAAAAAAATCTGATTTAAATAAAAAAAATCTGATTTTTTTGATTTTTAAAAAAAAATCATGATTTTTATCCACTCTGAAAAAATCTGTATTGTTGAGCACAATTATAGTACGACTCCAGTGAGAAGGCATTTGAGTCACGTGATTTTGGATGAGTCCATTAGTTAAATTCAATGAGTAGAAACATCCTAAGAAGAATGGGTTTCCAGAATTGGTGCCTTTAGTACGAATTAATTTATAATTTGTGCAGTACAATAAAGAGCTCTATATGTATAAGTACATTCAGTGTAAGTGATGGGATATGGTGGAATTGTTTTCTTCATAATGATTAAAATTATTTATTACAATAATGGTTGTAAATGTTTTATTAAAATTGAAGAGTTCGTGTTGTAATACTTTTCTTGTAACTTAAACTCTTTTATTTAGAGAGAAATGCACAACATGACATACGCACATCTCTATATTTTTACCATTATATATTTTACTCTTTATATAACACGTTTAACTTCTATCAAACACAGAGAAAATTTTTCAATCCAAATACTTTTGCTGAAGTTGAAAATCATTTCAGTAATATCTATGCATCACATTTTATACAGTTACATATTTCATAAAGTATTAATATTTGTTCATTTTGAAATAAATTTTAGTAATTTAATTAATTTTAAATATGTTATCTAAACATTATCCTTGTTTGTGTGCCACTATTTGGACAGTTCTGCATTAGAGGTTGGTTACTGTTGGAAAGGATACAAAACTGGAGAATTGAAAAATTCCGGATTTGAACATTTTACTGTCAATCACTTGTATAATATTGTGGATCCAACAACTGGATGACACACCTAAACAATAGAGCGGTTGTGGGGTTCAGCCAAATGGCGGAATAAACGTCAACATGGAACTGCAAGAAACCATTTAGAATCTTATTTAATTGAATTTATGTGGTGGCGTTTGAATTTATGTGGTGGCGGATAAGAGAATGGCTATGTCAAGACGTTTTTAGGTATAGAAGAATATACTAGCATGGTAATCGAACAAAATAGTTATGAAATGTAATGCAGATACTGAAGATTTATGGATATTTGGTATTTCTGATGAGCGTACGGACAGTTTTTATGAATGCAAAGATTGCAATGTTTGTCTGTGCGTGAATCCATGTTTTGAAATACAGTTAGTAACAAAGCTATTTTCTTCCTAAAAATTTTACATAATCTCTATTAGCTGCATTTAAAGTATTGAGTACAATCAGTTGAATATTTTTCCGCGTAACAAATAATTTTAATCAAGTTGATTATTTTTAATCATATAAAATTTTAATATTTAAATAAAAGATAATTTGCGTGTAACGTATGCATCTAATGGAAAATAAGTATTTCCTTTATTCCTGAAAAAAGTAGAATGTTGTGTTAAGTGGGTGATTTTTAGTGAATTTTTTTACGAAGTTAGGTTTAGTGCAAAATATTGCACCGTCCTTTGGGCCACAGCAGTTCCGTAAAGCCGCCATCTGCAAAGGTTTAATTGTGAAAATATTTTCTGCTGCAATTTGTTAAATCATTAAAATATAGAAATTTCCAGTTCTAATGATTTTTAAAATACTCTAAAACTCATACCTTCCCAGTGGATTTCCATCGCTCTTGTTGTTGTTTAGACTTTGCTTTATATACATAACTTGCAAAATTCTTTCGTCCCTTAGCAACTCTTAACATCCTCAGCCTGAAATAGTTTTTAAACATTTATAAGAAATGATACTTAATTGAACAGAATATATTCAATATATTTTATTCTGAAAGACAAAAAAAAAAAAAAATTGGGTACTGAATACACACATAAAAATTTACTATAGTTTTTAAACATTTATAGGAAATTATACTTAATTGAACAGAATATATTCAATATACAGTCAAACCTTGATATGTCGAATTTGAAGGGAGTAGAAAAAAAATTCGAGATATCGAAAATTTGAAACATTTTAACGAATTCATAAAAGAATATATACAACCTAGTCCTATACTTTACACATTTTTAAAAAAATCACTTTTCTTACAGAGAATAGGGTATTACCCAAGAAAATGCTGACAACAAATAAAGCGAAGCTTGAAATGATTGGGTGTACACATTTAATGTAATACTATGTACGTACATACATTATTAAAACTTAATCTTGCATTTCTTTACTTGCAAAATAGTCATCTATGACAGTTTGGTTACAGATACTGAATTCTTCAATAGCTATCATATTTTCCAAATAAGCTAGGCGGATCCAAATGAGCTTAATTATGTGGCAATAGTTCACTTTAAAACTCTGAATAATACCTTGGTCCAAAGGCTGTAACTTAGAAGTTGTGTTTGGTTTCATGAAATAAACTTTCACATTTTAATTTCGGCACACTATTATGCACTGTACAGTTGTCCAAGAAGAGAGCAATATCGCGATCTGTCTAGTTCCTTCAACCAATTAGTGAAAATTTCGGCAGTCATCCAATCCTTATTGTTCGCAAAATAAGTCATTGTAACAGATTTATTTCATTCCTGAAAAACATCGGGGTTTAGCAGATTTGCCTATCATAAGAGGTTTGAGCCTTTCTGAACCATCCATATTAGTACAAAATAGAACAGTTAATCTTTCTTTGCTTCTTTTCCCACCATGACATTCTTCACTTTTAACGGCCATAGTTTTATCAGGCATACACTTAAAAAATAGTCCTGTTTCATCTGCATTAAACACATTTTTTGGATCGTATTTTTCCAAATGAAAAGATGAAAATGGTAAGAAGATCCAAATGGTAAGATGAAAAACTTAAGATATCGAGAGTTTGATTAAAAAAATTTCGAATTAAAGAGTTTGTTTTACATTAGTTTTATACCGTGCATAAAGGGAGATGAAAATATTTCGAGATATCGAAAATTTCGAGATACCGAGGTTCGATATATCGAGGTTCACCTGTATTTTATTCTGAAAGACAAAAAAAAAGAAAAAAAAATTGGGTACTGAATACATACATAAAAATTTAGTGAACTAAAAAAAACACTTCAATTCAATTCAAAATATTGTTTTTAATCAGAATTCAAAAAATTATTGCAAATGATCGCGCTCCTACTGCACATAACAGAATCCATGGTCCAGTTTCGCACTTGTTAGCATGAAATTGCTGATACTATAAAGGCAAGAAAACGTGTTTGATATTTAAGAATATCATCTTAATGTTGGCATAAAACTTTGGTACTCTTCCGTTAGCTGGGTGCCAGACAAATCCGCTAGCTGGGTACCAGATAAAAACAGCCAAATTACTGCAATAACTCATCCAAAATAACAACTTTTAAAGAGTTGATCTTTTAACATGTATAGCAACTCTAAAACAAACCATTTTTTAAAAAATAAGTTTCTGTTTAGAAGAACTAGTCACTTTTTAAAATGCTAAGATGGACTACACAATTTGGCAATTGCCTAAAGATGAAGAGGCAAGCATTCAATTTTTCCAAAAAAATGGAATTCTTCATAAAGAAAAATGATGTTCAAATAATCATCCGATGAAGTTATGCACAAGTGATTCATCCCCAAAATGGTTCTGCAGTCTACGATCATGTCGAGAAAAAAAAGAAATGTGCACACAAACCTGGTTTGATGGATCACGTATCGCTTTCCTCACTGCTTTACGATTCATATATCTGTGGTGTCAAGAGTTAATGTTGGTTGAATTTTGCGAACTTCAGCTTCAAATGAACCACAACACAACTGTCGATTGGAATAACTATATTAGGCAAGTTTGTGCCAATGCTCTGTTGTTACAGAAAAAAAAAATTGGGGGGACTCATTCTTCCACCTCAATGGGTTTTTGGCAGATTATGTCATGAAACTAAAGAATGTTTTCTTGTTGCAGTCCCAGAACGAACAGCAATCACTTTAATGGCTGCGATCGAAGAACATATAACTGATGGTTGAAGACCCACACAGACCACACGACCAACCCCAGGGTTTACGGTAGCAATATGTGTGGCCGGAGATATATATATACCATATTTTCCGACTGTTGGAAAGGATACAAAACTGGAGAATTGAAAAATTCCGGACTTGAACATTTTACTGTGAATCACTAGTATACATTTGTGGACCCAACAACTGGATGCCACACCCAAACAATAGAGCGGTTGTGGAGTTTTGCCAAATGGCGGAATAAACTTCAATGTGGAACTGCAAGAAACCATTTAGAATCTTATTTAATTGAATTTATGTGGCGACGTTTGCATGCTAAAACAAATTTATTTTCAGCAATTGTTAACGAAATTTACAATTTCATGCCTGCTATATAAATTGATCTTTTTTTATTGCATATAAAAATAAAAGTCCACCACAGTGAACATTTAGGCTTGTCGATCACTACGTCAACTTTAAAACTCGGCGGTTTTGGTCTGGTACCCAGCTAACGGAAGAGTACCAAAACTTTAATTATATAACCATTCTCTATTGAAAACATTTGAATTATAAAAAAAAAATTATTTACTCGAAATCTGATAAGGAGCAAAACAAGTTATCACGAATTCACGAGTTTCAAGGTTATTGATAACTTAATCGCTAAGATTTTATGTTTCATTTCAGATATAAATTATCCTTGTTTTCTTCGCGATTAACAAAAGTATACGCGGTTTCAAAAATCTTGTAGATTGAAAGATTTTCAAATGATAAAATGTGCATTCCCAAGATATATTTTACTTACTAAATACAAGGGAAATATTGCCAGCTTTATCTTATCACCTGTCGAATAATATAAGAATTAGTGTGTCGGCGTAATTGACAACAAACGCAAGGTGAACAAACGCTTGATTCGTAAAAATGAAAAGAATCGAATAGACTGCGCTTACGTGTAATTATTGACCTGACTCTACCAGTCAACCAACCAAAACCATCCATTCATCGACGTCACAAGAGCCCTAGCAACGTCCTATTCGCCATGTTTGTTGAGACGGATGTCAACAACTCCGCTTCGCCTCGTGTTTGAGCGTTGCCTACGTGATAATAAAGGCCGGGAAAATTCGATTTAGAAAGTGGGGAATGTGTAGTTCCAGAACAGTTGGTAGAGGGCGCTGTTATTTCCTGTCAGAGCTGATTTATTACTGTCAAAGTTCGTATAAACCTCGTATTTTTACATTTCTTTACATTATCTAATAAATTAAAATCAGCATCTGTTTGCGTATTTTTTGTTTAATAAATATAGTTATTTTTTATTTAACCTAGAACATTTTTAGTTTTGTAAATTAAAAAAAGGTGCAAAATTAATGTCTTTAATATGTTTTATCGTTTATTAAATTAAAAAAGGCAAACGTTATTATTAAAATGTTAAAATAATTTTTACAGGAAGAAGGAATGAAGGAACCTGTGAACATGCGTGAAGCCAGAAATTTCAATAGGGGGATGTCAGAAGCGAATTTGTTTCTTCAATTTAAAAGCGAAATTTTTTTATTAACAAGTTTTTTTAATAATTTTAAAATTTACAATTTTTTATTTTAGTTATTATGAAACAAAAATTAAGTTTTATAAATTATATTAAATAAAAATTAAAATATTTTTAATTTTTTTAAATCCAACTTTTCATTAACATGTCATAAAGTACCCCCCCTCCCCCCCCCGCCGGGAGTTCTTCAGGATTCATAAACTCGGGAGTGTATAATTTTTAAAAAAATGGAAGGGGGGATCAACAGGATAGATTGATTTAAATCAACATTTAAAATGTTAAAATAATTTTTACAGGAAGAAGGAATATATACCTGTAAACATGTGCGAAGCCAGAAATTTCCATAGGGGAATGTCAGAAGTGAATTTTTTTTTTCAATTTAAAAGCGAAATTTTTTTATTAACAAGCTTTTTAATAATTTTAAAATTTTCAATTTTCTATTTTAGTTATTATGAAATAAAAATTAAGTTTTTAAAAAAATATATTAAATAAAAATTAAAATATTTTTAATTTTTTTAAATCCAATTTTTCATTAACATGTCATAAAGTACCCCCCCCCCCCCTCCGCCGGGAGTTCTTCAGGATTCATAAACTGGAGAATGTATAATTTTTTAAAAAATGGAAGGGGAGGGGGTCGACAGAATAGATTGATTTAAATCAACATTTAAAATGTTAAAATAATTTTTACAGGAAGAAGGAAATATACCTGAAAACATGCGCGAAGCCAGAACATAGGGGGATGTCAGAAGTGAATTTCTTTTCAATTTAAAAGCGAAATTTTTTTATTAACAAGTGTTTTAATAATTTTAAAATTTTCAATTTTTTATTTTAGTTATTATGAAATAAAAATTAAGTTTTATAAATTATATTAAATAAAAATTAAAATATTTTTAATTTTTTTAAATCCAATTTTTCATTAACATGTCATAAAGTAAGCCCCCCCCCCCCCCCCCGCCGAGAGTTCTTCAGGATTCATAAACTCGGGAGTGTATAATTTTTAAAAAAAATGGAAGGGGGATCGACAGGATAGATTGATTTACATCAACATTAAAAATGTTAAAATTATTTTTACAGGAAAAAGGAAATATACCTGTAAACATGCGCGAAGCCAGAACATAGGGGGATGTCAGAAGTGAATTTTTTTTTTCAATTTAAAAGCGAAATTTTTTTATTAACATGTTTTTTAATAATTTTTAAATTTTAAATTTTTTATTTTAGTTATTATGAAATAAAAATTAAGTTTTATAAATTATACTAAATAAAAATTAAAATATTTTTCATTTTTTTAAATCCAATTTTTCATTAACATGCCATAAAGTACCCCCCCCCCCCCTCGTCGGAAGTTCTTCAGGACTCATAAACTGGGGAGTGTATAATTAAAATAAATTGGAAGGGAGTGAGGGGTAGACAGGATAGATTGATTTAAATCAACATTTAAATCAAGATTTTAATTACTTGGTTTAAAAAAAAATATTGATTTAAATCACTTATTTTTTTTTTAAATTATTCATTAAAATCAATGACTTTTTAAATTAATTGATTTTAAACAACATGAACATGCATAAATTTATTTCACATTTATAAGTTTGGGCTATATAAAATAATAATGCTTATTAAATTATTACTTACTAATGGTTTGTCCATCAATAATGAAGGGGAAATTTAGTTATTTGGGATAAAAGGCTTATGATAAAAATACATATACTTGGGATTTTTATCCCAAGCATATGTATTTAATATATTAAAATTTGTTAAAGAAAATAGTTTTAACCTTTTGCTTACGTTACGTTACAATCAGAATTGCAATATGGTACACAACAATGTACCATTTTTACCGAATTATTTTTGCACAATATTTTATATTAATGCTATAAAAATCAGTATAATTTAATAAAAATTAACAAATATAAAATTATAAAAAAAAAGCTTTACCATAAACAAAAATGCACTCCAAACCCTTAGGAGTGCATCATTGTTTGCATTGAAAAACTGCGAAAGGACAGGAAATAAAAGCGATCCTAGCGGACACTTGAGTGAACTAAGCTGTCGCCCGTTTTTGGCCGAAAATACACGAAATTTCCCGGCCTTGTATATTACGTAGGCAACGGTTTGAGTAGATGAGTGGATAACGGAGCATTGCTTGCTTGCGCTTTTTCAAATTTCAGAAAGAAAAAGGCACCAAAATGTCTTTGGATGACCACGATAATGCATAAAAATCTTATGTCTTACCAGATTATGCGAAATGTTTTGATCTCGCAGCAAAAGATCGCTATGCAGAAAAATTGGAATTTACTTGACATAACAATCTTTTATTTTTACAGTCAGATCAGTATACCGTTTACCAGATCCATATAGGACTCGTGCTAACGAGTGGCTGAGTAATTTAGGATTCTGCTCAAATATAGAATATCTAGATGTGTTTAATTTTTTTAACAGCATGCCTTGAAGACTACAGCGGATTGCTTAAAAAATTATCTCTCATGGCATATCAGTATGCGACATCAGATCAGAACTTATATCATTTACGTAATAGATATTTCTGTAATGAGTTGGCTTTAATACAATTATAGCTTATTCAAAGTTGCTAAATTAAATTAGTTACAATATTTAAGTATTAATTAACTAAAGATTAGCTATTATGTATAATTTTATTAAATATAATAGGTTTGAAGATTTTTGTGACCAACAGAACTTGAGCTAGTTCACAATTTTTTCATTAAAATACTCACTATTCATATCTTTGATAATGGATTATTGCACTTCTAATGATCTTCAAAGTGTAAAGATATGTTGAAAGAAAATGTTTTGTTTACATTTATATCAAGCATTAACTATAGTTTTCAAATTAATTGTGTCCTTATTCCTTATCTTTTACAGTTTGCACAAAGTGTTTTCTACTTATTAATTATTGATTTTGTTATTTGTCCTAACTGATAATTCCAGTACTAGCACTGGACGTAGCCAAAAATTTGGGGAGGGGGGGGGGGGACTGATAAAACTTTTCTTTTAAGAATTTGTTAATGTTTCGATATTACCCATTCATCAGGCATTTGTACCCATATAATTTACAGTACAGAATTATGTGAAAATCTATAATTATAATAAAAGTTATTGGAACTTGTAACTTATACTTTCCCTACACATATAACGTATGTTTAGAAAAAGTATTTTGACAGGATTGACCATTTGAATTCGAGTGTTCAACGGACGAACATGCTTTAAAGTATTTCTGAATCATCATAAAAACTGATACCACTGTCTTGATTTGAGCAGCCATAGGCACAAATGCAATGTACAATATTGCAATCAATTGAATATATAAAATTAAAGTAAAAATTAAGAATAACTCACGTTTTATAATGTATTACCATGCATAGTATGAGTATGCGTGGTTCTACCCACCCAAGCAGGCAGCAGAAGAAACGTCAGGTGCGCCTGCCCTATAGCAATAAGTGTCAGCTGTCAAAAAGGGCCATGTTGATTAATGAGGTTGTCCCTGTATAGCAGAGGATGATACATATCACACGCACCGACTTTCAAAAATTTCGGGGCGTGTCAAAAATTAAAATCTCTTTAAAAATTTTAATCGTAAAAATGGTAGCCTATCATGAAGTCCTATAAACCTATGCAGAACTTATATCCCCGTCAGGGGCGTCTCCAGACCGAAATCCAGAATGGGGGATAAATGGCCTAAAAAACGTAATAACATAAATAAGAAAAGTATTAGCACTCTCATTTGCTAGTACTTTCTGTTATTACTTATACAAAATGTATTTAATCGGACTTGTGCTCTCTTTATGAACTCGTTTTTCTGTGATTAAATCCATGTTCAATTTGGCAGCTATCTCCTTATCAACATGCAGAATAGCCACGCTATTGAGTCTCTGCTGCTTCATTATAGATCTCAAGTAAGTCTTGAGTCGTCGGAGAGTAGAAAAAGGTCTTTCAGCTGTACAGGATGTAACCGGAACAGTTAACATTCGGTTTATTAATTTACAGAATTCTGGTATGAGCGAGCGGAGAGAAATGTTTTCTTTTCTATATTAAAAAATTCAACTATATCGGATACACTGTTAATTTCTGCAAAATTCGCCTTAACTGTGTCCCAAAATATATCCCGGTGAAGCGACAACCTTTTACCAGCAAATTCCAAACCGTAAAAAGATACTATTTGTTCTTCACTTTTATCTTTATTGAGGGCAAAATTTTCAATCATGGAAAGATGTTCCATCGTCTTTTTCTCAAATCTTGTTTTCATGGAACTTATGACATTGTCCACTAATCGAAAGTAAATTTGACGATATCTTTCTTTAGGTGACTGAAATGGATGAGGATCACTTCCCTCGTCAAATCTTCATGCAATTTTCCTAATCTGTGGAAGGACAGGATCTTATAAATCCAATTCTACACCCTTTTTATTACTTCTTCTTATAAATCCTCAAAATTCTTTTCTTCTCTCTGAATCTGAATAGACTGTACTACACTTTTGATGTAATTATTTGCAGCTTGAAAGTTAAAGCATGTTCTCTGGAGAGCAATTTTTAATGTCTCCACTCTTTGAAAGACAAAAATAACAATTTTTGTCATAAAGAAAAATTCGAATTCTTTATTTTTTTTTTCAAGAAAACCGTTAGCTTTTACTCCTGCTTTTCTAACTTCCTTGCACATACCTTCGAGGAACTTAATGACCGTTTCGTAATTTTTTTCCAATGATGAAATGGAGCTAACTTTTAAACACCATCTAGTTAAGCAGAATGGTAGCAAGGAAACTGTATCGTCTGAACCCAATTGAAACTTATGGAAAAATTTTAATACCTTTGGAGATCCTCTTATAAACGATATTAGCTCGCGCACCAAAGTTAAGTAATTACGAATTATTTGTAATTTGCACATACTGCCTTGCACTACCAAATTTAAAGTATGTGCTAAACAATGAATATAAATAGCCCTTGGCTCAATCAACAAAATCCTTGATTGCAGTCTTGAAAGATGGCCGCTGACATTAGCAGCTCCATTGTAGGGTGATTTTCAAATGAATCGCCTGTTTTAGCTTTACATCACATAATAATGTGATTTAAATTATAAATAAAATTATACTCTGTTATCAATTTTTTGTAATCTTATTACTTTCCTTATATACATAATGTATAAGGAAAGTATTGTGACAGGGTCGAAAATTTGAATTCGAGTTTTCGACGGGAGAGCACGTTTCAAGCATCCCTGATCACGAATCGAACATTTTTGAAGTGATGTGTGCGTGAAAGTATGTGTGTGTGTCAGTGAGTCTGTGAAGACGATAACCGACGAACGAATGAACCGATTCGAACCCAATTTGGTACAAAATCACAATCCGTAAACACTGGGAGCCTACTGTTTTTATACGCAATCGAATGTTCAGAACCCCCCTAAATTTTTGAATGAAATTTTGAAAACATCTTTAAAAAATCAAAACCGCTAATAAAGTTACGCAAATAGACATTTCTTATGTAATTTTTCATTAGAAAACGATTGATATCAATTTTAGAACGCTAACATGAACCGTTCTCGATATATTGCACATTTTTCAAAAAATTATCAAAAAGTCATATAAAATAAAAAAAAAATTCCTATTGAAAAACATGTTCATTTTTCATATGTAATACCATGCGATAAATTGGGTGACATCATTCTCGTGGATCTAGCTCGTTCCATTCATGAAAAAAGATACTTTGAATAATACTTTTGTATTTAAACGTCAATAGTCATTTATCTGCTGTAAGAATAATTTATTTCTTTTTCCATAACGCTTGACGAGATTTTGGCGACGAATTTGGTAGAATGTCGACAACTTGGCGACTTTTTTAAATGTTGCTAAATTAACGAAAAACTCGCCAAATAGATAAAATTGACGCTAAATCAATGACGACTCATTGATGATGACGACATGGAAAATGACTACTCGTTAACGAAAATTCAATATCTTGGAATGAATATAAATAACTACTATAAAAATAATCTATTTTTACTTTCCTTATATACATAATGTATAAGGAAAGTATTGTGACGGGGTCGAAAATTCGAATTTGAGTTTTCGACGGGAGAGCACGTTTCAAGCATCCCTGATCACGAATCAAACATTTTTGAAGTGATGTATATCTGTGTGTGTGTCCGCAAACAATGGAAGCCTATTGTTTTTATACGCAATCGAATGTTCAGAACCGTTAAAAAATCAAAACCACTAATAAAGTTACGCAAATAGACATTTCTTATGTAATGTTTCATTAGAAAACGATTGACATAAATTTTAGAACGCTAACATGAGCCATTGATCGAGATATTGCACATTTTTCAAAAAAATTATTAAAAAGACATATAAAATGAAAAAAAATATTTCCTATTGAGAAACATGTTCACTTTTCATATGTAATACCATGCGATAAATAGGGTGACATCATTCTCGAGGATCTAGCTCGTTCCATTCATGAAAAAAGATACTTTGAGTAATACTTTAGTATTTGAACGCCAATAGGTCATTTATCTGCTGTAAGAACAACTTATTTCTTCGTCCATAACGCTTGGCAAGATTTTGGCGACGAATTTGGCGGAATGTCGCCAACTTGGCGACTTTTTAAAATGTTGCCAAATTAACGAAAATCTCGCCAAATGGATAAAAATGACGCTAAATCAATGAAAATGACGACTCATTGTCAAAAATTCAATATCTTGGAAAGAATATTAGTATCTACTATAAGAAAAATCTTTTTTTTTACTGCAAAAGTAGTAAATTCATTACATTATATAGGGAAAGTCATGTGTTGCCCACATCAGATTTTTTTTACTGTAAAAGTAGTAAGTTCATTATATTATATAAGGAAAGTCATGTGTTGCCCACATCAGATTTTTTTTTACCGTAAATGTAGTAAATTCATTGCAATATATAAGGAAAGTCATGTGCTGCCCACATCAAATTTTATACATAATGTAAAGGAAAGTATTGTGACGGGGTCGAAATTTCGAATTCGAGTTTTCGACAGGAGAGCACGTTTCAAGCATCCCTGATCACGAATCCAACATTTTTGAGGTGATGTCTGTGTGTGTCAGTGAGTCTGTGGAGACGATATCTTACGAACGAATGGAGCGATTCGAATGAAATTTGGTACAAAAATCACAAACCACGAATACTGGAAGGCTATTGTTTTAAAACACAATCGAATGTTCAGAATCCCCCTAAATTTTCCGAGTGAAATTTTGAAAAAATCAAAACCTTTAATAAAGTTACGCAAATAGACATTTCTTATGTAAGTTTTCCTTAGAAAACGATTGACATAAACTTTAGAACGCTAGCATGAACCGTTCTCGAGATATTGCACATTTTTCAAATAAATTTATCAAAAAATCCCATGAATTAAAAAAAAAATATTAACTGTTAAGAAACATGTTCACTTTTCATATGTAATATCATGCGATAAATGTGGTGACATTCTCGTGGAACTAACTCGTTCCATTCACGAGAAAAGATACTTTGAGTAATACTTTTGTATTTGGATAACAATAGTCATTTATTTGCTGTAAAAATAACTTATTTCTCCATCCATAACGCTTGGCGAGAGTTTGGCGACGAATCTGGCGGAATGCGCCAACTTGGAGATTCTTTTTAAATGTTGCTAAATTAACGAAAATCTCGCCAAATGGATAAAAATGACGCTAAATTAATGAAAATGATGACTAATTGAAGAAAATTCAATATCTTGGAAAGGAAATATTAGTATCTATCATAACAACATTTTTTTTAACTGTAAAAGTAGTAAATTCATTGCATTATATAAGGAAAATCATGTGCTGCCCACATCAGATTTTTTTATCTTGATAAGAAGGAACAATATGGCTTCCATTAGCATTGTTACCAACTGCAGAAATCAAAACCTATTTAAAAAAATCTGATGTGGGCAGCACATGATTTTCCTTAAATAATGCTATGAATTTATTACTTTTACAGTTAAAAGAAATGTTATTCTTATAGTAGATACTTATATTCCTTCCAAGATACTGAATGTTTTTCAATTAGTCGTCATTTTCATTGATTTAGCGTCATTTTTATCCATTTGGCGAGATTTTCGTTAATTTGGCAACATTTAAAAATGTCACCAATTTGGCAACGTTCCGCTAAATTCGTCGCCAAAATCTCGCCAAGCGTTATGGACGGAGAAATAAGTTATTCTTACAGCAGATAAATGACTATTAGTGTTCTAATACAAAAGCATTTAAAACAGTAGACTTCCAGTTTAAACGAATTATGATTTTTGAAAATTTTTTTTATTCGAATCGCTGCATTCGTTCGTGAGATACCGTCTCCACAGGTTCACTGACAGATAAGCACACACACACACACACAACACCTCAAAAATGTTCGATTCGTGATCCGGAAGTCTTGAAACGTGCTCTCTCGTCGAAAACTTGAATTCGAATTTTCGACCCCGTCACAATACTTTCCTTAAACATTATGTATATATGGAAAGTAATAAGACTAGCTATGAATTAAATAACTTTTCTAACAAGCAATATTTGTAGCCTAAATGAAAGAAACCCCTCACATCAAGCTAGATCAAAGTTATCGAGATGGTATATTTTACTGCTAGCGACCACATAATTAAACCATCTGATGTGGGCAACACATGACTTTCCTTATATAATGCAATGAATTTGCTACTTTCAGAGTTAAAACAAGAAAGATCAATCATGCATAAGCATTGATTATGAAACACTTTCCAACTGAAATGTAATTTCATTTAAAAATTTCTAAAATGTGATTCATTCAGTGGTAATATCTTTTACATTATCACAGTACTACAGTAATTTATTATACTTAAATATTTAAAACTGTATCGAAATATAAATCATCTGATTCTTTATGCAAAATCAATGAATATTTCATTCATATAACTTGTATTCCAGACTCCAGAGCTAAATAATTTTGTGTGAAAAAAATTCAGCAATTCTTATGTAATTCATCTTACAATCGCTTGAGATATTTGCATTCTGCATATGTTAAAATTAGGCTTCCTTGAAGAAATAATAAAAGTTTAGGGATCATTTAAAATCACAACTATTGTAATTGCATAGGCACGGAATTTAGATACACAGATAATACACAGATAATATATATGTGTATGTACTCAAAGTATTGGAATCGTGCCGAAGATCGGAACTCGAATTTTCAAAGGATCTACACGTTTTGGGACTTCTAGAACACGAAAAAACTACTTTTAGGAAGACGTCTGTGTGTGTAAGGGTGTATCTGTGTATGTTTCTGTGTGTCTGTGTGGATATTACATCCACTCTAATTGAAAAACTAATGGACCGAATTTCATACAATTTGGTAGGTATGTTTTTTGTGGGAAATCCTGATGTTCATTAGATTATAGTACGATTCGTAATAAAAGAATCTTCCTTCTTTGCGAAATGGCCGCAGAAATTGCCTTTATCCACTCTAGCTAAAAACTAATGAACCAAATTTAACAAAATTTGGAGTATAATATTTCAATAACCTACAAGTGATTTATATACCAAATTTAATAAAATTTTGTATATAAATCATTTGTAGGTTATTCTACTACGATTCGGGAAAAAGGAACGGGCTATTTTTGCGAAATGGCCAGCAAAAATCGTTATATATAAAAATAAAAGACTACGTGTGCTCAATTATATCAATTAAATTCCTATTTTATATGTGATTTTTGACAACAAAAAGAATAAGACTAACCCCATTACTCTAGGACTAGCCGTTCTTGAGATATTCTAGTTTTTTCGCGTTTTCGCTACGCCACCTTTGACAATAAGTCCAGCTATCAAATGAGAACCAAATTTAAGTTTAACGTGTAAATTCAATGTCATTTAAAATACTTATGTTGTGCAGATAAACTCAAATTATCATTGAATAAATAAAGAGAACGAATATGAGTCTGCAGAGAAAGACATGTGCTGTCCACATCAGAATTTTTAACAATATTACGCCAATGATTTATAGAAGTGAACGGGGATTATTTTCAGGCCATTTCGAAAAAAATGTATGATCTATATTTAAAGATCTATCAAATTTTTGTCGAATAAAATGTTCAACAAATTTAAGCTGTGTACCAAATTTTAACTCTCTAGGACGTAGTAAAGTGCATTTAAAATGCCATCAATTAAATTTATCATGAAGAGTTATATAAAATTTAAAAAAAATGAAAAATTGTTATCTACCAAATTTATTTTAAAATATGAAGCCACTCCCATATGCAAAACGTTTAAACAAATGGAGAGATATTTATTATATAATATCTCTCTCTTTTCTTTCTGGAAGATATCCCAAAGTCAGAATTTAATTGAATTTGTTTTTTTCCCTATATTAAATAATTTTTTTAATTAAAAAACTACTTAACATATTTTACTGAATTTTTTTTTATATATTCTATGGGATAATGTGAATATTTCCTAAAAATTTCGAAGCAATTCGTGAATTTTAAATTTACTTAAAAAATGTTTGAAAAATTAGGTCCCATAGGGTTCAATGTATTTCATTTTTTCAACCCGGGTTCAATAAAAAACTAATTGGGTGATATTATTTATTTATATTCCCATAGGTCCTACAGACCGTCTGAACAACATACTAAAATTTCATTTTGATAAACTCATTTTTACGGCAGATATCGTGCTAACGGACAGACAGACAGACAGACAGACAGGCAGACAGACAGACAGAATGAACAAAGTCATAAACACTTTTCAACTTTGTTGTAAAGTGTTAAAAAGTGTTATTCTTATAGTAGATACTTATATTCTTTCCAAGATACTAAATTTTCTTCAATTAGTCGTCATTTTCATTGATTTAGCGTCATTTTTATCCATTTGGCGAGATTTTCGTTAATTTGGCAACATTTAAAAATGTCGCCAAGTTAGCGACATTCCACCAAATTCGCCGCCAAAATCTCGCCAAGCGTTATGGACGAAGAAATAAGTTATTCTTACAGCAGATAAATGACTATTGGTGTTCAAATACAAAAGTATTACTCAAAGTATCTTTTTTCATGAATGGAACGAGCTAGATCCACGAAAATGATGTCACCCAATTTATCGCATGGTATTACATATGAAAAGTGAACATGTTTCTCAATAGGAAATATTTTTTTTTATTTTATATGACTTTTTAATAATTTTTTTTATGAAAAATGTGCAATATCTCGAGAACGGTTCGAGTTAGCCTTCTAAAATTTATGTCAATCGTTTTCTAATGAAAAATTACATAAGAAATGTCTACTTGCGTAACTTTATTAGTGGTATTGATTTTTTGACGATCTTTTCAAAATTTCATTCGAAAATTTAGGGGGGTTCTGAACATTCGATTGCGTATAAAAGCAATAGGTTTCCAGTGTTTACGGATTGTGATTTTTGTACCAAATTTCGTTCGAATCGGTCCATTTGTTCGTCAGTTATTGTCTTCACAGACTCACTGACGCACACACACTTCCCGGCCGTCCAATTAGTTGCTTATGTCCTCAGGATGAATCGGACGGTCTGGGTCTTCAACACACACACACACACACAGACATCACTTCAAAAATGTTTGATTCGTGATCAGGGATGCTTGAAACGTGCTCTCCCGTCGAAAACTCGAATTCGAATTTTCGACCCCGTCGTAATACTTTCCTTATACATTATGTATATAAGGAAAGTAAAAATCTGATGTGGGCTAGTTTTACAATAAAAAGAAAATCTGATGTGGACAGCACGTGACTTCCCTTATATAATGCAATGAATTTACTAATTTTACAGTTAAAAAAAATCTGATGAGGGCAACACAAGACTTTCCTTATATAATGTAATGAATGTACTTTTACAGTAAAAAAAATGGGTCTTTCTTATAGTAGATACTAATATTCTTTTCAAGATATTGAATTTTCGACATTTAGTCGTCATTTTCATTGATTTAGCGTCATTTTTATCCATTTGGTGAGATTTTCGTTAATTTGGCAACATTTAAAAATGTCGCCAAGTTGGCGACATTCCGCTAAATTCATCGCAAAAATCTCGCCAAGCGTTATGGACGAAGAAATAAGTTATTCTTACAGCAAATAAATGACTACTGGCGTTCAAATACAATAGTATTACTCGAAGTATCTTTTCTCGTGAAAGGAACGAGTTAGATCCACGAGAATGATGTCACCCAATTTATCGTATGGTATTACATAAGAAAAGTGAACATATTTCTTAACAGTTAATATATTTATCTTAATTTATGGGATATTTTGATAACTTTATTTGAAAAATGTGCAATATCTCGAGAACGGTTCATGCTAAGGTTCTAAAGTTTATGTCAATCGTTTTCTAATGAAAAATTACAGAAGAAATGTCTATTTGCGTAACTTTATTGAAAGTTTTGTTTTTTGAAGATTTTTTCAAAATTTCACTCGAAAATTTAGGGGAGTTCTAAACATTCGATTGTGTTTTAAAACAATAGGCTTCCAGTATTCACGGATTGTGATTTTTGTACCAAATTTCATTCGAATAACTCCATTCGTTTGTGAGATATCGTCTCCACAGACTCACTGATACACACACACACACACACACACACACACACACACACACACACATACTTTCACACACAAACACATACATACTTTCACACACACACACACACATATCACTTCAAAAATGTTTGATTCGTGATCAGGGATGCTTGAAACGTGCTCTCCAGTCGAAAACTCGAATTCGAATTTTCGACCCCGTCACAATACTTTCCTTATACATTATGTATATAAGGAAAGTAATATTAATAATTATATTTTAAAGGAATCACTTGCAATTTTGTTAATTAAAATTTAAAACCATATTTTTACTTTCCTTATGTACAATAATGTATAAGCAAAGTATTGTGACGGGGTCGAAAATTCGAATTCCGAGTTTTCGACGGGAGAGCACGTTTCAAGCATCCCTGATTTCGAATCGAACATTTTTGAGGTGATGTCTGTGTGTGTGTGTCAATGTCTGTGGAGACGATAACTGACGAACGAATGGACCGATTCGAATAAAATTTGGTACAAAAAATACAATCCGTAAACACTGAAATACTATTGTTTTTATACGCAATCGAATGTATAAAAACCCTTCCTAAATTTTCGAGTGAAATTTTGAAAAAATAGTCAAAAAATCAAAACCTCTAATAAAGTTACGCAAATAGACATTTCTTATGTAATTTTGCATTAGAAAACGATTGACATAAATTTTAGAACGCTAACAGGAACCGTTCTCGAGATATTGCACATTTTTAAAAAAAAATTATCAAAAAGACATATAAAATAAAAAAAAAATTTCCTATTGAGAAACTGGTTCACTTTTCATATGTAATACCATGCGATAAATTGGGTGACATCCTTCTCGTGGATCTAGCACGTTCCATTCATGAAAAAAGATACTTTGAGTAATACTTTTGTATTTGGATGACAATAGTCATTTATTTGCTGTAAGAATAACTTATTTCTCCGTCCATAACACTTGGCTAGATTTTGGCGACGAATTTGGTTGAATGTCGCTAACTTGGCGACTTTTTAAATGTTGCTAAATTAACGAAAAACTCAAGACGAATATTGTTTTTCAAAAATATTCGTTTAAGGGGGTGCACTAGAGGGAAACGTTCGAAAGTTGAATTGATAAAAAAAACATGCTTTGGAATGAGATATAGATTTTAAATTTGGTGTACGGGTATAGTTTGGAAGGAATAAAGTATACAATTTCAGATTCCCAATATTTTTCACTTAAGGGGGTGCCGCACACAAAAATGTTCGATTTTCCGAATAAATGAGAAACGGTCCCATTAAAATTTGATAGAGGCATGAAATTTGATATATGGACCATTGATGGAATCCATCCATTTGATGAAAACACCCAAAACGAATATAGTTTTTCAAAAATTTTCGTTTACGGGGGTGCTCCAGAGGAAAACGTTCGAAAGGTGAATTGATTAAAAAAAAACATGCTTCGGAATGAAATACAGATTTTAAATTCGGTGTACGGGTAGATAGTTCGAAAGGAAGAGCATGGGCAATTTCAGTTTTCCAATATTTTCAACTTTTGGGGGAGCCTCAAAACCAAACGTTCGATTTTTCGAAAAAATAAGAAACACGAAATATTTAAAAATTTGCCTTATTAGGTGGCTGCTTAATGTGGGACCGTTGATTTTCAACGTGTATTTGGCTAGTTATATATACTAATTGCCAAGTGTCCGTCTGTCGGACTGTCCGTCTGTCTGTCAAGCTTTTTTTAGGCACTTCTCGAATAGATAGAGACTTGCAATTTGTTACACGACTCGGTCGTTCGATAAAAAAAACCCTGGAAAAATCGAATTTTTCGAAAACGTTCTCTAGAAGGGATACTTCACACCAAAACGTTCGAAAAGTGAAATGATACGAAAGCATGCTTTGCGATAAGTTAGGGACTTCAAATTTGGTATATGGGTAAACCGTTCGAAAGGAAGGAAGTGTGCAATTTCAGATTTCCAATATTTCCTACTTAAGGGAGTGCCTGACACCAAAATGTTCGATTTTCCGAATAAATGAAAAAAGGCTTCTTTAAAACTTGACAGAGGCTTGAAATTTGGTATATGGACTAATCATTTGATGAAGACACCCAAGACGAATACAGTTTTCCAAAAACATTCCTTTAAGGGGAGGGTTCCCCTCCAGAGGAAAACGTTCGAAAGGTGAATTGATAAGAAAACATACTTCGGAATGAGATATAGATTTCAAATTTGGTGTATGGCTAGATAGTATGGAAGGAAGAAAGTATACAATTTCAGATTTCTAATATTTTTCACTTAAGGGGGGCGCCGCACACAAAAATGTTTGATTTTCCGAATAAATGAGAAACGGCCCCTTTAAATTTTGAAAGAGGCTTGAAATTTGATATATGGCTTAATCATTTGATGAAAACACCCAAAACGAATATAGTTTTCCAAAAATTTTTGTTTAAGGGGGTGCTCCAGAGTAAACGTTCGAAAAGTGAATTGATGAAAAACCATGCTTCGGAATGAGATAGAGATATAAAATTTGGTGTAATCGTAGATAGTTTAGAAGGAAGAAAGTGCGCAATTTCAGTTTTCCAACATTTGCTATTGTAGGGGGGGGGGGGGGGGGGCGCTCACTAAAATGTTCGATTTGCCGAACAAATGAAAAACGCCTCCTTTACAATGTAATAGAGGCTTGAAATTTAGTATATGGGCTAACAACATTTGACAAAAAAACCAAAGATGAATACGGTTTGACAAAAATATTCATTAACGGGATGCTACACAGAAAAACGTTCGAAAGGTGAAGTGATAGAAAAGCATGCTTCTCGATAGGACAGAGACTTCAAATTTGGTGTACGGGTAGATAGTTTGGAAGGAAGAAAGTGTAAAATTTCAGATTTCCAGTATTTGCTACTTTAAGGGGTGCCGCACACTAATATGTTCGATTTTCGGAATAAATGAGGCACGCTTCCTTTTAAATGTGATAGAGGCTTGATATTTGGTATATGGGCCAATCATCTGATAAAAAACCCGAGGCAAACAGAGTTTTTCAAAAAATGTCCATTTATGGGTGTGCTTCACAGAAAAAATTTCGAGGGAAGAGATAGACTTTAATGTGGTGTACGGGTAGGTAATTCGAAAGGAAGAAATGCGCAAATTAAGTTTCCCAATATTATCTTCTTGGGGGGGGGGGGGGGGGGGCGGCGTCTGCACACCAAAATATTCGATTTGTCGAATAAATGTGTGAAACGCGATTTATTAAAAAATTTACATTAATCAAGGGTTGCTTATTGCGAGACTGTTGATTTTTAACGAGTATTCGGCTAGTATATGTTCTAAAAGTATAAAAAAAATAATTTTATTAGCATGAAATATGGGTTCAAAGATTGGGTCATGAAACAGGCGGTCATTTTGAAAATCACCCTGTATGTAGCATTGGCCACGCAATTTTTGATATCCAGACCAAAGCGAGTTAGAACATCTGTTATTGCACATAACAAAATTGGTTAATGATAAAATTTTGGGGGGTGCTGGAGCACCCGAGCACCCCCGCAGTCGGCGCCTATGATACACATCTGACGACGCCAAGTATACTTGATTTTTCCTTTTTTGTGGAATTTTTAACTTTTCCACAGAGTTCATACAGATCCCACCAAGAAAACATCAATGACTTTTCAAGGTAAAATACCAAATTTTCAAGGATTCAAAATCGAAGCAGATGTACTGGGCAAAATTGTACAATTTCTATAAAGATTTAATTACATTCATTCTGTATTTCATAATATAATTTCAAACTTTATATCTAACTAGTCAGTCAGTCAACGCACAAGTCATTTAAAAAATCGGTTTCTTCATAGAATATATTCTACTATAATGAAGGACAACACTCAATCACCGTCTGCGTAGCCACAACACAAAATGGGGAACTATAATATATCCATTGTTGTAAATAAATTAAAAATGAGTCCAATATACAGCTTCACTTTCAGTATCTGATGTTATACGCAACGTAGAACTCCGGACTACCACTCTTTATATATAATTATTAAAAATTCAAAATAATATAAGCTTTATTATATCATCACTTATTTGACTAAATTAATTTTATTCATTTGACTTTAAGTTTTAAGTGTTATACTATATACTGTAAAAGACTATATAATTTATAATATTACGGTAAAAGTGATTAATCGGGGATTATGCATAATCACTCTTGGTAAGTTGGATAAATTTCACTAAATTTCTCATTTTTACCAGCGATTATATGCTTAATTCCCAAATGAAGTTTGTAAATTTGAAAAATATGCCAAAATTTCTCACTTTTATTGCCGATTATGTATAGTTCCCAAATAAATTTTGCAAGCTTAATAAATATGGCTAAATATATTACTTTAAAGCGACTTTTGCATAATTTTCAAAATGTAGTTCATAAATTTGATAAATATCATGAAATTTCCCACTCTTTTGTGGTTATAATAAAGTAACTTGTGGATCTAAACAAATTTTAATATAATGAAAATCGGTCTATTCGTTCGTCAGTTATCGTCTCCACAGACTCACTGGCACACACACACACAGACATCACTTCAAAAATGTTTGATTCGTGATCAGGGATGCTTGAAACGTGCTCTTCCGTCGAAAACTCGAATTCGAATGTTCGACCCCGTCACAATACTTTTCTTATACATTATGTATATAAGGAAAGTAACAGGCATCTTACAATGTAGTATATGTATTTTTGATTATTTTTAAATGATTCCCACATTTTATGAGTATAATTATATAATTCCCTGATTATGAATATAATTATATAACCAGTATTTTTTCATAGTTGTAGGATAGAGTACAGAATAGAGGGAGATAAAAATCAATGGAAAAGGTAAAATAATTTTGAACACGTAGGAATATTATTTGTTGTTTCAGTTATAATTTACATTGCGCTACTCATTTATTTCTACAAAATTGATAGTTTAAATAAATATTTTAGGCCTTTTGCCATAGAAATACATGGAATGCGGAGAGACTTGAATGACTGTCTCAAACGATATTGAGTTACCTCCATAGAAAGGATCTAATGAACATGTAATTAACATTTAATAGTTTTAAATATTATACATATATATTACTTTAAAGTACAAAATAGGGCCTACGGGGCTGTGATACCGAGCCCCCAAATTTGTTTATGTTTTGCCCGTGTGTTGATATACTGTGTCGGTGGAGGGCCCCGAATTAACACCAGGCCATGGGCCCCATTTTGACTTAATCAGGCCCTGCATGTCACCCTGGTTAATAAACTGCAGAAGAAAATTATAATGAACTAGAAAAAAACCAGTTGATTATTAACCTTTTGCTTACGTGTGGGACAACGTCCATCCCAAACGAGGAACTTCTCAAAAGACAGGTATTTGGCATCCCAAACAATTCCATCCTCCTCTGCAAGCAAAAGGTTAATGATTCTCTGCACAAATTGTTTCACCGTTGGTTTGTCAAAGGATTCAAGGAAGAGCGTTCAAGTGGATAGCACTATCAGCGTTAAAATGATCGTTCGATAAGCCAGAAGTATCCGAAATACCCTGAATCTTCCCGGCGTTGAAGTACTCTTATCACGGAGAACAAATAAAAAAGTGTCTCATAAAGATGAGCTGCCTACGTCCAATCTTTAACGATAACGATCGGCAGTAGATATCGAAACACATTTTTCCACAGATTTTGCATCCCTCCTAATGCCCGATAACAAGATAACATCCTTTCTCCACAGATTTTGAATCACTCTTTATAGCCGATAACAAAAAAAGATAACTGCAAGGCTGCAGCTGTAATCAAATTAACTTTTCAGTTTCGGAGATTAAATAGTGTTTAACATTATGTGACACGTCGAAGGATAAAATGCCACAGATAAGACTTTTCCCATGTGTCTGATATGTCTGAAACATTTGCATGACCAATATTTTGAATAGAATGTAATATTTTAATATTTTCAACTTCTTTTTAAGCAAACGAGTTTTTGCTTTACTTTGCTTTATTGCTTTCAACCAAAATATATTCGAAACTGTAAAAGATGGACATAAATAGTAAGTGACAAAAATGTTCAATAGAAAACCCAGTTTCTAGATCTATAATTTGTTTTTACAAACTTCGTATAGTTTTCAGGAATCATGAATATAAAATTGGAAATGTTTACGTTTTTAATGCTTATATCTCAAAAACTGAAAACGTTAGCTATAAACTATAAAAAGTTGTAGCCCTTTGAAAGCCCTATAAGGACACATAATTTGATTTGGATAGAGTTCTCTGTTTTTGGACTAGAGTGGTTATAATTTCGATATTTTAATATTTTGACCTGTTGAAGTTGTAGTCGAAAAGTTGTAGAATGTTGCAGCTCAATATGTTTCCCCTTGGCGAAATGTTGGTTAAAAGCAAGAGCTATTTTTTTTTTTTTTTAAATTAGGAAGTGAAGTCAACTTATTTGTAAATATGTTTAACGATTGATGAGGTTTGAAGAGAAGAATTGAAAGTATAAAATTCTAGTACGTATTGATGTCCTGCCAGACCCGTTTATAGATTTCCTTGAATCTTAAATCTCGTCTGAGACATTGTATAAATTCAAGTTTATTTGCCACCAAGCCAGTTAGTTAAATAATTTGATATTTTGACGTGAAGTCTAGGGTCGGGATATTCGATTGAAATCGCAGCGAAAACTAAAAGTGTTAGCTCTAAACAGATTGCGAGTATTTTGTAGTCCTACAAGGATCTATAATTAGATTTCGGATCAGTTTATTAGCTTTTCAAATATTTATTTACAAATGCCAGGCCTTTGACAACTAAGCCATTGGCCTTCTTAGCTTCCCAATATCTTTGAACCATGGAGTTAGAAAGGAGGAGGTAAAACTCCTATAGATGAAACGCTTGAAAATGGTATCGCTAGCGTTAGTAAAGGAGCTGCTATTGTTAGTTGACACAACAGAAAGGCGTAGTATTGAGTCTATGTATTTTGGATTATTTTTAAAGGAAGAGTTAGTTCCCTCATGATGAGTATAATGAACCAGCATTCTTTCATAGCTGTAAGGTAGACTAGAGAATAGCGGGAGATAAACAAACCGAAATGTAACATCATTTTGAATACTTCGGAATATTCTTGATTGTTTCAGTTCTACTCTGCATCATTTATTTTTACATAATGGACAGTTTAAATCAATATTTTAGGCCTTTCGCCATAGAAATACATACAATGCAAGGATACTTATACTATTCCAGGGCCACCTGAATGATTGTCTCAAACGATAGGGGCGTTTTCTTAATAGGGAATTTTTAACTCCTTACTTTTACCTCCATGCATTGAACAATATAAAAAGTCGGTTCCATTTCTCGACGATCCGCCCAATTTTAATAGATTAAAATGGACTAAGCTGTGTACCAAATTTCAAACCAGTGAGCATAGTGAACAACAGCAGGCAGATACCCTTAGTACAATAAAATATTAGTTTAATATGTTCTTTTCCTATTACTACGCAGAAGTACAACTATTCTAACCGCCGACCACTCAAACAGCTAGCTGCTCATACCCCAGGGTGAGTCGTGAGAATTACCAGCAATTTATATAAAAATCCCTCTTATTATAGTTAACAAATTTAGATTAGCTGGATTTTCATAATTATATTCATCGTTTTTTATATTAGCCTGATATCTCCATTCTCTTGTTTTAATAATATTTTATTTTTACATCCTCTTAAACATTAGCCTTTCTTTTATTAGCACCTCCTTTTGGTAGCTCTGAATGTGTATTATCACTTTTTCCCTGCCTTTTCGTATGACTGGTATTTATTTCTTAGGAATGGCAACAGTAGATCATTTCTTTTTCCTTTGCGAATGGCAACACTGGTCTCTTCATTCTGGGTTCCTGGGTTCGACAAGTTCGTGCATTTGTAGTGTTATGTTCCAGGTATTCTTGTTTCCATTTACTTTTTTTCTTTATGTATGTTGTCCAAGTAGAAATAGTTTATAGATATAATCTATCTATTTCTTCAGAAACATACATTTTTGGGTTTGCTTCAACAAAATACTTGGACTTAAGGAAGAGTTTTGGAGAAGTGAACAAATCCATGATTTAGGCTTAGCCCTTGTCCACGTGTATAGCACTAATGCTTGGATTTCATTTGCTTTTCTTTTATCGTTTCCATACCATTGTTTTTGATGATTTCTTTAACTTGATGAGTCGAAATTTATTTTTTTATATTTTATTTTCCATTTGATTGTTGATTTACAGATTTATACTTTTATTTTGTAAGCTTGTTAGAAAGTTAGGTTTTTCGAGTTACAGCTTCTCACTTTTCTTTCACTGAACTTTCAAACTACTATATATATATATATATATATATATATATATAATTAATATTCAACGTGGTGGGGGATTTTGTGTGGCATGAAAAAAAAAATAGTTCAAACTCTCAACACTCGGGGGGCTGCGGCAGATAAAGCCAAGGAGATGACTTATGCATGGAGGTGATTGCACACATGACTGGCCTGCGAGATCCTCAGATCTCGCACCCGTGATTTTAGGTATCCCCCACAACGAGAGATCACAGGGTGTGAGATCTCGGGATCTCGCAGGTCAGTCAAGTGTGCAATCACCTCCATGCATAAGTCATCGCCATGGCTTTATCTGCCGCAGCCCCCCGAGTGTCGAGAGTTTGAACTAATTTTTTTTTCATGCCACACAAAATCCCCCACCACGGTGAATATTAATCTGCAAACCGTATGTCTCTCCGACCCATAGATATTTTTTTATAGCGTTTTACTTTTGCTCCGAACTTTTGAATCACCCGGTATATGTATATATATATATTGATGTATTACAGTATATATTGATGAATCTCTATTTTTTACATCTTTTTACATAGTTATCTTATATTTTAAGTTACGGTTATATGAGCTACAACTTATCTCTAATCTATCATTGGAATTTCATATAATATACAGGGTGTCCAGTGCTATCGGTGCCCAATGGCTATTTCCTCAACCGTTTGTCACAGAGATACACTTCCAATTGCAAAAATGTTTTAAATTTTAAAATCTATTATCTTAGAAAAGTTTAAACCAATAAATGCATTTCTGAAAGAAATACGAAAAATAAATTTTTATACGGTTCCCCGGTCCTAGCAGTTATATTTAGGAAAATCATCCTCATACAATTTCATGCAAAATAAAAAATCATCCTTTTACGATTAAAATTCACCGAGTTATGAAGCATTAAACTTTATGACTTAAGTCGCTTTTCCACGCATAAAAATGTCCCGGTTCACCTTTAAGAAACCGTATAAATATTGAAATTTCCTTATGTCATTTAACACAAGTTGTATATATATATATATATATATATATATATATTTTTTTTTTTTTTTGGTTACTTCTATTGTCAGTACAAGCGGTATTTTTGATATTTTTTACGTGTTACAAATAATTATAAGTTTAACATTGTTTAGTGTAATATATATTTCGGCAAAAAATAATGAAATGGTTGCGAAATATTGTCTCTCCAATTATTTTGTGTGCAACCCCCATTTCTCAACACAAATTGTGCTCCAACTTTAAGCAGCTATAAGTCGGTGAATTTGGGTCGCAAAAGGATGATTTTTTTTCTTTTTTATATTTTGCATAAAATTGTAAGAGGATGATTTTCCTAAATATAACTGGTAAGACCGGGGGACCGTACAAAAATTTATATTTCGTATTTCTTTCAGAAATGCATTTATTGATTTAAACTGTTTCTAAGATAATACATTTTTAAATGTAAAACAATTTTTGCAATTGGAAGTATATCTCTGTGACTAACGGTTGAGGAAATAGCCATTAGGAACCGATAGCTCTGGACATATATATATATATATATATATATATATATATATATATATATATAAAATAATATATATATATATATCATATATATATATATATATATCAATATATTATATATATATATATAATATATAATATATTAAAATTGTAAATCCAATGGTAGAATGGATGTAGTAACTCATAATACACTATCTTAAAATTTGCCTATGAAATACAATGAAATAAAATAAAATTCAACCATAATGAGGAAATTATAATACATATTACAGTTCAGAAAGCTAAAGATAATCAACAAATGTCAATGGTGAGGAATCGAAAAAAGAAATACAAAATAATCAAGCATTAAAGCTTGCACGTAAAAGAGCTCTAGGCTTAAGAATAGTTCATTTCGAAAGAATTATTTTTCAAGTCCTAATATTTAAACGAAATGAACACAAAAATACTTGTTTCTGAAACACAAGATAGATATTATCTATAAACATGTGTTATTAGGACAACAAGCATAAAAATTGAAAAAATAGAAAGGAAACATAAATACATTGAAATACACCTCAAAAGTACAACCATGACGAGCAAAAAATGACTAGACCAATGTTGCCATTCGCTATAAAGTAAAGAAGTGATCTACTGTTGCCAAAGTGAGTAATAAAAACCGTACTGCGCAATGGCAGTAAAATGTGATATTCTATAGTAAAAGCTGCAAAATAAATAGATGAAAATATATTATAATGTAAAAACAAGAGAATGTAGAAGTATGGCTAAAATAAGATACTAAAGAGAGATTATTAAGAATTTTAGGCAAATCGAAACTTATTAACTATACCATTTACTAAATATGCTGGATATTCATATAATTTACTGATAATTTTGAGGTTATTAATGTGCAAAGCATTAAATTTTTTATCAGATAATCTATAAATTCTAAAAAGTTGGTTAAGTATAATATTTCTAAACAATTGAATCGAGTTGCAGGAATTAAAATGTAATATTTTATTAATATTGAATTTAAAAAAATCTGTTTTATCATATAAATTAGTAACTATCCCATTAGTAGGTTCTATAATTAGATTTAAATCCAAATAATTAATATTTTTACTAACAGTAGTTTAATTAGGTATTAATTCCAAATTATCCGGATAGAAATCTATATCTATGACATAATTATCAGTAAATACTAAACAAATCAGATCATCTACATATCTGTAAATTTCATAATCTGTAGAAGTAAAGAATTTTTCATAATGATAAAGGTATAAATTAGCTAACATACTGCTACTACAGCCACCTTGTGGCACCCCCTGAGACTTGTAGGTACAATTTATAACCTTGAAAAATATAATTATTGAAAAGAACAAAATGGAGAAGTTTAGGAAAATCGGTAAATTTAGTTACATGAGATTGATTAATAATATAAGCATTATATAAAGCTAAAATGGCATCATAAAGATCAGTGATCTTAATATTATTAAATAGATCTTTAAAATCAAAAGTTTGAAATCCTATTATTTTACCAAGTGTTTTTAATTTATTTTTTAATTCTTTACTATTATTTAGAATAATGTAGTTATCACTAGAATATCGTAAATTACTATTTTAGTACATTCAAATAATTTAGTAATAATTTACTAGCAGTAGTAGAGTATGAATTATGACCACTCGTTACAGTTCTAAATTTAATAGGATTTTTATGAAATTTAGGTATAAGCACAATATATGGAAGTTTCAAAAATTTATTATTAATATCTAAATCACTATACATATCGATAATTTTCAATTTGATACTATTAACAGAGTGTGCATCCATTTTAATAGACTATTATTTTTTAAATAACCTAACAGATATTGTATATAGAATTTTTTACAGATAATAGCATAATTATTAGAGGCTTTATCAACATAAGTAATAAAAGATTATGTAAATCATTTATAGAGTGTTTTATAGTATCCATATTATGTATAGATCTAGATAAATTGTTACTCCAAACGGCATTTTTAATAGATTTTAAAATAGTAAATTTCCACATATTAAATGCCTCTAAAGGCTGAGCCTATTTAGAAACTAATCCATAAATATATTTATCAGGTCAAGATTTATTGATTCTAAGATTTTATTAGAATTATTATATATATATATATACACATGGAATAATATTGCTTAGATAAGGTTTTGCAATTTTTTTCAGCTCTTTACTTGTAAAAATAGATTTGCGCAAAATGTGAGTTGATTAGGCACTTCCGAATAATTTTGCGTTTCGTCATAAAGAAAAGCCCCGAGTTTAAATTTGCATCAAATTCGTATTGTGACATGATTATTTCGCTGTAAAAGAAATAAAATCATTTTGTCATGTAATGAAAATTGAAAGTCATGTACTGTTCACATGATATTTTTTTTTATTTTTATTTTACGATTATATAAAACAAGAAAGATTAATCATGCATAACGTATTGATTATGAAACGTTTTCCAACTGAAATGCAATATTATTTAAATTTTAATACATTCGGCACTGATATTTTTTTTAATTATAAGAGTACTACAATAATTTATTAAACTTGGAAACTTAAAACTTCATCAAAAAATACAATGCTATAAAATCCCCTGCTTCTCTATGTAAAATCAGTGAATATTTCATTCATATCATTTATATTCCAGACTCCCATTAAAAAAATTCAGCAATTCTTATACAACTCATCTTACAATCGCTTTACAATGTTTACATTCTGCAGATGTTAAAATTAATTAGGCTTCGTTGAAGAATAATCCAAAGTTTAGTGATCATTTAAAATAAAAAAAAAATATTGTAATTGCGTAGGCACATAATTTAGATACACCGATAATATGTAAAAATAAAGTGATTTTAGGACGGATGTAACACTCAATATAAATGTTCCTTAAAAAATAAACATTTTCACACAGCGGGAAAAAAAAAATGGATGCCCTATTTCATTTTGCAATACGTCCTGTGATATCTTCATATAATGTGGGTGTCGTCATTTCAATTTTATTTACACATTTTACGTGATAATTTGAATATTTCCTAAAATTCTCAAAGCAAATATGTGAATTTTAACTCCGCTTAAAAATATTTGAGAAATGAGGCCTTGTAGGGTTCCATTTTGTTTTTATTTTGCCAACCCGGGTTCAATACGAAAGTATTTGTATGATATTATTCTTTTACATTCCCATATGTTCTATAGACCGTCTCAGCTGCATACTAAAATTTTATTTTGATAATGTAATTTTACTGCTGTTATCGTGTGAACGGACAGACAAAATGAACGAAGTCATAAACAATATTGGAAAGTGTTAAAAATCATTTTCAAGAGAAAGTGAAAACTTAGTTCTTAGCTTCCATTTATTTCACCAAAAACATTTACATTTTTCGCGTTGAGAACGAAAGGACACGATCACATTGAGAATTACATTTACTTTACTGTTAATAACCTGGCGAAAAATAAATTTTTAATCCAACTTCCCTGAGAGAGTACGGTTTTTACGAATAGAAGCCTCCACCGGAGGTATTTTATGTTAACCTGGTTTCTATTTATGCGACACGGCATTTAGATATATTTATATAGGGCAAACAGAAAACTTGCCTCCCTAAAATTTCAATCCCCCCCCCCCCCCCCCCAAAAAAAAAAAAAAAAAAAA